>VXBS01010231.1:525575-555550 GCA_013400255.1 Sitta europaea
GCCGCCCCCGGCCCGCCGCCGCCCCCAGCCTGGGCAGGGCCGGGAGAGGGCAGAGGGGTGAAAGGAAAGAGAGCTTCCCGGGCTTCGTTCAACGGTAATGAGAACTAGAAAATGCTTTCCCATTGGTTTAATAAAATGCTAATCTCAAACTTAGCCAGCTTGCTTCTTTGGGTTGGTCAAACTAGGACAGGTGGCTGTTGGGTGATTTGGGGCACACAGATTATGGCTGCAACTGGCCCAGGACTGGTGTAAACAGACTGGGACTGAGCAGAGGAGAACCTGGCTACATGTTTGACAGTGGAGGCTGGTCTGTTTGTATTCAGGCTTGTTGGATGGACCTGTGAGCACCTGTGTTGGCAGTGTATCAGTGTTAATGGAACCTGCCTGGCCAGAAATTAGCAAAACGCAGAGCAGAGTGGTAGGATGTGATCTTTACTGCAGATTAATTTTTGTGGTCGAAAGTATAGCTAAGGCTCTGGGAGAGTGGGATCAAATGCCTGATGCTTGGTATTGGGGATGTTTTGTCTGGAGCCTGGCTGAGGGGCTGTGTGCTGTGCAGTTTAGGGGCAGTGACCTTACTGAAGCACAAGAAGTAGGAGGATGCAGAGTTGACTTTAAAATCTAGGTCTGAGCTACCACCATTCCTCAAGGAAGTCATATCTCCACATCCCAGCCCCATTTCCAGAGTGGGAGAAATTAAATCATTTGTCTGACAAAATGATACAAACAAATTCACAGGTCACTGCAAATCAAGGATGTAAGGGCAGTTGGGATCAGGTGACAAGCACTGTTCCTAACTTTCCTCTTAATGATTAGACAGTAAGAAACACATGTTCCTCCTTTCATCTCCTGTCTATCTTGGCTACTAGAGCAGTGCTGAAAACATCTGTATGTTACCAGTGACAGAGACAGGGCAATACGAGGGAGAAACAACTGCCTGGGTTCATAAGGTAGACTTTTCCCTACCAGGTTGCAATGAACAAGATAGTGATGATGTTTGTCCCTCTACTTTCCCACTTTTTAAGCCTTTGTTATTCAGCACTCAGTTGTGTAGCTGCAGCAATTACTGGGCTTGACAGCATCAAGTATTAGCAGAGGTGGAACTTACATAAACTGTCTTTCTCATATGTTCTCTCTCAGCCCAAGATCTGCTTGGTGGTGAACTGGAAAGAGTTCATGAATCTGCTGCTACTCTTTGCAGAGATGGCCTTACTCAATGCTTTTACTGGCTTTGTAAATCCTTCTGAGGTGTGGCATTCTGTTGAAAGTGACAAGATTGCTATCTTCTGGCTCCACGTGTTGCCGAAAGCCTGGGATGCTTTTATGTTTTCAGGCTTTGATATGTTGGAAAGATTAGGTAGGCTCTTAAGAGGCCTGAAAAAAAGCCTTTTTTTTCTGACACCAAACATTGGCACTGTCACAGGTAATATTTAGGTGTCTCTAAATGCTTTGCAATGTCTCGTATTTTCTCCTGTGATTGCATGTTGCTGCCCACACATTTAGTTCTTACTTGATGCAGAAACTTGGAATGCAAATGAGAAACCAAAGTGCCACCTGTGTGTGGGATGGGTCTGGCTGTGTGAAGCATAGGGATCATAAGATCGTTAGAGGCTCAGTGCCTTGGACATGGCAGAAGAGGTATGTCTTTAGATCTATCACAGAGATTCACTTATATGTATTCTTTCTGCTAGGGAGGAATGGGATCTATTCAGGAAGAAGGGAGGACTACAGGTGAGGCTGAATCCAAGCAAAATCAAGTCTATGGCTAACAGAATCACAAAAATGTTATCCTTGCTTTTTTTCTGGATGCAAAAATGTATTCAGTGAGACTACTAAACATGTGATCCATGTAAAACAAAGATTCCTTCAGGCTTGATGACTCATTTCATGACCTGCTAGGGAAAGTTTCAGTCTTCCCAAAGCTCACAGCAGCTCCAATTTGGCACACAGGAAAAAAAATTCTCATTGAAAGCTGACTGGCATCATTAGTGCTGCAGATATGTTACAGCCATACCAGATGTTTCACAGCTTTGCAAAATTGACTAGTATTGCCTACAGTGTGCTCTGGAAAACTGCTTGCTAGGTCAGAAAAGCATAACATATGTATTGGACAGCAATGAAAGCAAATATGCTGTGTTTGTGTGATGAGCAGCCAAATCTATAAGGAAGTTTCAACTTATGTATTTTTTACTTCCCTCCAAGAGAGAAAATGTAAATACAACGTGCTGCTAGTAACAGGTGATCAGTCAAGGGAGTAGATGCAAGGGAGAGCAAGGAAAGAAGGAAAGAAATCTCCTTTTTAATAAATATCTTATTCACAATGTCAGTCTTGACTACTGTTGAAGCTTTGTTCTCGTTCTCCACCTCAGCTTAAGAGAAGATCAAAACTAGAGAATACACTGAGACATATTTACCAACAAATGAAAACACAAGTGTTTAGAATCTTGATTAATGTTGGAAGATGGTAGAGCACCCAGACCAATTTCACTTGATGTGGCAGGCAGCAGAGTAGAGCACAATTGGCAGACAGGACATTATGTCCTTGCTGTATGCCCTTGTTCCTACAGCAGCCTAGCTGAGGACTGCCTATTTTTGCAGACTGCAGATGCCTCTATATGCCTGAAACTGAGGCACATGGCATTTTTTCCTTCTGAAACTCTGGCTAGTGCTCTATTTAGATTACAGCTGGTATCCAGCCCAGCTGAAGCAACAATTAAAGAAGTAACCCTCAAACTGTTGGTGAATAAGAACCAGAAGTTTCCTTAAGATACATTTTGTTTCCTGCTGACTAGTGTGCTCATGTAAATGGACCAGTTCAAAGAAGACATTTCAGAGGTAATGTGTGTGTGAAAATGCCATTGTTTCCAAGAAATGTACTAGGTGTCAAGAAAGAATTTTTGAAGGGGTGCCTGAAAATCCTGGTTGGAATTTTTCATCAAAACAAAAGGAATTGAGTAACCTCTAAGAAAACTTTCTGTCTGCAATTACATGGTACAAAATCCAGCTGTCTTGACTGGTCTTGAGAAGGACACCAAAGTTACATCCTCTGGTTGATATGTCTGAGCCAGCAGGTAACTGTAGTACAGAAATCAGGAAAACAGACTCAAGTTTCCAATTCAATCGCTCCAAGAACTTCTAGTACTGTGTTTCCAAAACGTGCTCAATAGGTACTTAGAGATGAATGAAGCAGTAAGTTTGAAAGTGTTGATTCCTGGGTCAGCAACTACAGCTTCTTCTGAGACCTTGATGTGAGTAGATAGCTTTAGAGTTTATTGCTGGGTCACCACAATGAGAAAAGAGGGGCAGGGTGAAGACCCACCTGTTCCCTAGTTTTCCCATGGGCTAGACAGCCTGCTTTGCAATGGCAAACCTTGAATGTATAAAAAAATCAATACAGTCTAAAACTCCAGACTTGCTATTGATTGTGTCTTTGAAATTCTCCTCCTGACAGGTCTGCTGTTTTTGTTCATAATTGAGGTTGAAGTCACTCTGTTTGGTACCTGTGGGCTCTGTCAGTTCATTCCCTGATCCTCCTACCCACTTATTTCTGCTCACTTTGCAATTACTTTTAAAAGAAATTCTTTAACATTTTGCTGGAAGTAACAGGAATGCTTTCTCTCCCCCATATTTGTGAGGGGTAAATAATGCAGTCCAAGAGTGGTTGTCTCAATTTATGGAATTTAGTTTTGTTAAGGTATTGGAGCAAATGGTTTTGAATTCTTGTAAGTAACATATACCTTTTACAAGGAGAATCTCAAGCTTATAAACACTGTAATACACCTGCCTACATTTATCTGGTGAGATTTTAAACATTTTTTTTAATTTAAAACTTTTTATTATTAACTTGCTTTTTGTAGGACTGGAATAAAGGAGTTGAAAACTTCTGCTGTAGACAGGTTCTGCATTTGTCCTGCCATTTGTATTATGAATGCAAGATTAATTTAAGTTGAACAATTATCTCCAAAACCCCNTCAGGATTCCACCTTTTAAAACAATTCCTTCTATGGATCCAGCAAGCCAATGAGAATAAGAACTGAAGGATAATGATTAACCCTCAGGAGAAGATCACCTGATCTTACACTGGAGATTTTGCCATTCAGCATGTTGCATGGATATTACTTACAGATAAAGTGAGAACTTCTCTTGTCATTAAGGACAGAATTAAAAATAGTGCAAGGGTGAGAACTCCTGTTTTGTGTTTTTGGATCTGGTTGTAATGGGTGCGTATATAATGTGTAGATGTGTCTGTCTCCTTGGTCTTAAAGACTCTAGGATCACCAACAGTTGTTCACAATTTAGAAAAAGGCTTTTGTATTTGGGAACTAGCATGCTGTCCTCTGTAGCTGCCAACTGTAGTCTTCACATCTCTGAGTTAATACAGAACTCTAACCTGTAATATTGTCCTAGTTTGACCAACCCAAAGAAGCAAGCTGGCTAAGTTTGAGATTAGCATTTTATTAAACCAGTGAGAAAGCATTTTCTAGTTCTTATCACCGTGAACGAAGCCCGGGAAGCTCTCTTTCCTTTCACCCCTCTGCCCTCTCCCGGCCCTGCCCAGGCTGGGGGCGGCGGCGGGCCGGGGGCGGCCGGGCCNAATTGACTTTTTTTCCCTCAATGTTACAAACTTTGTACTAGAAGAACACTAATTCTCTCTTAAGCTAAACACAGAAGAAAAGTGAAACTTTGTAAGAACAACTACATAAAATTGACGTCAGTAAAAAAAGAGTTAGATTTTAGATTGAAAAGATTTTGAAAAGTTTGTCTTAAGCTTAAGCTGTAAAATTCTTTTGTAAAGCTATAGTAAAAATATACTTAATATATCAAAGTTTGAATTTTCCCCAATAAGTTCATAGAATGCTTTGGAAGAGTAGTAGCGTTCTAGCCACAATCATAAACAAAAGCACTAGTGTTGAAAGTTTAATGAAAAACCACAGTCCCGGGGATAAAAGGGGAAAACCTCTGTTCCCAAAGGTGAGTGAAAAGATGCTAAACCAGCCCATCCTTAAAAAATACACCCCAATAAGCTAATATAGACTGAAAGCACAATTGTAAAGAAAAACTCTAAAAAATGAGAAAGACTTCACAAAAGCAAATCTCGGGCACCTGCCATTTGTGAAAAAAATGAAGCCACAAAAATTCTTTTCTTGTAAGAAGCTTTCCATAACATTACCAAAAAATACTTTTCTCTCTAAATGAACAAAAAACCACCCTATTTGTGAAGTAAAAAACTGACTGAAATTTCTAAGTGTTGTTGTCTTTACATTGTTAAGAAGAAAAAAAGAATTGTAAAGAAGAAAGAGTGTTTTGAAAGTTCCATCCTCATTCTTGTTGTTTTTCTTTCTTTTAGTGTTAGTTATTAAAGTCTTATTACTTTTAAGCTTAATCCTACTTTGCTCTTAATTAAAACCTTTAAAATTAGCAAAATTAAACCAAAACAGAAATTAGAGTTTCTACCCAGTTTCAAATTGAAACCACAACAAACATACATCTGAAATCCTCAATTAGTAGAATAATTTTACCCCCTTAGTCTTCATGTTTTAACATTAGTACTGCAAGTAGACTCTCAGAGATGGTCTTACTTCACTAAGGCCAGTGCAAAATTATTTATTCTCACTGATCCTTAGAGATATTTGCAAGTACTTTGGAGTGCCAGACATTCAGTATAAAATGCTCAAGGTTCCTGGCATACTTTCCTTTTTTTTTTTTCTTTCCATCTCTGTGTCTTCCAGTGGTTCATGCAATATAAATTGTCATGTTTCTTAGGAGAATCATGTCTATTTGGTGAGAAACAGTTCTCGGCAGCTATCAGCCTTAACTATCAGGAGATTTGTGAGCTAACACATGTCCAGAAGAACACAATACTTTGTCGCACCTCATGACAGCCCTCTTTTTCAGTCTTGCCGACACTTCTACTGATTATTATGACTCTCTGCTTTTGTGTGTTTGAGGTCAATGGAGTAGAACTGTTCATACCTGCATGTTACCATTTCTCAGAGCACAACATGATTAGTTTTGTGCTCTTTTCCTCAGCACCAGAAAATAAACCTTTGTGCAATCTCTATTACTGGAGATTTGACTCAGAAATCTCAGTGGGATATCCACGACTAACTTCTGTTTTGTTGCCTTGAGTACAATAGAAGCGTGTGCAGATCAGCATCCTGGATTCTTTCCTCATCTGTGGCCACTGTGATGTGCCAGACAGAATTTTCTGACTTGCTCTGTTTGCTGTGAGGAAGTAGGACAGAGGCCATGCCGTGGCTGGACCTAGCAATGCATCACTCAGTAGGGAAGGGAAGACAGGGGTTGTTCTCCTGACTGAAGTTTTGTTCTTGGCTGCAGCAGGCTTGTGTCACATCCCTCCTGCACAGACGTTTTCCTGACTTGTGATCTCATGGTCAATAGACTGCTATTTGGACAGGCAGGATAAAGCTGAGGGTGATTTAGCAGCTGAAGTCTGCAGCCTGTTGGATGCTGAGTGACAACTGACCAGCGATTTGTCCTCTCTGCACTGCAGATCCTTCCAGGAAAGTGTGAGACTGCTGTGCGGGCACACTATCAGGACTTTGTGCAGCATGTGCTTCTGAATGCCAGCCTATCCTTCCTGGTGAGCGAGATCTGATCCTTGCCTTACAAGAAAAGGGAAGTTAAGCCAAACCTTTGGGCTAGTGGCATGGTCAGAGGCATAGATCTTACTTGATAAACACATTTGTAGTCAAGCTGTTCTTTCAACTCTTCTTAGCTATCCTCACTCAATGTACAAACCAGCTCCCTTCTGAACATCTCGGGCCAAGCCAACAAACCACTCAATGAGGTGTCCATAAACACCATTTAGACATAAACCATTACTGAGAGTAGCAAGAGCCATTTCTGCATGTTAAAATTTGTGTTTGTTAAAACATTTTCACTATGGAAATTTTCTTCTGGGAACTGATTAACCAAGATTTCTGCAATGACATTAATGAGCTTTAATAGAGTTAATCATGTTCTAAAGGGTCATTGGAATTCTTAATGTTACACTGAAAGTAATGCAGTATTAGAAAAATCGAAAGAATATATCTGACAGTTTCTTTCCTTGCTGGAAATAAAAAAAAAATATTTTGTTTTGAAGAGCAATTTTCATCTAGGCTATCTCTTGTTATTTGTAGAATAATCAGTCTGTACTTTATTTAATAGAATTATAGCTGTGGTGAGAAGAATGGTACATGAAGTTCAAAACGGACCATCACTGTGTCATCAAAATTACACCTGAGTCATGAATCTAAAAAGTAATTTGACAGAAAAATAACACATGTAATAGCAACAGAAAAAGCCTACATCTTTTAGCACTTAGCAAAATAGTGTTGATGAAAAAGACATATATACTGGTACATAATTCCTTGACGAATCAAGATTTTAGTTAATATCAGTGCTGAACAACAGTAAAAAGCTTTTCTCAAACTTTGCAATTTGAGCCTCAGAGACTGAAAGAGTCAACTGCTTACATCAACCCCTATTGACACAATCTTGACCAATAAAGAGTAGTGTACCCCATGGCTCTTTTGCTCTGTAATTATGCAGAGTGTAATCTGCCAGTCCTCTCTTTGCAGTAACATTAATTTTCAGATGGTCTGTAGTCCAACTTTGAATACACAATGCATGGATTTGTATGTGCTGCTGAGCTCAATCTTTTCCCTGATAATCCAGAGCTCATCAGAGGATGGCTACTAGACTAGATAAGCCATTACCAGTGGAGTTACAGGATGCCGTTTTGTGGTTCCTTTGCTAGAAAGGATGAAAAAAGGCTGAGTCCTTACTGCGAGATGCAGACCAGAGAGCCCAGGCCTTTGCAGGTGGGAGAAGAGGGCTTTGTCCACAGGAACCATGGTCTCTGCTCCTGCCCTGAATGAGGCCAGCTGTTGGTGCCGCCTGGCAGGCCCTCACCCTGCTGCCTGTGTGTGACACTCGATGTACCTGTGCTCTGTGAAACTCTGTGCTCAGTGAGCTGCTGACATGCCAAGAGCCACAGGCTATGCCAAAATGAAAGGCACATATACAAAGCTACTGGATCTGAGGCTGGAGAGAAGTACCAGGCCCAAAATAGGTCTCTGGCTACTGCAGAGTCACAGTGAACTGGTTTCAAATATGGGTTGTACGTGCAAGTGCACACAGGTAAAATAGTGGAAGGAGATGGTGGACTACTACTAAAACTACTGTTATCTGTTTGTCATGCCCATACCACTGGGTCCTCCAGAGACTTTGAAGGCTTAAAGGATGTGATAACTTCAATCAGAGGAGGCATCAGCAGAATCCATAGTTTCGTTCGTATCCAGGTATGTGTCTACTAGATTAAGCTCATGAGATAGCATACTCTTGATGTCACAAATGCAACAGGGCCATTAACAGAAGAGATAACTCTGATTTTTGCTAGAAGCATAGTTAACTGATTCTTTGTCATTCTGCTGAAAGGAGGCTTGCTGATATGCCTTACAACAATCTGTGGTATCACAGCTGACCCAGCTACAATATCCATTCAGGGTCATTTTAATACCTGAATGTCTCTAGTTTTTTGGGATATTAACAGAACAAATAAACTTTCCTATAGGGGAGACATTGGATCTACAAACACATTACCAGCCTTCTCTTCCTCCTGAGCTGGGAGAGAACTGCCTTTATTTTAGAACTGGGAAAATGGTTTCTCTTGCTTCTCTGCTCTCATTTCAGTCTGACAGCACTTTGAAATCCATGTGTACAAATCGTTTGCATATCCTCATCCTGTCTCATCAGCATGCAGTCCATTTGCTCATGTTCTTTTAATATCTATTCTTCACTGAGGTCCATCTGGGGTGTGGCTGACAGCACTGCTTAGTCAGACAGATTTTGTAAACAATGAGGTGAGATGAGATGAAACAAAAGCTCCATGTTTAAAACATTTTTCCTTCTCTGTTGTGAAGTTCCTCCTTGTCTTTTGATTGTTTGATGGTCATTTCTTTGAGAAGAGAAAAGAGACATACAGTTCAATGAAGACAGACATGCAGGCAAACAAGAATATTCTTATTAAAAATCAGAGGTTTCTTGATAGTGAAGTGTTTGGTACTCAGAACTAATATACTGAATTATATAAAATACATATGCAACCATCATCCACTATGTACAAGTGTTGTCCCTGAAAATAAGCCTTCTGATTTGTTCTAGTATAATGGAGTCGGTTCTCATGAATTGTAAGATAAACAAGAATCATATTTACATTCCTCTGTGAAAAGATATCACCTGATGGACTTCTCAAGTGACCAGTGGAGATGGAGAAGTGGTAACTTCTCTGTCCAATCTCTGATCACTGTCCAGAAACTTATATATACGAAGTTAACAATAAACGAGGGAGTTATTTTCTTCTTCTCTGCCTGAACACCTGTTGTGTGTCTTACTGTGTGTTTCTATCTGCATCACAGTAACACACAAGTCAATGTGGAACAGACATTTAAGAATATTGTTTGTGTTTGTTCAAGTATACTAAGCTATCTTGTTCAGAAAGGCTAGTAGGAGCCATTGCAGTCTTCCACTCCCCTCTCTTTCTTTCTTGAAAACTTGGATATTGGTGGCCTCCTTGGTGTTGGATTTGTCATGTAGGATGTGTTGTGGTCCAATACATGACCATGGGTGTGTTGAAACATATCCAACTACTCAGAAGTTCTGCCTGAGAGTCCTGTTTCTGTGTCAGTTTTTGTATCATCTGCAGGACTTTGGGCTGTTGAGGCTACTCAGGATGCCCAAAATTGGTTGCTCAAATATAACACAGTTTCTGTGCTTTTTGTATTTCTGAATAGAGTACAAAAAAGTGCATCAGCAGAAGCAGCAGTCTACTGAATTTTTCATGTTCTTCCTGATAACCTGTCCTCCACAGCCATGATACATTAAGGAGAACATTTGAACTATGCTTCCTAATACAACATAAATAATTCAGCACATGTGCAGAAAAAGGAGGGAGTTTTTACAGCAGATATTCTCTTGACTATGGATACATACAGAAATTGTTCATGTTGGACAAAATTTCATGATGGTCATTTCCAAATGTTTGTCTGCATAAAGTAGTTGTCACCGATGAAGTGATTTTGAAATTAGTCAAATTTAAGAGGACAATGCAATCTGACTTGCTTGCATGCGAACTTCCAGTAATGAGAGAAAATACCTAGGCAACAAGAGGAATATTTTTGAGGTATTTTCTTCTAAATAATACTTATAATTTTTTGTTTTCTTTGGTAGGACAGCAAAGAAATGCTCATCAGCATAAGAATAAAACCAGGAGTTAGAAGAGGTAGACACTTTACTATGAGGAGGATTATTTGGGTCATCTAGCCTGCTGATGTCCATAAAATTGTACTAATAATAGCAGTTGAGAGCCTTATTCAATGTCCTGCTCAAAGTTCTCAGGTCCCCCACAAAAAAAGATTTAAATGTGTATCACTACAGGTGACACAGCTGAAGTATTTAATGCAATTTGTACTATCCAGGTCTTTGGGTTTAAGAGTAAAATTATTTTAGTTTTAGCATTTTGTATGCAATCACATACTGGAACATCCTCAGAGTCCTACTAGGTCTCAAGCAGAGAAATGGCTAGATCAGAAAAACAGCATCTCTGAGAGCATATATTGTAATCAAAACAGAATCACAGAATATGTTGCATTGGAAGTGACCTCTAAGGATCATTGAGTTCATCTTCTGCCCACTGCATCATCCCCAAGAGTCACACTATGTGCCTGAGAATATTGTTCAAATGCTTCCTTAACTCTGTAAGGCTTGGAACTGTGACCACTACCCTGGGGAGCCTGTTCCAGTATCCAGCTGCACATTGAGTGAAGAACCTTTTCCTAATACCCAACCTAAACCTCCCCTGACACAACTTCAGGCCCTTCCCTTAGGTCCTGTCACTGGCCACCACAGAGGAGAGATTGGTGCCCGCCCCTCCTCTTCCCCTCACCTCAGGAGGAAATTGTAAACTGAAATGAGGTCTCTCCTTTTCTCCAGGCTGAACAGAACAAGCGACCTCAACTGCTTCTCATAGGGCTTCACCTCAGTGCTCTTTGCCCTCCTTGTCTCCTTGTTACCCTCCTTTGGATGCTCTCTAACGGCTTAATGTCTTTTTTATGCTGTGACAACCAAAACTGCACACAAACATGACGGCTCTTCATGTGGAGAACACCTAGTTGCTGCTTCTCTCCCGGATTCCACTCACAGCAAGACAAGGTGAGCAGCTGGCTGTTGGCTGAATGGGTTAAATGTCAGAGCAAGTGCTGCTCTCTGCCTTCCTGAAGCTGAAAGGTGCAGACCAGCTGTCTTCTAGTGATGACATGGGAATATATGGGAAAAAGCTTTCATATGGGAAAAATTATATAGGAATAGCTTTCAAGTAGAGATCTGTAGCGTAAGGAAGTCAGCTTATGGAAGGATCAGACTGTTGAATAACAAGGGAAGTTATTCACATAATTATCAGTCCTGGGGAAATCTTAATAAGAAATCTCTGCCTTCCTTCTTGTTTTTACCCATTGATCCTTACAAAAATATGAGAAAGAATAGTAAGTTCTTAGGGGATGATTCCACCTGATTCCAAGGGATCCCAGCACTTTCCCTAAACTGTGAGTGTTGAGGGAAGTGAATGAGCCCTTTCAGCATGGAAGACAAAAATCAGGGTAGTGATGGATGCTGAATCCCTTATAACTCTTATATGGCTCTTATAACTGCAGAGGTTCAGGTACACTCTGCACTGTAGAGCTGTGTAGCAGGGCCACCAGAAACTCATACTTTTAGTGCTTCTGTTGAGACAAATTCCAATGGGCATACTTAGGCATGTGGAGGAAGGTTGACTAAGGACACTTTCAACTGTCCTGATATTCAGAGTAATTAACATCACTGCTTAACCAAAAGTCTTTGAGTTAAAAACGAAGCCAGAATAATTTAAAGAATATGTAGGATGGTTGGATCCCGACATCGGTGTTCAGGCTGACTAAAGGGCAATTCTCTCCAGATTGCAGGATTAAGAAGTCCCATTGACAATAAGACAGACCATAGAATCCTAGAATCATAGTACATTTAGAGTTGTAAGAGTCCTTAAAGATCATATAATCCCCATCATGGGCAGAGACACTGTCCTAGTTTGACCAGCCCAAAAAAGTGGGCTGGCTAAGTAGGAAATTGGCATTTTATTAGACCAATGGGAAAGCATTTTCTAGTTCTCATTACCGTTGAACGAAGCCCGGGAAGCTCTCTTTCCTTTCACCCCTCTGCCCTCTCCCGGCCCTGCCCAGGCTGGGGGCGGCGGCGGGCCGGGGGCGGCCGGGCCCGCTCGGCCTGGCCAGGATTCTGCGCTCCTGGAGGGGCGGGAGCGGCTGAGAGCCCNTTTTGTGAAGCTATGGTACAAATATACTTACTATATCAGACTTTGAGTTTTCCCCAATAAGTTCATAAAATGCTTTTGTGGGGGGGTGGTGTGGTAGTGTTCTAGCCACAATCATAAACAGAGGCACCAGTATTAGAAGTTTGATGAAAAACCACAGCGCCAGAGATAAAAGGGGAAGACCTCTGTTCCCAAAGGTGAGTGAAAAGATGCTAAAACAGCTCATCCTTAAAAAAATGCACCCCAATAAGCTGATATAGACTGAGAACACAGTTATTAAAAAAACCCCCAAAAACTATAAGAGATAAAGACTTCACAAAAGCAGATCTCAGGCACCTGCGGCTTGTGAGAAAAATGAAGCCACAAAAGTTCTTTTCTTGTAAGAAGCTTTCCATAACATTAGCAAAGAATACTTTTCTCTCTAAATGAACCAAAGAAAGACTATTTGTAGAAGTAAAAAACTGACTAAAGTTTCTAAGTGTTGTTGTCTTTTCATTGTTAGTTAAGAAGAAAAAAAAGAGTTGTGAGGAAAGGAGTGTTTTCAAAGTTCCATCCTCATTCTTGTTGCTTTTCTTTCTTTTAGTGTTAGTTAATAAAGTCTTATTACTTTTAAGCTTAAGCCTATTTTACTCTTAATTAAAACCTTTAAAATTAGCAAAATTAAACCAAAACAAAAATTAGTGTTTCCACCTGGTTTCAAATTGAAACCATGACAGACACCTTCCACTAATCTGGGTTACTCAAAGCCCCTATCCAACCCAGCCTTGAACACCTAAAACAATAGGCAGACCCCAGCCTCTCTGGGCAGTCTGTTCAATGTCTCACCAACCTTAGAGTAAAGAATTTCTTCAAGACCTCTAATCTAAACCTAACGTCCTAGTTTAAAGCCCTTCCACCTTGTCCTGTAACTGTATGTCCTCTTGAGCCCCTGTAAAATCCCCTCTTGAGCCTTCCCGTAAAGCCTCTTCAGGTACTCTGTGACTCAGGAATATTTTCATGGCTTCTCTTCAATCTAGGTATGTTTATTGCTGCAAGGCATCATGGAATGAGAGGAGGAGGCATTTTGATTTCTCCGTTTCTTAGAAGAAATGCTGGAAGGCTTCCTGCATCTTACCTGCAGCTTCCCCAAGTCACTTCCCCACTTCACTGCCCTGCATGAGTGACATTGCAAACATTTTCTGTGCCTCATCCAGCCTTCTGGACTTTCCATCCCAGCCCCTGATTCTACAAGAGAGGAAGGCTGGTCTGAGAGCTGCCTAAGACTGTTGCATGCACTGTGTCATTTGTGTGGCAGAGAGATTGTGATGGCATGGACTGAGTACAAAATGATCTGGCTGTTTTTTGTTGTTCTGTGGCTGATAGGGAGTGAACTTTAGAGAAGAGAAGAAAGCTGGGACCCCCTCCTCTTCATTTGAGCATTCCTGATTAAGAACTCTCCAAAACTTCTGTAAATACAAGTATGTACCTGTACACCTTTAAATCCTGATTGTAAGCGTGGTTGAGTCCACAGGATTTTCTCAAATGTGGCATTGCTTCTGGATTATCCTCGGGTTTGGCAGCAGGCCAGGTAGATGTGTTTAGTGGATGTAGATGCCTGCAAGACTACAGCAGGGCTCTTACATAAAACAGTAGAATTCGCGTGCAAGGAAGCTGAGTGTGCCAGCCCCAGTCAGGGTACATGCATTTAACATGAAGTCTGCACTGCTTTGTGTGCAAGGGATCCTCCGAGCAGTGTTCCCATTGAGGAACATGGATCTTTGCTGCTGTCAAAAGGAATAAGGATGTGGCTGAACTGTTTGTAGTTCTTTCTCCAGGAACTCACCTGTGCTTAAATTATGGGGAAGAAATGAGGTGAGAAGATTGTTTGTAGCTCAGGTGTTGAGTGGTATACATCACAGAGCATAGGTCAAGGTTGCTGCTCTATCTGGTGTCTCAGTTCTGTATTGAGATGAACTGTGCTGATTTAAAAAAAAAAAAGGTGTAATTTCTGCTCTTGTGTGAAACTTATACCTTCCCTCTGAGCACAAATAGCTGAAAGTGTGTGTGGAAGGATGTGACTTAGCACACCTTACTTCTCAGTTTCCTCTCCCACTGCACAGTGGGCTTTACACAGATTTCTTGCATCATTCCTTTAATCCTCCTTTTACTGTACCATCTGTTTCTGAGACATAAAATTTCATGGATCTCTTAGAATAATCTAGTTCCATATTCCAGGAGATACCTGTTGTAAAAGTAATTAGTATATGATGTTGCTTTTCTTAACCATCCAGAATAAAATAAGATCTTGATCCTGAATAACTGTTGCCTTCATAGTACAGTTTCAAATCTATTTTAAAAAATAGTTAGAAAACAGATTTTATTTTTTTTTTCAAAGTCTGTTGTAATTTTATAATGTTTCATGCTTGGCAAGTGTGATTATGTTGCTATAGTGATCTTAAATTATGACCAGAATGAATTTTTACTTAAGGCTAATTTAGAACTCATCTGGCTCAAAGCCATCTTATGTGGTTCTCTGAGCCCTGGAAGAAACATTTGAATCTCTACAAACATTTAATCTGAGCCTTCAGATTTACAGTAATCTCATTGGTGTGGTTTTGAAATAAAGTTCTTTAAATGTATTCTTAAAATACATTTGAATTAATCGAAACTGAAACTTCTGAGAGGTACAGTACCAACTTCAAAAGTGTAGCAATCAGGGAGTTTTTCTCCTCTTGTTTACAGACAGGATGAGATGTTGATAACATCTTCAGACAGTTCTGAAGTCAGAGCAGTCAATCCTTTAGTTGTACAATGGGAAAATGGTAATAAGAAGAGTCTTGGTTTTTTAAAGAGCCTTGGTTTGTTACTGTATAATGTATGGGGACTGTCTGTATCCATGTGTATCTGTATCTTCTGTCTCATGGGACAAGGGAGTGAAAATACGTCAGATCTGCTCTTACAAATTCCAGGCATGTGTCCTTGGCTTATCATCCAACACTGAGATGCCAGTCTCCCTTCATGACAGTGACAGCTGGATTGTACCATGAGTGTTGGATCCTTGACTTTCAATATCAGAAAATCCTTGTATGAAATCGCAAATGCAGAGGCTGACAGACGTTGTGGTATTGCTTAGCATTGTCTATATCAAGAATTTTGCCAGAGAATGCTATAGGCCTTTGGGAAATAGGGAGGCCTAAAGGAGGGTTGTACTTGCCCATGTCTTGGCATGGACCTGGACAGTTCTCCAAGTCTTGCTTCAGGAACTGTCTTTTTGCATGAGATACAGTCCATCAGAAAGAACTTTTAGACCACAGGGCTGTTCCTCAAATGGGAGTCTCACTTATATTTTTACTGCTGTGCTTTATGATGCTGTACACTGAAATAATCTTTTCTGTTCAACAGGTTTTTCTGATTTTCTTCTTGAGCTGTAGACTGTTTGCCTCCCAGGCCAGACACCTTCTGACAATAACTCTGTCCTGTGTAGCTGCACTGCAGAGTGTATCAAGGTGTCATTAGTTTTGCTTAATTCTATGCATGACATTGTGCTTGTTACCATGTTGGAAAGGTCAGTTTGAAAATATGGGATTTATGAGGGATAAAAGGAAGGAACTATTGACTCCCACCAGCTCTATACAAATATATTTAGTCAAGCAAAATTTCAAGGAATACCCAATACATGGGCTTACTTGCAGAAGCTGCATATGTGATAATGTCACTGATTTCAATTTGATTTTCATCTTCATTTGTGTGTTCTGTTGCATGTCTATCGGTCATGCAGTACGAATGGCTTATGTACACATACAGGACCACTTACAACCCACAGTAAGTTTAAATATGCTTTTAGCAGACTGTATATCCCTGAAGCTGCTGAGGTGGAAGGTGGAATAGTTAAATATTGTCTATTATATGGGAATACAGTTAGCTTTCTTAGGTGAACTTAGCTACATTCCCCTTTTCATCAGTTATTATTCATACCATAGAATTTATGACCCTTTAAAGGAATAAGTTCAGCAGAAGCAACATTATTTTGTATTAATAAAATTAGTACAAAATTAGCTGTTTCTTTAGTTAAATTCTAGCACTGAAACTGATTTGCTGTAAATGAACTTGGTCATTTATGGATAGATTGAAAAATCAATCAAGCAATCATTAATGGTTTTGTGAAGAAATAAAATTGGAGATGTGGGGAGTTAGGCTTGACTGGCTGCCAGATGCCCACAAACACACTCTCTCACTCTTCCATCACAAGAGGACAGAAGGGGAAAATAAAATAAAAAATCTTGTCTGTCACGACAAAGATAAGGAGAGATCACTTAGCAATTATCCCTAAACCACCACAGAAGGGAAAGAAATATTTAAAAATAGATGTACAGAGTTTTCCTTCTTTTTTTTTTTTGCTGTTTTTTTAACTGCCACCTTCAATAATTTTAGGTCCTAGTTTCAGAATTGATATTGCCTTACATGCTTATGCTTAAATAAATGGTGAAATACAACAGTTTTAGCTAAAAATAGGAGCTGGGTTTTTCTGTTTTAAATGCAGCAAATTTGGGTTTTGGTAGATCTTTGAAGCTTTAACAGTTACCCCCCAAAAAGTAGCTTTATGTAATTTAATACTTTATGTAATGTTTAAATTTGGGACCCAGACTGTTCAAATAGGTGTGTGCCATGGAGACAAGCAACAGTGTTCATGCTTTGGACAATGAGGAAGGGACAATGAGGGCTCTGAGACATGCTGCAAAGTGCCTGCAGTGTAGACATACACTACAACTAGCAGACTGAAATATTCAAGCTTTGAGGTCTTGTCCAGGCTGAAATATGAATTATATTATTACTATTCCAGCACAGACTGCTTCAGGCCTAAAAATGGTGTAGCAAAGACTTCACAATTCAAGTTCAAGTAAGCAGTATGTGAACCAAAAGGTATGCAGAAATTAAGTGACTTACCAAGGTCATCTTGGAAATTGCTTTAGAGCCAGGGATTGTAGCCAGTTCAACAGACTGAATTGCAGTGCCTCTGGGAAAATTCTTGAGCAGCTTGTTGGCTAAAGTCAAGGCAAGGACGCTGCTCCCATGCAGCCTCCTCCATCAGTATCACATAAAACCTGTTGGCCTGGTGAGATGTCGAATGGCGGAACTCTACTAGCTCTTGCCAGGCAACCTGCTGGTTTGAGAGATGTCGCCTGAAGTTTTGTTTACCCTGAAGAGCAAAGCTACTGCTTTTGTTACTTATTCTTGCTAGCTGCTGATAGCCAGAAGGCACACCTGCCAGCTTATCAAAGCACTTGCTTTACTCTTATCTTCTTGGTGAAAGAAGGGTTGGTGGATAGCAATTGCTCAGTGATGATTGTTGTTTGTGCCTTTCAGACAAAGAATCTCCTCAGCAGCTCATTCAGGTACTTCCAGGCTAGAAGCCTGTAGTTGTATAACACCCATTTTAGAAGTCAGGGAACAAGTGTGAGAGTTGAATAAGGGAATCAGTGCAATCAATCCTTGACAAGAAAGTATTTTCTTCCCAATGCACTTTCTTCCCCAGGCAACTTCCATTTGAATCTGCTTGGTAGAAGACACTGCCTTGTGCCAGAGAGTCAAGCACTGTCCCTTTTTTGAGAGCACGAGCAGCTGTGCTGGTCCTACTCACCATTTCAGAGAGTTGGACCTCTACCTATTCTCATGTCAGTCTGAGGTGAAAGGGGGAGACAGAGGAGAAACATCCCTCAACAGAGAAACAGTTCCTTATCTGAAACCCTAAGGTGGACAAATGCTCAAAGGTTTTGGTATTTCACTTTAAAAACCTTCCCTCACTTTCACATTTTGCTGAAGCTGTGGAGGAAGAAAGCTGTGCGATGGACAAGACACAAATGAGAAGGTTGGCAGATCCTAGAGAAGTGTTGAGCAATTTTCCTAGAGGTATGTTCACATTAAGACTCCTTGTAGCGCTTTTGCTCTAGTATCATATGGCTTACCTTACTTTGCCTCTTAATTACCATTGTAAATTGTTCTTGGGTACTTAAAACATTTAATTAACTATTGGGTAGGAGGGTGTAGGTTATTCTTCTATAAGAGTATTCCACTTAATTATCTGCTGTTAAAAAACTTTTACCAATAAAAAAGCTAATTGCTAAATGAGGACAGAGAATGAGGGATTTTTTTACTGAAGGAAATGCAAACTGTCCTTATGCGCAGGCCTCATGAAGGGGCAATTTGTTTACTTTCAAAGTCTCTGCCTTCCATCAGAGATGGGGCAGTGGATAACAGTACCATGTGCCTGTTCTCTGTCCATCCCTCTGTCTAGAAGGCAATGGATTGTCTTTCTCTGGACATTTAAGAACAAAGCCACACCATTAGTGACACAAACTTTATATTTTTAAATAGGTTGCAAAAAGCAGGTTGTTAGCAATTTCTCTTCTGTGACTGCTATTCCATCATAGACACACACACACAACTGTTCGGGTGCTGTCCACTCCAGCCCACGCTAGGCTGACACCACAGGGGAACTTGATGCCTGTGATGACATTCCACATGCTTGGATACTGCTGGGCAGCCCTTTGGGAACAGCCCTGTATGTGATGCTGAAGGTCGTTGTGGGCCTGTTGTCCACTGGAGTCTCTTGTTTTCACTGGGTCTTTCTTTCTAATGTAGTGAGCCTTGATCTCTAGAAGCTTCTTCAGTGAAGGCTTCTAAGCCCTGGCAGAGGGGTCAGAGACCCTGGCAAACAGCCAGGGACTCCTACGGCTTTAAGTTTGATCCACAGAACAAATTACCACCTTTGAATGAAGAACTAAAAGTCACAAAATTTTAGTTAGCATGATAGTAGTAGTTATAGAATAAAAAGAGAATTTTTGAAAATTTTACCATAAAGACTTAAGAGACAAGATAGAAAGATTTAGATGCTGTCCTATCCTCCTTCCTTCTTCTTCTTCCTAAACCCCACCTTTTTGGTGATGTTGACACTTAGAGATTAGATTAAAATAAAATGTAACTGTCCAACATAAGTGATAGACATTTGATCATGATTATAAATAACTAACACGTAATTAGTAGTATAAAAGTCAATACCTATCCCTGTGGCAGTGTGTGTACCTCAAACTGCCCTACTGAAAAGACCTCCGCAACCCAGACAAAAAATATCTTAGATAAAAAACAATAAAACAGCCTTGAGAACATCAACCAAAGACTTTCGACTCATTCTTTCAGCAACAAAATTTAGAGACAATGGATTTTATATATCTCGAAGTAATCCTGACCAAAGAAGCCCCCAAAAAGCTGCGACTTTAAAGAAAAGCAACCAAAAAAAAAGAGAAACATAATGAAGAGCTGAGAAATTAAAAGCCCATCTCCCACTCACAGAAAGCATGGGTATGTTTTTCAGCTAACTGGTCTACAGAAATATCTATTGTTTAGATCAATTTTCTTAGGGCAAGATTCACTAAAACCACACATTCTCTTTAAAATTAATTAGATTTCTTTTTGTTTTCACGGATAATAATCTTAACTTTTATTGTGATACCCAGCTTTTAACTTCTCTAAATTGCTGGGTTTTATACCTCTGGGACTAATATTTTGTTCTGGTGGCAAACATAGAAGTACTGAAAAATAATTATTTTCTGGGCCATATACATTTTCTTCATCATATACTCTACTATTCTGTTCCCTTTTATAGAGTATTCTACAGTATTTCCCTGTATCTCTTTCTCCACTCAGATTTATTTGAAAGGCAAAATTGTTTGCTCAAAATCAATATCTGGAATGTTTCCTTTACAAAAAAGTATGTTAAAACAATTACAATTTCAACCAGAATTTTGATGTAATTTCAAGCTTTACTTTAAAAAAGTGCTCAGAAAAGCTGTGTATCTCTAAGAGTGTACTTTACAGTAAATTCTGTCTTTACAAATTCTTACCCAGCTGTACTCTGTACTCTGTGACCTTAGAGGGGAACGTGGAATCATCAACATTGCTGTAAGGTGTGACTGTATTGTGGTTTACAGCGCAAGAATAGAGCCTCAGCATAGCATTGAAGAGACACAAGGAAATCCAGGTGAGGTAGAGAACAGGGTTGTGACCCATGAGTTATCTATAAACCTGCAGCACATAACTTGATAACTTACAAGCTTGATAACTTGATAACTTACAAATGCTGTAATGGAAAATGCATCACCTCAATGAGAACAATAAAACTCTTCCCTCTATGTCCTTAAGGGAAACTCTTTTACTCTGTGATGCCTTGGTATGCAAACATGGCTTTGGGATGAAGCATGTCTCTGGCACTCCAAAGTGTTGGGAAGGGTGTTTCCTTGGAAGGAGTTTTGGGTTGGCCTGTTCATCTAGCCTCACCTTGACATCAGCACTGCAGTTTGTGTCCCTTCCATATTTCTTCCCACCTTCACTGAGGAGCCTGTCACTCAAGACTTTGAATGTCTCAAATAAACCAGCACCCATTCCTCAACACTGCTTGTTTTTTGGCAGTGCTGTCTCTTACAAAGCCATAAAGAAAATCAACCACATCTGCTCCAACAGAAATAATGTGACATATTCCATGAGATAATACAAATTAAGTGTTTACATATAGCGTAAGAGGAATGAGTTTGTCCCTGGCAGAATTGATGAAGTGTCTGTTCCATAGGCCTGGGGTCTCAACTATGAAAATCACCAGGTGATTAAATTTAATTATATGACTAGGAGTTCAAATTTAGAGACAAACTCATCAGCAGACATAGGTGTAAAATAATGCTTTGTAAAGGGACAAAGCTGAAGTTTTGTGGGCTGCAGCATTCCCTGCTGCAACAGTGGGCTGCAAGAAGCAATTTGAAGGATGTGAATTCACTTAAGAATCTTCCTAGGCAGAACTGGAATATCCTGAAAAAATTTTACCCCTGTCCAATGCTTATCTACTCTCAAATGTTTTTAAATTATGCTAGAGGGAGCATGGAGTGTGTCTATTCTCTTCTAAAGAAGAAATCTGAAATGAAGATGTTTTGCATAATGTATATGGTCTTTATTTAGGAAAGTTTTTAATAAAATGGGATTTTTTGTTTTTATATGTTGTGCTTTTAGCTTTTATAGTGAGAGAAAGAAGCAAAAATGAAGTAGGAGAAGGAAAATTCATGTGGAGTGATGGTAGTCATATTAGTCAAACTGGAATTCATAGATTTGTTTATATGCCTGCATGAAGAATCTTCTCTTCAAATAGATTCAAAGAAAAAAACATTAAATCATGCAAAATGAGTGATGTGGAAATGGCTGAAGTTACACTCCTTGTCTATTTTGCTTTCTTTCTTAAGAGAGAAGCCATATGTCAGACAGTGAAAGTTGACTTAATGTAAACCAGAGTATAATATGACTGCTGCAAAAATTAATGGATTGTGAATTGTATTTTATAATGTGATATGAAGAAAGTAATTCTTTTATATAAACTACAGAAACATCAGATGTGATGGTAAACAGTACATAATTGTTAAAGGGAAGAATCACTTAGGGTTCTGTGGCCAGGATGTAGTTCATGATCTGTGGTAGTACTGGCAAATTTATATGGATTTAATCACAATGCATCAATCTAACAGGTGCATAAGGCAAAGAGCAGCATACCTGGATAAAAGCCACTAAGGTGCTTCAACTTGGGGTGTTGTCTGTCTCTCCCCTTTTATGTTGCTTCCACCATCTCTCCTAGCTCTGGAAGACTCTATACTGCCATGTAGAATTCCCTTCAGGTACCCTTGAGTCAAAATGGTTCCTATGTCAGTTGCTTGACAGCTATAGAAGTGGGTTTTCTGGCTTTATGGTTGCTGTTTTTATCAGGGGAGATCACAGGGCACTTGGACCTTGGACATCCTCCCTCCACAAAGGCCATTCACAACAATATCACAAAGTCCTAGCTACAGTCAGCCTCCAGCTCTCCTCTTTGTCCTTCAACTGCTGATAAGCAACATCAGAGATGATCAGTGTTCTGCCTTGACAGGAGCACCGTGCTCTTTCTAGAAGGTCTTTGGTCCACCTAAAATCTATGTTCCTGACAAGCAGAACTTAGACTCTCTGAGAGAAACAACTGTGTGAGCCAGCATGCTGGCAGTCTTGAATTCACGTTGTTCCTGGGGCACTAGGAAGAGGAATTTGGTGGGTGGTAGTCTGATTTCTCTCCATGGGTACTACTGGGCAAATGATCCATCAGGAATCTAGGAGCATTATGATTACAGTGAATGATCTGTCATGATTTCCCCAAAGGACTGGATAGGCACTGACTGCTAACTTCTCTTGCTACATTCTCCAAATACTAAACTATCTTCTTATAAAAAAAGAACAGGTTTTCAGATTGCATGGGGGATTTCTTCCCAATTGAAATCTGGACCAGAAAGATAATCACCAAAGCACGTGGCTGAACAAAGATATGAATCCATATTCTTGAATATGAAGCTTCCAGATAAACCTCACACCAATTTACCTTTTCTTTAACAAGCCTAATATAAATTAAAATTATATTTTTTATTAAAATAATACAGCTATTTATTTAAAAAATAAATCATGTGGTCCCATCTGGAACATTCACAGTATGAAGAGCAGGACTAATTTCTGTGGAATTAGCTCAAAGAAACATTCGTAGAAGAGTTAGAGTTCACTGTTACAAATACCAAGTTTGTCCTTGTTCTGCTGTCATCATGGCTTCAGATGTATCTTCCTGTGGTAGTAAGGGAAGAAAAGGAACTAAAAATACCCAGGAAATTGTTTTTTAGCACACAACAGTGCTTGAGAGAGACGAAAAAATAGCAGTAGATTGCAGTTTTCCTGATGCTTCTGTGGTAAGATAGTGTTGGTGACCTGCAGTAACCCAGCTTGCTGAATCCCAGTGGTCAAATCACCACTGCAAATCCCAATTTACTTGTTTGCGTGACTGAACATTGACTTGAGGGGAGACAGTGTGACTTGTTGAATCATTATATATTCCTTACAAATATATATTGCGTGCCAATTGGGTCCTCACTTTTCTCAGACATTTATGCCCACAGATAAGTCCTTTATGGTACAACATGGCTGTGGTCATTTACACTGTCACAGGTTCTTACAAAGACTCCCTAGAGTGGATTGGTTTTCCCTTTTTTCAGTTTTTGTAGTGTCTTGCTTAGTTATTAGGTTGTAAGGCTCAATGAGAAACACAAACTAGGGTGACTTTTTATAGCGGTTAAATTTTTAGGACAACCTATATCACACCAGTCCCAGGCTCAGGAAAGAGGAACATTTTTAGCTTCAGTTCTTAGCTTAAAAATGACTGAAGGGCCCTCATTTGATACCAGTTGTCAAACCTAGCAGAAGATTGAAAAGAAATGGAAATCAGGATGACTGTTTCATGTTCTGACTTAAGCAGTGAACAACTGATTCACATAATGTTTTTTCCTCTTAGTAATCGATGCCTTGCATTATCCATACTATGTTTTTTGATCCTTGGCTCTGATCTAGAGTGAAAAAAGTTGTTCTTTTGCCAAGCTGAATCTTGGCATAGTCTGAGCCATCAGAAACCAGACATAAGAGATGGGTGCACCTCATATTATATTGGTCCTTGCTGCAAGTGAATGGTGCCTCTTCTCTACTCATTATCCCCTTGGAGCTAATTGTGCTCATTTATTTGTATGGTCACAGCTCTGCAACAGTCCATCTGTTACACAGACACACTGATATGAAACAACCTGCTCTCCTGCATTGCCTGGGAGAAATTCAGGACACAGGATTCCTTACCAAAAATTATGTTCTGATTTGATAAGCGTACATGTGCTTCGTATCTTTAAGAGAGAGGAAATTTTTAGTAGAAGCAAACAAAAATCTTCCTACATGGAGCCTACTACAGCATGACCAATAAAACACCTTCCTGAAAGTCAGCAGATGCTTTCTAATGAAATTTGTTAGTGAAAGAAAAATGTTGCAGCAGAAAACTGCTGGGAAAAGAAAGAAGGATCCGACTGTCTCTGTGGATAATGGAAATCAGGATGGGGAGAAAAATCTTTGAGATGTTCTGTTCACAGAAGGATTTGAAATAAAATAAATAAAAACATTAAGTATGAAAATCTTTTGCAAATGAGTGTGTAGGGACTAAAAGGGTGGTGAGAATTGGGCTTTCAACAGTTACTAATATATATTGACAGGGATTCCATACAGGCAAGGTGATGTATTGTATTGATATCTTTAAAAAGTCACCTGTGGGCTGGTATGATGTCATGCACAGGCTAGGTTGGTTAGCAAGGTACAACATTGGTAGGATAGATAACACAAGGGGACTGACCCCATTTGCTTCCAAATCATAGGCAAGGTAACCAGAAAATAGCAGGTCACTGTTCAAACCCAAGAAAATTATGTATTAATTAATTAAAAAAATTACTGGCAAAGTTATTCTTTTCATAGCATGCGGTCCTGTGCTTTTCTGTAAACCATCCCAGGACTCTCAGGGCTAAAAACAACCTTTGTCAAATGGAAGGACGTAGTCTTGTATGGCTTCAGGAATCTAGAATCTGGGTCAGAGAAAGGAACAGTAAACATTGTAAAGTTGATGATGTGTCATAAATCCTGACAGAAGTAAAATTCTCACCAGGAGCAGTAATACTTAAATTATTCTAATACTCACTGTCAATTAAGGTGACGCCTCCACCTACACAGAATTTCAGGTTACTTCTTTGTAAACATCTCTTCTCCAGATGTTAATGCAATCTGGAATGTCAAAATTAAGTAGGTATCATGGATACACTTTGTCAGACATATTCTAGCAAAGGCCAATGCTTGTATTGCCCTGAACTCCCATTACCTGTAAAATTCAGTATGAAATGAGATCATGTGATAATATCCAGGGACAGGAAATACCAAGACTGCTATGGTTGCTCAGGTATTAGACCCTATGCAGCAAAGAGAAAGTATAATGCCCTCCACCACCCAGTGCTGGCCACAGTATATTCCCAGCAGCAGTGTGGAAAAGTTTCTATTCAAGTGTAGATTTCTCTCGGACAGGACAGACTTTCTTCTGGACTGTGTCCTAAATAATACAGCCCATGATTTTCCTGCCTTGAAGCTGGCAAAAAGTAGAATTAGTATCTGAGATGAGGGAAAGACTGACTGCTTAAATGACTCTCAAAGTAAACCTGTTTGAGGTAAAGCTGCTGATTCCTACCGTCAAAAAGTTTTGCAACTGACTGCAAGAGGACTGTTGTGGCTTGACATGTGCTCTGGTCCCAGGTGCTGGGATTAGCAAACACCACCTCACAGTTCATTTTAGAACTAGTTCTGATTCCTGTAAAGATGTGTGGGCATGATCTGGGCTGTTGCATTCCAGTCAGTCTTCTCCTTTAGCTTGTGATGTTTTTAAGAACAAATTAGTATCTGAAACTAAAACTACATAGGTCATTTTGTCATGACTTCTAGAGGACCAGCCAAAAAACATTTTTGTGAATATTTACAGTGGAGTTAATTTTTCTGTTCCTTTTTTTTTTTGTCATCTTATTCAGAAATATTTGTACTTCATAAATAAACAATAAAAACTGCAGATCAATATTTAACAGGTAACAGCAAATGTTATAGGTAAGCAATAAATGTTGTAAAGTGATAAATGTCTGCCTGTCAACAAGGGAAGGTGTGGTGTCTCCCAGTTCATCCACTATAACATGTTAGATCTTCTCCGCTTTTCTTATTAGTCACATTGGAATCTCTTGCTTGTTTGTTTTCTGATTAAAATGTATGTAGAAAATGCCAGTCTGATGCTTAAAAAAATAATTATATTTTTATGCTGCCTCCCTTCAAAAAAAACCCCCAAACATAAAACCAAAACCCAACCACAAGAGCTCGACAAGCTCAAAACACAAATATTTTCCTAAAAGTCTTTAATTTTGTTTTACACTTCTGATCCTTGTGTCCATGCATGAGGTGCTGAATGTAATTTATTATTTATGGAATGCACAAATAAAAGTCATTAAGTCTGTTTAGACAGTGCCAAGTGGTGCCCACTCTTCACCTGCTGGTGTGGGCCCATTTCTTGTTGTGGCTCACTGTCGCTCTCAGTGCTGCAGATAAAAGTGTGCCATGAACAGCAAACAGCTTTCTTAAGAGACAGATCAGCCTGTTCTGGCTGCCAGCAAAGCACAATATGGTCAACCCAGCTGTGCACTGTAATTCTAGCTGTGATCCAACACATCAATGAGAAACTTCTGCAAACCCTCTCATAATTTTTTATTTATATTTAAAATCTCTTTTATGAAGGTATTTTTGCAGCCCATGTTGAAAATCTGACACTAAATATACCTCTATCTTTCCACTAATATTGCAGCTGCTTTTAGAATGTAAACCAGCTCAAATACATCCAGAAGTCTGTGTGTTTCTACCCTGTGAGAACAGAGATACAGAGGCTGTGCCCAGGGCTTGGTGAACAGATTGAAACATTCTTGTTTTTTAATTCTTGCCTTAAGTGTATGTACTTGAATATTGAGTGTTATTGTGATCTCTCAAGTGAAGTGTGAAGGTGTTTGTGGTCTCCCTCTGCCATCCACTTTAATGTGCAGACCTCATTTCCTGTGAGGTAAGACGACCTCAGCTCTGCAACCTTTTATTTCCCCTCTTCTATCTGGGATGTAGTTGAAGGGCTGGCTTTCCACAACAAGCCTTGACAAGGTGATAAAATCCAGTAGCTACGAGCTTAGATAGTCATGTTTTATATTGATGTATGAACCACATGCTAGACTGCCAAGGCAAACTCTTTCCTTTGGAAGCAACTAATTTTCCTCAATGTCTGAATCAGCCTTTCCTTTTTGTCAGCTAATAATTAGGTGTTACTGTGACACACAGAGGGAACACAGCAACACACAGACAACAGGTGTCCAGAGCACAGAAGAAGAAAAGAACTCATGTTTATTGAAACCTCAGCTATTTATCATTTTCAGGACACTGACCAGGGACTGGGTAATGAGGTATCCACCTCTCCAATCTCACTCGTCAGATGAGAAGTCCTTCACATCATATCTTTAACAAAGTAATGTAAACTATTTTTGTTTACCTTACAATTTCATGAGAACACTGACTCCATCCTACAGAAATAAATCAGAAGGCTTATTTTCAGGGACAGCAATTAGGCATAATTTTTCTCACCTTGTTCTCACAGAATAAGGCTAAGGAGAAGAAATTATTTCACTTTTGCTAGGTACATTCTAATCTTCTTTTGGTAGTTTAGGAAGTAATAATTGTACTGATGTCTGGTTTCTTGTGTCTCTTACGGTAGGAATAGAATCAGTTTATACTACATTAAGATGAGATTTCCAAATTCTCAAGGCAGCTGCCTTGTATCATGCCTGGGAAGGGGAAGGCCTTTGCAAAAAAGGCTGCTAGAGCAATCATTCCCTTGCTTGCTACCTGTTTGGAGACTAAAGAAGGTGAAGCATTTTTTTACCCAAGGACATTATGGCACTTCAAGAGCGAAACTGGCCCAACTCCCAGCTGCTGAAATTGGCATGAAAAGGCTTTGTGTGCCTGACTGCATTTTCTAGACAAAACACATGATCTACTCAGTCACAGTGGGAAACGTCAGATATTTACTACCTGAATAATGCACTAGGAATGGGACAACACAGCCTTTTGCTTTCTCCTACAGATTTAACTTGAAAGCAACTTCAGAGATATGCTGCTCAGGGCCTTGCCATCCCTTTCAGGTGATAGCTAACAACTGGATTATGCTGGAGTAATCCACTCATGAGAGCGCAGAGTTTGAGTAATAAATCCATAGATGTGCAAGGCTGCACTGTTTTCAGGAATGCAGTGTCCCACCCTTTAGGGGAAGGGGCACTCAAGACTTGAAGATGCTTGTGGTTGAAAGGACTAACAGAAGTCAGAAGGCCTGCAAAAATTCACTAAGTTTTATTAGATAATGACACACTTTGAATGGAAATTTGTATAAGTTATTCCCTGATGTCCTATATAAGCACATGGTAGTGGGTTTTGGGTAAAGGGATAGGGTGTGAGGGATGGTGAGAGGGAAGGAGGGAGGGAAGGTGTAGTCTGGGTTTCTTAGGCCTAAGTTTTCTGAGTTTCTAGGTTCAGTTTCTTAGTGATGTTTTGGTTTAGGAAGGCCTAGTTCTCAANGAAGAAATAGTGAAGTTGGATATTTGTAATTCACAAATTACTGCAAGAATGTTCAGTTAGAACTCTGTAGACAGGAGACCATGTTTGGATTTTTGAGTTTACACTTATTTTTTTGGTCAGAGATCTTTCATGGTGACTTGCCACCTCCAGGCAGAGGCAGACCCATGTCAGAGTGCTTCATGGTGGTGCTGGGCCTGTGAGACCTGTTTGGCAGGGAACCTGGCTGCTGCAACTCTTGTGTTCACTGTGTCCAAAGGACAGGTAAGTGTCATCAGGGCTCTTGTGTGTGGGACATCAGTGCCAATGGGAACCCACAAGTGCTCTTTTACAGCTTTGGAGAATTGTATGTCTGCATCTGGATTACCTTTCACTAGAGATGAAATGTTTCATTTTATTTGTCTACACTGAAGCTTAGACACCACTATTCTGTCCAGCTCTGTTGTGTTGTCATTGTGTCCTTCTGGATCCCCTTACTATGGGATCAGCACGTGTCCACTAAATGTTCATGTTCTTCTTTATCAAACATATATATTTTCATACAAGCTTTGAGTAGTAATTTCCTTCTTGGCTGTTGCATCACTCAGAGAGAAATCTGAAGTGAACTGTCTGTCTCCAAAATCAGCAGGCAGGAGGAAGGTTTGATGGACAGATGGACATAGAAATAACCTCTGTTTATTGTGTTAGAGAAATAGTAAGTTTAAGATAAAAGGAACTTCTTGGGGATGCTTGATCCTCCTCTGTGTAAAATGTATTTTTAGCAATCTTCTGCTTAGAGAAAGAATGATTTTCTGCTGTAGACATTGCACGAATAGCTGTGGGAAAAACTCATTAGTTTTTATGCTGTCTGCAAAACAGGCAAAAGACTAACTTTTTCCCATTGGTTCATTTAACCAGTGAGGAAAAATGCACCCTCTGTATCTAGAGAAAATTAATTTATTATTGTTTCCCTGATGTTATAAGAGCTGAAGGGAGGAAGCTAATTGGAAGAAAATTAATACTGCTCAAACTTCCACAAGAAAAGTCAATTTTTAAAGTGAAAATACAACAGAAGCTAGTTAAGTTTCAGTCCTTTAAGACACATATTTTTCTTGAGGCAGGAAAGGCATGACTAATATTAATTTTCATTAGCTGTCTGGTGGGTTGGTGCAGGAGCCAAACACCCACTGAACCACTTGCTCACTCCCACCACCCGACTGGAAAAGAAGAGAGAGAGTAGGAAGAATGGAAGTGAAGCTCAGGAGTGAGGTAAAAACAGGGGTAGTGCTTACCACTTACCATTATGGGAAAAAACAACTCCATCTGGGAAAATAATTTAATTGATTGCCAGTGTAAGTAGATTTGTTTGGGTTTTATATGCACATACCTGTAATATTTATATTGATATATGATAGAAATAATTTATACAAATATATCTTTTTATAAATATAAAAATACATGCCTCATGCAACTCTGTAGTGTATATGATTATTTAACTATAATATTGCTATTAGAGTACTATTATGTATATATAAAATATATAAATATACAATTATGGAGTTATTGATTT
>VXBS01010231.1:560429-573317 GCA_013400255.1 Sitta europaea
CTCTCCTTGATGAACTGAGTATTGATTATCAAAAAGGTAGTAATGGACTGAGGATTGATATTCTGAGAGATGGTAACTTGATTGAGAATTTGAGTTTTGTCTCACTGCATGTGTTTGTGAATTTGGGTGGGGGGAGGAGGAGAGTTTCCAAGATTTTCATCCCCTTCTGTGTGTGTTTTCTTTATATATTGTAAGTAATAAAGTTTTTCTTCCCTTTCGTTTCGAAGTTAGAACTTTATTCTGTTTTTAGTCACATCTCACAACAAACACCAGGGATAGTGTATTTTCGTGGGGGCACTGACTTTGTGCCGGCGTCAAACCATGACAGGTATATAAGGTAAAGTAAAAAAAACAAATCTCTCTTTCTCCTCTTGCTCCGACTTTGTCATCTCTGTTGCGTCTCTCTGTGACATTACATCGTCAGATAAGGCAGCACTGCAAGAAATGTCTCTAGCATTAGTGCCACAACATTGTCAGAACTGATGACGCCATGTAGATGCTGTGGCTGTTCTGTGTTGGGGTACCAATATTTGGGAGTACTTGCAGCTACAGTGAGAAATTCCTGTCAAGGAAGACATTCTACTTGGAGGTCATTCACACTGCTTTATTAGTGAACACAGGGAACATTTTCAGGATGACAGCTTGACTTTGAGAAATATGAGGAAATTCTACTGAATTGAATGTGGAAATAAGCAATTAGGTTCTAACAACTATAAGTACCTTTTTCCCCTCCTCTTTTCTTAGCATTATTAGGGCTAGTGCTAAGTCATCAAATTCCATTTTTCTTGTATTTCATCTATTTACTCTTCTTCTTCTGTGACCATTAAGTGAAAGCTACCTGTGTCTAAGGAATGATTATGGAACTCACTGTCAAAGGATTTTGTCAGAATTGTGAGACGTCTCAGAATGGAATTGAAAACTCTTTGTTCCTGGGTGCCCAGGAATATGCTTATTCCTGGGTACTTTAACAACTGTATTATGATAGTCCCGGTATTTCAGTGTAGGAAGATTGTTAAAGCTCCTCTTGGCAGAGGTCTAGGACGTATAATAAAATAACGAGTCACTTTGCCCTTCACTTGCACATCTATTGTAGGCTGGAAATGGGGACAGGATGCCCAAGTAATAGCACTAATTTGATTCAAGGAAGCTGGTTTTCTGTTCACAGCTGGGTGGTGCCAGCCTATTCATTTTTTACTGCAATATATTCCTCTCCTGAGTTTGTTATGTTATGGCTACATAGTTTGACCTGATATTAGAAAGGATTGTCTCTGTGTTCTGCCAGCTTTGAATGTCTTAGAATTCTTCTGCATGCAGACTTGGAATTTTAATTTTTATATCAGCTTCTCTCAGTACTATGCCTCTTTCACAATCTGGATAGTGCATGGATTTTCATAGCTTGTGGATATTTACTACTGCAATAAAGCAGGGAATAGTCTTCATCTAGTCAGGAAGAATGGTATTGTGATATTTCCATACTCAAAGTACAAGAAAGGGATCTGCTTCTCTTTCCTCCAAATAATCAGCTGAAAAAAAGGTAACTTTCCTTCAGGTTTGGTTTGGGTAGTGCAAGGAAAGAATGCAGTGTAAACAGTGAGGTCTGTCATCATTTCCATCATCACTCAGACCTTTTTATCAAGTGGAACTACAGTAGGCTGAAAATTGTATAGGTATGTGGAGGCTGCTTTTCAGAATTATGTCACCAATTTTGGTCACATATTTAATTTTTTTTCAACACCGGCAAAGAACAGAGGAAATTCAAGGGTGCAGGACTAAAAAAGCCCCAAAAGATTTTGGTTTCAGATAAAGAAAATAAATATAATGGTGACATTCATAAAGTAAATAATGAGGGGTCAAACAATTTCCTCATTTTTTATTTAGACATAATCTCTCTCTGTGATGTCCCTAATATTTGTCCTGTCAGGTAGAAAGACTAGGTGTCATGAAAGAATTTTCTGATTTTGGTTGCTGCATATGGTAGGATAAACCTGCTCTGGACCCACAGCACATTCCCAATTATTTCATAGTCATCCTTGCATTGTGCTATCTTCAGTGCTTTACAAAACATGTATTCATTGTAATTCTTTGTGGGTATGGTTTGTATTTGCTATGGGTGCTTGAAATGAACTAATTCTGAGGCCTTTTTGGGAGGGGAAAAAGAATGTATTTCTTTTTGTGTTTGATCTCTGTAGTAAAACAGATCAAAAATATTAAAACCTGAGCATTACAGGCATGTCCTTCTCTTCACTACATTAATATGAATTGTTCTTACTGTTAAATTCTCCATAATCAATTAATACTTTTCATGACAGAGACTTTCTTTCCTCCCCAGAACGTAGATCCCACTACAAAAAAAGTGAGTTAAGCTTCAGTACTGACCTTTGAGAAATGTTGCAGAAGATTCTGCAGTAAGAAAAGGTCCCAGTTAGAAATGTAAGATTCATAGTTTCAAAGTGCTCAAAAAACCCATATTGAACTAATACAAAGGCTTTTTTCAGATTTTCGTTCAAGACTATTTATTCTTCTCCCTGTAATCCCAGGTCTGTATGTGATGTTTTTACTTCTAGTACTTTGGTCATTCAAAACCCTTTGCTTAAAAATTTTCCTTCCAAACTTCAGCCCACTTCTTCTTTTCTGTATCTCATTGCTTGTCCTTCATAGGATGTAGCCACAACTCTGCTGCTGAGAGGATGCTCTACTGATCATCACTGCTTTCCTACCCTTATGCTGTACAGAAGACGTGATTTTCTAGAAGCATATGACTGAACTGGGATAGGGAAAGTGTGCATTCTGCATAGGAAAACCCAGATCTGAGGTGCTAAGACTCTCCTTTGGCCTTTCTGACATGCTTTGTCCGTGTCCTTTCAGACAGTGATAGCTCCAGCACCTACAAACGTCTTCATGAATCAGTGGTATTTAAAACACATGTCATTTGAGTGTGATGCTGGAGGGAAAAAATAGGCAAGCAGGACAACTGTCTTGGGGATCACAGTGTGAGCCAGAAAAGCATAGCGGTGGGAGGAGAAAGTATAGTCAGCTTTGCAAGAGAAAACTTGGAGTAGAAAGCAGGCCACCAGGACCCCAAATGAAGTAGGATTGTAGGCGGCCTGCTGCATAATCTATTCATTTTTCAGCTGCATCCACAAAGAACTCTCTTTATGGGCTAGGTCAAATTTCACAAGACTGCACAAGGTCTGCAAAACTGGACGTGATAGCTTACTAGAGATAATGAAAAGAACTGGCAGTGAAGAATTCCAGTGCACTCAGTAATTCCAGTGCAGAATGACAAGAGAACAGTAAGAAAGTCTGTACTGAATTACAAGTCTCTGGTTGGGAATCAGAAGGCAAAAGAAACAGTAGAAATCTGTCATCCACTCAAAGCTCTGTACATGGGAAATAGCTAGTGTATGGTGAAGTTGTGTTTCCACTTGCCAAGCTGGATGACTGACCAGATCTGTCATCACTAACATCCTTCAGAGCTCTTCCTATTTTTTCTCTGCCAAGATGTAAGCTGGGATCCCAAACTGCTTGCTCAGGGAAGGATCTGCATTACTACTTCTCATAAGCACAAAACCCACAAGAACTCTGCTAATCAGAAATGTGTTTCTGTTCTTTGGGAACTCTTTTTAACTTCCATCATGCCTATGTCTGTGCTGCTGCCAGAACTATTGCTCACTTAAGGAAGAGGTGGTATTTTTCCTCTAGCCTGTAATTACCCTTTTTTAACTAGTTGGTGGTTTTTTTTTTCATGAGGAAACTCAAGTTTTTGTATAGGATTTTTATATCCTTTCCACTTCTGATTCAGATCTCTGCATGAACCACATGACCAGAAACTCCCTGGCTTTAAGAAGGCAGACACCTCTAGCTCTATAGCAGAGGATACAGATTGCTGTTCACTCTGAGCAGTTCAGCTGTAAACTTTCCATGCCTTGTGTCTTCCTCTGCCTGTGCCCTGTTTTGTCCTTGGAAGACAGAGCATATGTATTAGGCAAGTGTGTTCTAATGCTATATGTAGGTGGAGCTGCTACAAATGCAAACAGAACGCACCAGCTGTCCTCACATGGTGCTTTTGCCCTTTTTGCCTTGTTCAGTTAGTGGCTTAGCCGATCTGAGGGACAGCATCAGAGCAGCCTGCTTAGATGCTAAACTATATGAAGTAATTTGTGAGGAAGTGTGAAAGAAAACCAGCTTAATTAAAACAGAGTAATACTTACCTTTGTGATTTTAGTACATCAAGACTTCTTTCAGGAATAAAAATAATTTCAAGGATATTTCCCATGAGACATTGGACAGAGGATTTAGACAGTGGGAGAGACATGGTTCCTGCTCTTTTGGACTTTGCTCGTTTCACTGATGTTTCCCATTCTCTCTTCCAGAGAACAGTTTTTGAGAACTTATCATTCACAGTGAGAGACTCATATTCCTGAGTGATGCCTGGTTTGAAGGATCTTTGACATTTTCCTGTAGTTGCTTTTTAAGATTTTCTTTTACCTGGATTCCTTGTGGTTTATATGTAATGATTGCATGGGCCTGTTCCATCTAGATCACCATCCCCGTCTGTCTTGTGGCAGGGCAAACAGTACTGTATTATTTTGAAAATATTATTTCCTGCTTACTTCTGTCCTTGTAGTACTGGATCAGATTCCACCTGATAACCACATTGTCAATGACATCACTTTACCCCAGGAAAGTCTCTATTGCTTTGAGTTCTTCATTACTGGATTAAGAATAATGGCCATTTTATTAAAAACAATGAATATTTTTAGTTTCATTATGGTGGAAAATGCTGCTTCTGTAGTTTCTGTTCTCCTCCACTTTCTAGTTTTTTGTGCAGTTTCCCACATTTTTGATGAAGGCTTCAAAGAGTATTTTTCACAAAAAATGGCTTTCAACCTAATTTCCCCTTTCCAATGAAAAATTCCTTTCTTCTGGCAGGAATTGATTAAATACTACCCAATGACAAGAGTCACTGATGTTTTGGAAAAAAATCATGAAAGCAGAAACAGGAAAATAGAACCTGTTTTTGATTCTTTGGGTAGCTCTTTTTCATCTTTTGTTAAACAGAAAAAAGCTAAAATATACAAAACAATGTAAGTTGACTTATCAGATGCACCGAGTCTAAAAGACCTTGATTTCAAATATCTTACCACCTTCTTTGTATCAGAAATGGTTCTTCAATGTTGAGCTTACACCTGCACTCAGTGATTTACCAGTCTTCTTGTACAACTGCTTCAGTACGCTCATCTGACTTGGCTGACAGCTCTTTACATTTCATACTGTTTAAGTTGTATTTAGAGAGAAACAGTCAGCACTTGCAAACAATCTACAGGAATTTCTATGATTCAACTTCTAGCTTTCCACCTTCAGAGGAACACTACAAAGCCATATAGAAAATATAAACATATAAAGCAGAAGGTATTACACTTTGAAACGACTCCTTTCCTGAGGTCACCATAGTTTCCTTTCAGACAGCTTCCTAAAGGATGCTCACAAAATGTCTGTGAGTTAAATCAGCTGACTTAGAGAGAGATTGTTTTGTTTCTTTTTCTTGAATCATGCATCTTCAGAGGTCTTTCCAAGATTAACTAGCAAACAGCTACCACTGGGGAAGCAGAGCAACTATGAGGATGCTGTGAGCTTACTAATGAATAAACTTTAACAATGGAAAGAAGGAAAAGTTGAATGGTATGGAATGCCATGTACAATCCCATGTCTATCATCAAAAAGTCAAAACTTTTCAAGGAGCTGAAAATAAGAAGGGTTAGCTATCACGGACTGGCAGAATGCTTTCAGATAAAGCTTTGTGATTCTTAACATTCCTGCTTCCTGGAGGAGGGATTGAAGGCTGTCTAGTGATGATACAGGAATAAACTTAGGACAAGGCATTTAAAAAGTTAAAATATCTTCTTTATAATCTGTATGTCCTTTGTGTGCTTCTTTTGTACTTGTTCCCATTTGGTGCAAATGGCTGTCATAACCCTCATATTGGCAGAGTAAAATGCACTTTAAAACTTTGAGCCTTCTGAAGGATAAAATTGCCTCTTTGAGATGAGACACGCTAAGTGCACCACTTCCTACAAACTAGCAAAAATAATGAGAAGATACTGAAGTACTCGGGATTGCTATACACTCTTCCAGCTGTTGCATATTCCCAGGAGTTAAAATTGCATGCACATCATTGGATAACTGGTAACATGGATTTCCAGGTGTAGGGAAAGAGAGTAATTAGTAAATACTATCTGGCAAACAGAAAAAAAATGGGAAGATGTCTCATAGTTTCCACTGCAAGTCAGTGGAGGGGACTGAGAGAAGGACAGATTAGAGATGTGTCTGAAGAAAAAAGCTCTTGATCAGCTTATGTATGAGGACATGAAAAGGAGCTTGTATTGCTTCTACATCAATCTGGACAGGTATCTCAATGGAAAACTGGTCAGTTCTTTAATTTTAATAAAAGAAAATTCAAGTGGTTTATTGATTTATTAAGTACACATAATTAATGAGGAAATAATACATTCAGAATCCAGACTCAATTTTCTGTAAAGGCTTTTATAAGTACATAGTGACAAAAGGAAGGCAAGTTGAAATGTAGGCCCAGTGCTGAATGAAGTGAGAGTCCTACTGAGATTGGACATCACAAAACATGAGAACTTAATGCCCTCTTTGCCTCAGATTTTACTGGCGAGACTGGCCTTCAGGAATCCCAGGCCCCAGAGACCAGGCAAAGTTTGGAGAAAAGCACATGAAAAGGTAATCAGGTCAGGGAATATTTATGCAAACTGGACAAAGATAAATCCATGAATCCTGATGTGATACACCTGCAACCACAGGGGAAGCTGGTTCAGCACTGTTGAGGCCACACCAGTGCTGGGTTCCAGTTGTGGTATCACCATTATAGAGAGACATGGACATATTTGGAGGGTACAGCAAAGCACCACTATGGCCTTAAGGAACAGGGGCATTTCTCATGTGATGAAATATTTAGAAAGCTGAGATTGTTTGGCTGGAAAAAGAGATGATTCAAGAGGGAGTCTTACAAATGCATGCAGAGACCTAAAGAGAGGTTGAAAAGAAGTGAAGCCAAACTCTTTTCATTGTTGCCTGGTGAGAGGCAGCGGGTACTAAATGAAACACAGGAGATTCCTCCTGAATACCAGGAAATAATTTTTCACTGTAGGGATGATAAAACATTGGCACAAGTCACACAGAGACACTGCGCATCCTCCTTGGAAATCTTCAAAAAGCCACTTGACATGGTCCTGGACAATTGACTTTTCCTGGCCCTGCTTGAGAAGAGGGAGTTGGACCAGATGATCTCCAGAGATCTACTCCAGCCTCAGCCATCCTGTGAATCTATGATACTGTTATCAGCATTTCAACAGATAAACTACTAAATGTGTATAAACACTTACCAACCTCCAAAATAAGAACCTCCAAAAGCCCTCACCTCCTCCACATTCACACAGTTAGGTGCAGTCCCCTCCTGCACTTTGAACATGTGAGTTTCATGTATTTCTCTTTTCTGGCAATGTGATTCTCCTGTCACAGTTCTCATCTGTGCCATAGGAGATACAGAAGTGCTTGGGATGCTCTGTAAAGTTCACATATCCTGCTCTAGTGTGAAAGGCGTCATGTGGTTCCTGTGCACACCCAGGGCTGGGGTTGCATGCTCTTGAGCCCCACCCAGCTGGAGTGCAGCTGCTGGCAGTGGGGAGGGAGATGTTCCAGGCTCAAGAGGTGACTTTGCCCTATGATGGAGAGTGAGACACAAGCAGTGCTGTTTCTTACAATGCCAAATTGGCCTGACTGCTGCTCTGACCTCACTGCTTCTCTCCAAGGGTGCTCCCCATCACCGCAGTTCCATGCTCCTTTTCTGTTTTTCTATTTGACCCTCCCTGTGTTCCAAAGTTGCTTGGTAATCTCCTGGTTATGGTTTGATCTCTCTGAAGGACATCCCTCTCTACAACACTATCAGCTGGGGCTCAGGCCATGTCAGGCAATTTTGATTGCGTTGTGCACGTGGTTTACACTCATGTTTGCATGTTACCACTTTTGCTAGGGTGGGGTGTGGTGGGGTGTGATCCAGTCACAGGAAAAATATGTAGAAGATGGGGCAGACTTTTTCTGGATGGTGAGAAAAGAAAAGATGGTGGCCATAATTATACATGAAATCTTCATCTGACATGGAAAAACTTCTCTCCCTTGGCAGCTGTGCAGCCCACAAGAGAGCTGAGGAGACCCTTGAAGATATCTAAACTTTTACTGGAGAAGTCCCTTAGCAAGCTTATATACTTGACCCTGCTTTAAGCAAAGGCAGAGTACTGGAAAATACTAAAAATCTCTATCAGGCTGCATTTTTGTGTAAATGGCAAACCTGTGGAAAGTATCAATGTTGTGAAATATTATTCTACAGCAAATGATAGAGATGGGTCAAAATATTTTGATTCTGCTTAAAAAGAAGATTCTCAGCATTTCATTTTAGAATTGATGAAATATTTGGATTTGATTTGAACAGAAAACGCATACTGTCAGACTCCTCTCTGTGCAATGCTGCCAAAATATCCCATTCTGCAATTCTGTAAATTAGGGTTCCCTAGATAAATAATTCCCTTTTCTCAGACTAACATATCTGTAATCCAGGTGGAGAACTCGAATCAGACTGTATAAGAGAGACATGGTAGAGTAACAAAAATGTCTGAAGAATTGGCATACTCATGCAAAATCAAATAGAGCAAGCAGAACTGTCTTAGACAGAAAAAATTTGGCTTGATAACGCAAGACAGAACATTTTCATGTTGCTTGGAACCCTATGTAAGAGACAAATTTTGTTTTTCTTTTTGAAAGGCAGTTGATAGGAAAATAGTGTTTTCTGAATAATTACAGTCTTTTTTTCACTTACTTGATGGAAAAAGTCCTGAGTATATCCTGCAGAATATACATCACCCTCTTACAGTATTTATTAATGTGTCATAATTTTAACAGCTCAAGTGCATTCTAACTAACAGGAAATGTTAAAATATCTTCCTCAGACTGCATAATACATAAAATATGCAGGGCTTCCAGGTCATTATTAATGCCTACAGAAGAGTTGTGACCTGGTGTCAGACTAGATTTGTCAACACAGAAAATTTTCCTGAGTTTTTAAAGCTGAAATTGAAAAACAGAAAAAACCTACTAAGCTTTTAAAAAGCATTAATTAGCACCAACTTTCTCACAGTACTGGAAGACCTTGGAAATTGCCACTTGACATAAATGAGAGCCAGTGTGAAGAGCAAAGGCCCTGTCAGAGCTGGTATATACGTTAAATGTAATCTGCAAAGAATTTAATCTTCCTAAGTACCTTGTAAAATTTTTTCAGGATTTGAAAGTAAAAATTTGATGTTTCCTTCTCTCAAATTAAAGAATAAAGAATCACTTTACCATTTTGAAATCTCCAAAAATATTTCACAAAAATCAATGCCCTCTGCCAAGGGATAAGTTATTATGGAGTGGGTTTTTTGTGTTGTGGGGTTTGTTTCAGTTAGTTTGTTCTGTGTTTGTTTTTGTTGCTTTTTTTGTTTGTTAGTTCCTTTGGTTTTTTCTTTTTAGAAAGCACTCCATCCATCATCTCTGTATTGAAGGTTTTGCTTGCAGTAAGAAATGGTCTTAAGATTCTTCATTCTTTCTTCTAAACCATGAAGTCAATCTCTGGTGCAATGAGTACTAGCCATACTGTAAGAAGCTGGTGTTTCACAAAAAATCAACACATTTACTATGCATGGATCTCTGTGATGCTTTGAATCTGCTAGATATCTTCTCAGTAATGGAAATGAACCAGAATTTTCTATTTATGGGGAAAGTCACTGTTGCAGAAAACCTCTGACTCACACCAAAACAAACCAGAATTTTTAGCTCAACGTGTTGTTTTGCTTTCTCTCTTTTAGGATGCGATCTTGGAGAATTCACAGTTGCCCAGAAAGGATTTCCATATAATTTCCATATAATGTGTCAGTCTCCAGAATTGCAGAAAGAACAAAAGTATTTTTCTGGATATCTGCTGAACTGTCTTCATTTACATTATGGGAGAGGTGTATTTGTTCTCTAAGAATAATGAAGCACTTTGTCTCCCTTCTTAACTTCTTTGAGAAGAGAAATTCCTGTACCCTTGGAGTTTGGAACAATTGCAAAGGAAGACTCAAGGCAATCTTCTCAAACTTTAAGACCCTGTCTTAAAGGAAGTTGAACAGAAAATCTGAGTCATCTATGAAGAGAAAGCAATCTATGTCTCGTGTACTGTGCTTGTGCAACTTCATGCATGTCTATCATTCTCCTTCTCTCTCTTTTGCCTCCCTCTTCTTCCTTCCCTCCCTCACACATTGCCTTTGAACACAAGCACAAGAGAAAACCTGGTCCTGAAGACCAATTTCTATTGACAGGGTTGCTCTGGTTTCCTGTTTCCTTAGGTCCTATGTGTTTTCTTTTTCTGAAGGTTTGTGCATCATCTAGCACAGACAATGCATGTCAGTGCCTTTGAAGAGATAATGATATCCTAAATGTTACACAGACCTGACAAAAGTACTGTCTTTTGTAGCAACATGCTTGTAGATTATTCTAGGACACATTGTCTTTTGTATTTGAGGCTTGTCTTGTTTTCAGACCAATGTTTAATGCTGGATCTCCCCAACAAGATGATGAAGTAAGTGTGAACAGAAGGTTGCATGCTGGCTGCCTTGTGGAACAAGAAGGCTCTGCCTTATACTGCTCATTATTGAGGGCCCTAGGATGTCCTGTACAGATGTCCCTAGGATGTTGTCTGTAGTGCAGACAACAGTACTAGTCTGGCTTTTTCACACTGAATATATCTCACACTTCTGGGCATTCTGACATTAAAGACCTTTGGAGAAAGTAAATTTTTAGTAATCTCTCATCTCTCAGGACACTTACAAGAAGAAAAGTAAAGGAGTGTCATGAGCCTAGAGGACCCAGTGAACTTGATTTTGCTTCTTGAGTAGTGTCACCATAACTCAAAGGCAATGCCTTCTCCTTTGATTGTGCTATGACAATCTTGCTAAGAGACAAACCTGGCAAACCTGGCAAACCTACGGTTCCATTTCTACATGGGGAAACACATGGATTTTTTTCATATCCAGTCTTGGTGTGGTAGGCATGAAGCTACAGAACATCTAGTAAGACTTACGTACTCAAATCTTGTACCTTCCTGGAACTAGATCCTTTTCTAAGGTGCTAAAGAAATGCAGGATATAGAGGGGTCCTGTAGCTGAATGTGATTCTTTTCCTGAAATGCGTAGTCATTTTAACAAGTCTGGAAATGCAGAAATTTAGAAAAAGAAGAGTATCTATTTTTGGCCTTTTGTGTCAAGAAACCCTAAGGCTGTTCAGATGCTCTTTTCTCTCTTGCGTGACTAGCTAATGGTTCTTTCAAGGTCACTTGGAAGTGGAAAGCAGCTGTGCTTCTCTTGGCTGAGCACTGAGACATCCTGAAAGAGACATGTAGGTGGTGTTAGTGGAATGAGAAAAGACTGCACTCAAAATGGCCACAAGAAAATGCATGAATCCACAGAAGAATTTCTAAACAACTCCATAGATTCTGATTCTGGTAGTTGAAAGGTTTCCAAAACTCCATGATCATTTCAGTATATGACAACTATGGAGGAAAACAAAAGTACCAAAAAAACGGTCTACTGCTGTACAGGGTTTTTTTAAATACCTCATCTACTGGCTGAGTCTGCTGCTCTTTCTAATTTCTGTTTCTGCAGATAAAGACGGACACCTCCACCTGAGGAGAACGCTATTGTCATTCTCAGGATGCTGTACTTCTTTGTAGCTCCAAAGCGTGCAAATTTTCATAGCAATTTAAAGGCAAATAAAAAATGTAAAAATAGAAAACCCATTCAATAGACATAATTTCATAAGAGAATAAATATTGACGGTAACTACCTTTGATAACATTTGTTCAACTGATTTGCCTCTATTATGTACCTCAGGAACAGAACATGAGTAAATGTGACCTGTGAAAGGCTGTATCAAAAACCCCAACCAAATTGGTGCAGGAGGGCAAACTCAGCCTGGTGTCCATGTACATACTGCAGTGAAAATGTCCTTGCATATGCCAAAATTGTTTCAGTGACTGGTTTACTGGAAATTGAGAAAATTGGATGAAGTTTGGAGAAAGACAAGCAGAATGTGTTTTTCCTGTGTAATATGAGTGGGAACTTATTTTGAGATCTTGAAATCCAATGATGGCCTTAAGGCTATTAAACCCATTTGCTCAGTATTTGTGGTAATTTTGTTTGAGAAATCAGTTGCAAGATGCAAAAATTGTTCTGATTTTTTTTTTGTCTGTGTACATTTGACTTTAACAGATAATATAAATAAAAGCAGATTTTTAAAGATGTACGACAGACTTCCAATTAATTTCAGTTTCTGTTGAAGTATAACTTGATGCAATAGCATAAGGAAAAACCTATTTTGCGTTAAGGAAAGTATGTATAATTACTCCTAAATAAAATGAAGGTTTTCTCTCCATACATTATGTAACTTCCAAAGCTTCCTGATTACCAACAATTCAATAAAATTGAAAAAAAGACCCCAAACCCATATTTTAAAAGCTAACAACTGTTTTTAAAACCAGCATGGCCAGGGGGGTGAGGGAGGGGATTCTGTCCCTCTGCTCTGGTGAGGCCCCACCTGGAACCCTGCACACAGCTCTGGGGTCCCAGCACAGGAAGGAAATGGAGTGAGTCCAGAGGAGGGACACCATGACCGTCAGAGGGATGGAGGCCTTCTGCTATGAAGAAAAGATGAGAGAATTGTGACTGTTCAACCTGGAAAAGAGAAAGCTTTGGGATAACCTAACCATGGTCTTCCAGTCCCTGAAGGGAACTTACAGAAAAG
>VXBS01010232.1:9417-97504 GCA_013400255.1 Sitta europaea
ACCAGCACTGTGAGGGGCACACAGAGAATTAAACCACCAAACCAGCACTGTGAGGGGCACACAGAGAATTAAACCACTCGAGACCTTCGCATCCCTTGAACCGCAAGGCGAGGAACTCCTTACCACGCAGCATAAGCAGAAAAGGCAGCACAGGCACTGTCAGAACACTGACCTAGTGCTGCCCAGCCATCTCTCCTGCCCTGCAGAGCAGGGAGGCAGCCCAGAGCTCACCATCAGGCCGCCGTGCACGCCGCTGCCCCGCAGGTTGGGCGCGTACTCGGCCAGGTCCACGGAGCGCAGCCACTCCATCACACGGTGGTTGGTCCACTGGGTCACCTCGCAGGGGCTCGCCTTGCTCTGCCAACAGCAGGGACAGGCAGGTCAGGACACATCCCAAATCAGCTGAATGCCAGCCCCAGTCTTTACTGAAACATGCCTCTCTTGTGGAGTCTGGGTTTCGGGCCCCAGGTTTCTGAGTTTTTAAGCTCCGGGTTTTTTTTTTTGATGTTTTAGTTTGCTGAAACTTGTTCCCAGCAAAAGGACATTGTTTTTGTAATGGTATTTATGTTGTGAATTGTTTCTGGGAGGAGGGATTCTCTCTTGGTGTCTCTCTTGGTTTGACCAGTGTGGGTGAAGAGATTTGTCTTTTGTTCACCAATCACAGTGGTCTGTGGAAAATTGTACATAAGGGAGCAATCCCTAAAATAAAATCATTCTTTTTTCACAAAGCCTTGAAAAAAAACACAAGAGTCTGTGTCATGTGTGTTATCACAACAGTGACACTCCTGCCCTTAAGGGATACAATCCTACTTGTTATTTGAGAAAGAAATCCCTTTCTGGATTGCTACCTTGCAGCAGGAGCAGTGTGGGGCTGGGCAGGGCTGTGTTTGACTGTTGTGCTGTGCACTAGGGTTATTTGCCACTTCTACCAGTAGAGCTGAAAATTCAGCTGCTGTGCTGCTCTTGCAGACACACATTGTGAATCTAAATCCAAGAGTCTGGGTTGTTTTGTCATCCACTGCCCTGTCCAGCATTTGCTGCTAACAGTGATGGCAGTCTCCTGCCTGGTAATGGGGCCAAGCTCCTTGTACACAGAAAATTTTGACACAGCCATCAGTTTTCCAGAGAGCTGCACAAGACTTCATGGCAACAGTGCAGAGTTCAAGATGGTTTGCATTCCAGACAGCCCAGCAGAGACTGGGCCAAACCAGCCAGCTGTTGGCTTGGAGAAATGGGAGCCTTGGAAAAGGGGACACGAGTTTGGGGTCATGGCAGGTAGAGGAAAGAAAGTGATGTCAGAGCTTGAGGTCAAAAGAGGAACAGGGAACTAAAACTGAAGCAGGATGAGGAGAGAGCAGAGCAGGAATGATCAAAGCCCAGGGATTAAATCCCCTTCCCAGCCTGCTCATGGAGCAGTACCTCATCAGAGGGCCTCCTGCGCAGGCAGTTGGGCTCAAAGTTGTTTATCCTCAAAACCTGGATGGCTCTTTTGATGCTGAGGTGGTGAAGGACACTGACAACCTTCAAGGACAGCAGGTCATCCTGACAAAGAGCAAGAAGGAGTTAATAAACACAGGCATGCTTATTCAGGGGACCAGCATCCTCCTGGAGGGGACTGCTTTAGCTCCTGGCTTAAAATTGGCACATCTGACACACGTGGGGGAATATTTTAATGTCAGACAGGGGATTCATATCAAACCATCTGTCTCAAAATAAAAACTTCCTGTGTTGCACTGTACTAGCTCTTGGGGGATGTTTTTCACACAGCTTAGTACAAGAAATGTGGGGTAACAAGGAGGGAAAAAGGGTGAGGTGAGATCCTCAGTGGCAGGGAAAGAGCCAGGCAGCACCAACACAACACACCAGACCCACCTGGCATTCAATCCTGCCAGAGGTTTTAATACCCCAAATGTCCAGCTAGAAATTTAACTGAAAACAATAAATTACCCTGAAAACTGGGACATGCTCTCTGGTTAGAATTTAAAAAAAAAAAAAAAAGAAAAAGAGGGAAGAAGGAAAGTGTCTCAAAGTCCAATTTGGCTAACTTAAATAAATTTATGCACCCTTGTTCCAGGGTTAGCCTGGCTTAATCTTTCAGTTTTACTTATATGTTATGAGCACTGGAATCTATTTTGTCAGATGTTTAAGACAAGATTCTTTGCTTTCCCAAACATCCCACTGTGTTCAGCTAATTTTGTGATGAATCTGACAGTAGGTTAGTATGTCATGGTTTGCTATTTCATTTAGTATATAAAGTAATAAACGTTCACTATTATTTATTTTGAGTTGGAATAACTTCAGAAGATCATAACAAGTATTAGTTTAATCCTTTGCATATTCTGTTGGTTGTTTACAGTGAATCTGTTGTCATAATTTGATGGTTAAACTTACTCTAAAAATATCCCCAGTGACCTTCAATTAAAGTGCAGTGGCAATGGTACTGAAGTCTCCCAACACAACATCAAACTCAGTGGAGGCTGCTGGCACCACACCTCCCAGGGTCAAGAAGGAGAAGAAACAATCTCATAATAAATAAAATTGCAAACCATGACATAAAACCTATGCAAAACACAAGCAAACGTGGCATGAAAAGTTCATGAGAGAGCAGGGCTGTGACTGATTTCTTCTTTGTGGTACAGAAAGAGCTAATATTAGTGATGTTCAATTTGCATTTGTGTCCCCAGAGATGGAAGGTTTTATGTCATCTTACCTGAGCCCTTACACAAAGGAAACCTGAGTGGCAGTAAGTGGGAGTGGGGAGGTGATGCCTGTGCTAAGCACTCTGAAATGCAAAAGCTGCCAAGGGCAGCCTGCTCTCAAACAAGCTGGCTCTTAGAACTGCAATTTTCTTCAAAGGAAATTGGGTTTTCTTCACCTAAGCATCCAACAAGCAAGCTGGATGCTTGCTCACTGAAGAAAGAGATTCCACCTGCTTCTATTGATTAAAAACAACATGAACAGCAAAAGCATGAATGGCAACCACAGCAGCTGCACACCTTTGTGTACAAGCCCTGCCCCAGCACACCAGTGTCACACTCAGCTGTTAAGCTCAGGATTGCCCACTTCTCATGCACGACTCCAAATTCTGGCTTCCTGTGTTTGCTCTTCCACCTGAATCTAGCAGCTTGGAAGATGGAAAGAACTTAGGAAATGCCTGCAGGTGAGCAGCAGTACCTGATTTCTACAGGTTACAGCTCCTGGCATTAACACAGGACACTCCCTGGAGTTCTAAGGGGTGCTCTGAGCACTGAGGGAGGACATCAGGACAGGAAGAAAGCATTGACTCACCACAGTCATGTAATGCAGCATGCGTCCATCCACCTTGCCCTCATCAAACTGGGTCTTGTACTGGGGCAGGCCAATGTCATCCAGCCACCCTGGCAGCACAGACACTCCTGTCAGAGAGCACCCAGCAGCCTCACTGCCCCCACCCAGCACCCCTCACCAGCTCAGGGACCCCTGTGCACACCCCTGCCTCAGCAGGCACTGAAACCTTACTGGTAACCCAGTGGTAATCCAGTTTCCCATGGTTGTTCTCCTCTTCTGAGCCCAGAGCCTGCAGAGCAAGCTGGAGCTTCTTCCTGTGCAGGGGGTGCTTTATCCCCAGCTCCTGGCAAAGGAAAGAAGCAGTCAATCTAGAGGCAGCACTATTTCCTTCCTCCCTGTGCTGTAGGATAAAGGGTTTCTGAGAGTCACACTTTCACAGTATTGCTGGTGCATTTTCTATTTGCTGAATTTCAGCACAGGTTCAGCACTGGGGAAAGGGCCACTCATTGGGCTGGGTCAGTGTCAGAGTGTAAATTAATTTTAAGGAGTGATGAACTCCAAATTACACAGGTTCAGCAATGGGGAAAGGGCCACTCATTGGGTTGGGTCAGTGTCAGAGTGTAAATGAATTTCAAGGAGAGATGGATTCCAAATGGCATTAAAATGTTGGTCACAATATTCTCATACCAGGTTAAAATAAAATCCTACAACATAATAAAAAATGTTAGCATTCAAAAATATACTTGCTGGGATCAATTCCTGCCCTCCCACTTAGGCAGGTAAAGTTAAAATAATTATTTAGTTAAGAGCACAGGAATGTCCCAGGAATTACTGGAATTCATTAATGCTTCCAAATGCATAACATCATTCCCCAGTTTAGCTGCCAGTGCAGCCATTCCAGGATCTCTTTAATCCCATTTTCACTTTCAGGAGTGCCTGCTGGTTAATGTTACCTCTGATAACACCATTACAAGCCATTATGTTCATAATACACTTCTCTTATTCCACTTGTAGTGTAACTACCCAGTTGAGAAAACAGGCTAACTATTGGTAAAGGAGAGTGATTTTTTAAAAGCTGAAAATTCAAACTTCACCAACTACTATGGATTTAAAGTGTAAATTGAATCAATTTCTTCTGTGTTTCTCATTTTTAAAATTAGACAAGCAATTCTGCAACAAATAGAGACTGATCAACCTGTGTGCAACAAATCCTCATTCCTCTTTGTATAAAATGGACAGAAAATACAATCAGACCAAAACAGCACCTTTTTATACCCTTCTCACATAGGCATAAAATAACTGTAGCACACAGGAGTGCCAATGAAGCAGGGCTGCAAACCCTTTTGATAATGAGGCAGTCTCACATGCATATTTTTAGAAGGTGCTACAGTCAATTAATGTGTCCATGCTTAATGAAGCTAAATCACATATTTGTAACTATTAGCTTCATTACAGAGCATTACATTTCTAAAAAACTTCAGCTAAAAAGAAATGGATTTGGCACCACTGCAGGTGACAGTATTTTGAAAACTCATCTAGTTTACATTTTTTTACCAGGTGCACTTTACAGACCTGATTTACATGCACAGAAATGGTGATTTTTTTGGTACCTTTATGTGAAAGGAGAGTTCCTGGTGTTGCTCACCTTTTCCAGATCCTGCTGAGAAGCCTGCAGAAGTGTTTGCCCAGACAATATCCAGTGCCTGCCATTGCTGATGTAAGAGCCAAGCCCTTGGTCCTGGAGCCAGTTGCAAACCTGCTCCTTGGTCCACTTGGCAAATGGCATGTCCAGCTCACTGGGGGAGATTTCACCCAAAAAAAAAAGACTGATAAATCCTGTGCTTCCAATCTCTTGTTACAAGCAATGAGAGAGCCCAAAGCCAAGCCTGGTTCACAGCTTGTGGGACAATCTCTGAGGGGAACCACCAGCACGAGGAGTGCTGGGCACTGCTGCTCTGTCACCACAAACACAGCCTCCCACAGTCCTACTGGAAAGAGCCACCTCTGCCCAGCATGGCTCCAGCTCTGCAGTGACACAGGAATGCTTTAACCCCTGCAGTGCAGCAGGAGAGCACAGGAGGGGTCTGGTCACTGCCCAGCCTCCCCCTGCAGAGCTCGGCAGCAGGACCCCCCCAACCCTGCAGAGACCCTCTCTGAGGGGAGGCAGCAGCCTGGATCTGCCTGGTTTGGCTCAGAAGGAGAGGGGAGGGTTCCTTTTGGCACACATGCTGCCCTGTGCCCACAGGCTCACCTGTGGGACTGCCCCAGGTCCCGTGACCAGCCCAGCCGGGGCCCCGCGGTGGCCCTGGTCCCTCCTCTCTTGAACTCTGTCTCAGACATGTCATCTGGGTTGAAGGTGGTGGACTGACTTCTTTTAAGTCTAAAGGAAGAAAGCACATTCACATCTGGCTAAGGAGAAGGCACATGGCTGCTGCCACTGCACCCAACACAGGCAAGATCTCCCCCAGGGCTGGGAGCTCCTCCTGTGCCTGCCCCAACCCCCTGGGATCTCTCCCAAAGACCACACGAGCCCCTGGGATCTCTCCCAAAGACCATATGAGCTCCTGGGATCTCTCCCAGAGACCACACGAGCTCCTGGGATCTCTCCCAAAGACCACACGAGCTCCTGGGACAGCAAACCATGGAGCCACGTGCTGGCAGGGGAGAATGAGGAGGTGTGCTCCCAGCAAACCTCTGCCCAAGGCCTGGAGAATGGTCAGCTCTCATCTTTTACTCACCTTCCAAACAGCTTCTTGATTCCCCTGGCCTTTTTCCTGGAATCTGGAGAAGGTGGTGTCATCTGCAGACTGTCTGCATCTCTTGGACGAGGGGGCAAACCAGCCAGATCCAAGTGGTCTGCAGATCCCTTCTCTGTTTCAGCTGTTAGAAAACAAAAGCTCTGTCAAGACCCTGCTGTGGCAGGACTGTACAGACAGGCTCCTGACCTTGGGAATGACTCCTGCTAAATTATTGACAGCCACCATGTCAAGAAAATGGGGCAAGGAGAGATGGGAAAATCCATGAGAAACACCAACATGTTCCTCCTTCCTGGGCTGGCTGGGAATGCTCCAAGGCAATGCCCTGCTCCAGTTAAGTGCCAAGGTGGGAAAATCCACCTCATGAATCAAATCCCAAATTTACTCTTCCTCAGGGAGTGCTCCTACAGTGCTTCCACAGACAGAGCCAAGGCACGTGGGAGCCCAGAAACAATTCAGTGCAGTCACAGGGAACTAAACCAGGAGTCCCCAAAGCACAGAAAGCCAAGCAGCTTCCCTTCCCAATAACCTGTAGTATTTCATTCCCTGGACAGGAAATTCCAGCAACAAAACTTCTGTCCCAGAAGGAGGGCCCTCTTCCCCTCACTTCTGCAAACTGTGGAATATTTTGTTCCTCCTCAGAGGGACACCGTGGAGTTCAGGCTCTGTCTGAACTGTATCTTATGAGTGAACAAAACATCTCTGACCAGAGACTCTCAACATTGCCACCCACTCTAAAAGCACTAAATCCTTGACCTGTAGCTGTTTTCCATGACAACAAACCCGAGGGCTCTTGTCCCTAAAGGGGAAGCTGACACAAAAGCTGAACTATTAAAGGAAAAAACAAATTTCAGATCATTAAAAAAGAAAACTAATAGAATTGCAGTATCTACTAGACTACATAAGCAGAGATGTGCCAGCAAGTGCCAGATAGCTGAATAAAATTACCACGTGGAGTTTATGGCAGGTGCTTGCTGGGGAAGAGTGAGAGCACGAGCTTGTTCAGCTGAAGCAGCTGTGGCAAGGCAGTCAGGCCTGGAATCACTTGCAGCATCTTTTAATACAGCTCTGTAATTAAATGACCATCCCTTGTGTTTGAAACAGACTTCCAGGAGGAAAGTAAACAATGCATGGAGGCAGAGCTGGTATTGCTGGGACACGTGCTCTCAGCCTCAGAGTTCATGCTGAGATGGCCACAAAAGGGCCATGACTAGCCACAAACTGTTGGCTTTGCCAGTGTGTCCTGCTGCTGGGCAAATTTTAGATGGTTCAGCCAGAACACATCCCATTTTCCACCTTGTCAAGCCTTGCAGTGAAGCAACAAGGTCACAGCAAAGATCATTTCCAGGCACTTTGGTTTGGCCACTCTGGAACACAGGGATCCTGCCAGGGGGAGAGACAGCACTGACACTGAGCCAGGCTGTGGCACTCGTGGGTTTTGCTTTACTTGTGAAGGGAAAGTGAAAAACCCCCAAAACACCTCAGTGGCTTTCTAGGGGGAGAGCTCCAGGACAAGGCTGGGTGCATTAGCAGCAGAGATTTGCAGGAATTGTGCTGTCTGCTCCTCACACCTGGCTCCTTCTCCTGCACTGACAGAACCCCACAGAACTGAGAACATTGATGGGGCCATGTGAGCAGAAGAGGGCCCAGAGCACTCGGGCTCTTTGCTGTACCACCACCCCTCTGACACAGCTCTGCTCCCTGAGGCAACCTGCCCTTGCCAGAACCACCCAGGGAATGCTCTCATCACAAGAATGCTTTTCATTTACGAGGTGAATGGCTCCTTCCCCATCTGCCCCACTTATTTCTCATTTGTTTTACTGCACTGTAAATACAACTTCATCTAGAAGAGGAATTACACAAGCTTTAAAGAGCTCCCTTAAATGAATGCCTGGGAAATAGAGCTTCACCACCCCTTAAACTCTTCCAGTGCATCCAGGACAGGTGGCAGCACAAAGCTAACTGAGCATCACCAGTACATCCATCTGTGGTAACTTGGTGCTCAAAGTTACAGCAAAAGCCTCTGCAAATTGACCCGAAATCTCTCATTAGTAGCAGCTACTCAGGAGCAGCACAGCTGACTTTCAGCAGAGGGCAGATGTTACATGGAAACTCCTTCTAGCCACGGGCAGAAGCTCTGGAGCAGAGCTCTGGTGCCTGTTTGGGCTGTGTGGCTGCAGCCAGCTGTTAGCAGCAGTCAGGGCAAGGGCTGGCACGGGCAGACATGCAGCAGTACTGTACCTAAAGTAGGAGCACTGGCACTTCGACTGCGATCTTCAGACATCCACCCAAGGCACAAACCCCCCGGCAGCACAGGGGGAGAGAACACGCAGAGGACAAGGTCAAACACAGTTCACAAAGTACGGGACAAAAGGAGGGAGGGACGGGAGACACAAGCGCCACAAACGCTGAATTCACAGGGGATCAGGATCATCACTGGGAAACTCCCTTTCCAACAAAGCAGTGGAGTGGGGTGGTGGGGAGGGAAAACCCTGCAGTGACTCCAGGGCAAGGAGGGCACCTGCTCCAGGACCCACTGCCCCCGGGGGTGGCAAACATCTGGACAGCAGCTGGACAGGTGGAAGCACTGAAAGCTGGGCAGCAAAAATAACTTACTCAAAGTCACAGCACCCTGATTTAGACGGCCCATCTTCCACTCCTTTACGAGCCACAAGGACTGGGCTTTGTTACACAGATTAATTTCAGGACGAAACAGGGGTTACACAAAAGCAAACATGAAATAAACTGAAGCCCTCAGAATAGAGTGTGCATCTATTCCAAGGAAACCAGCAATTCCCCAGGCTGTGTGTCACAGGCAAATATGGGCAGCAATCAATGTGAAGGTATGTCACTTGTTTTGAACAAAAAACCTAAAATTCTCTTGGAGTAAGTAACAAAGCAGAAGCTATCCCCTTTCAGGCTTCTGAAATAGAGAGGGAAATTCCTAAATCTCGTGCAAGAGAAAAACAAAACCCTCAGATGTCTGGCAGAAGATCTGATGCAGGGATTCACTGGATGCTTGAACTGGATCAGTGGAAAGACTGTTAGTGGCAGCAGTGACTTCTGCATTAAGCAGAACATTTTGTTTGTTTGTCATATGCAAATGTCACCAAATGACAATACCAAAATACCCCCACCAACACTACAGGTAAAAAATAAACGTGAGCTTGAATGACTTGCCAATCCTGCTCCTGCTGTCACCACCTCTTTTGCAAGGCTGCTTAAATAAAAAAAAAAAAGAAAAAGACTGAGTGCTGCTGTCCTATTTCTGTATATCTGAAAATCTTATGAAAGATAAACCTAGGATGGAGCCAGGAGAAAAAAAGCCCAGATGTGTGAACTACAGCCAAACAGGCAGCATTTCATACAGCAGCAAGTCCCTGTGAGGTCCCAGGGGAGATACCACAGCAGAGTCTGAACCACATCAAATAATTCCTTCCACCAGTGATTTCTTTTCCCTGCTGTTTGATATTTTCCAAACATTCCACTGCCAGAAGTGCCACCAAGTCATGATGAGACTAAGGCTTCTCAAGGCAGTTACAGCTGTTGTTAGGATGCTTCAAAATGCACAGGATCTGAATGCAGAGGTACCTACCCAGATTGGGGGCACTTGCAGTCCTCTTGCTGTTCTTGATTTTGAAGAAGCCTCTGCCAAAGGAGGATCTGGCTTTGCGGGTGCCAAAAGCGTCCTCGTCACCTGCACCACCGTGAGAAGGGGACTTGGGAGGGAGGGTGGCAAAATTACTGCCTTCCACAGGAGGCTTAACCTGCTTGAATGAGGGAAACAGAGTCAGTGTAAAGGAATTGCAGAAAGCCTTTTGAGAGCCTGCAAAGTGACTGGCAGACAATCTGGGAAATCCTTCTCATCTGTCACTACGAGAATACAGAATGTAAAAATCATAAAGAAAAACATGCACAAGATCTTCATTTGAATATGTTGTCCTGGAGTTAAATTCTTTTTGGTTCAACACTGTGTACTGGTTCAGTGCTGTGGTTTGGATTTAGCAGGGAATAATATGGATAACACTGGGATGTTTGGGGTGTTGCTGAGCAGTGCTTGCTCTGAGTCAAGGACTTTCCATTTTCCCATGCTCTGCCAGCAAGGAAGTGCACAAGAAGCTGGGATGGAGCATGTCCAGGACAGCTGACCTGAGCTACCAAAGGAAAATTCCACATCACAGAATTCCATGTCCAGAACATAAACTGGGGGGTTACTGGGAAGGGGAGCTCAGAGATGGGCTGGGCATTGCTCCAGCACTGGGGGATGAGCAATAGGATTGTGGTGCACCACTTGTCTATTTTGGGTTTTCCCTCTCTCTTCCTCTCCCTTTTATCATTAGTTTTAAAAATTATTATTATTTTGTTTTAATTATTAAACTGTTCATATCTCAAGCCCCAAGTTCCATCTTTTTTTTTGTTCATTCTCCCCATCCCACTGGGGCAGGGAGGGGGCCCAGCTGTGGGGTCCCTGTTGTCAGCTGGGATTAAACTCTGACAGATATTTAGGATCCAGGATTACTATCACTACCTGCTAAGAGAAAACTGTGTTCTTTAAGATTTGTTCCTCAATTTCTGCAAGGCTGACTTAAAGGTACAGAAAAGGTAAAAATAGAGTCCTGCAAGGCTTTGAACTTGTCCAGCTTTCCAGGGTCTCTGGCAGCTGCAGGGGCAGTAAGTGGGAAGCACAGACAACACCCCACAGGACACTGGTTCTCTGCCAAGTGTCAGAGAGCTCTTTCTGTCTGTCACTGCTCTGCAATTTCTTAATTAATGGATTAATTGACTGTGTCCACTGCCAAAGCAGAGAGGAAATTACATATCAAGCAAGGAGTATGAATGCCAAGAGAGATATCAGACACTCCAGTTAGCCAATTTAAAGCAGTACTTTAACCTTGCCAGCTGTTTCACTGTCTCTCTGAAAAAAGGAAGCAAACCCATGCACAGCCCAAATATAATCCTTTGGCTTTTGCTGAATCAGTACAGCATTCACCCTGGGAGTGGTATCAGACCTGTCACCTCCCACCTCTGTGTGCCAGGAGGTAAAACTGCAAGATGTGGCCCTGAGTACCCCAGGGTGACTGCTCTGCAATGACAGGCATTTCAGAAACACTTGCTACTCACAGAAGACAACAGAGAAACACAAAGGTTTTTGAAGAGACACTAATCAAAGATAATTGCAGAGTCAGTAAAATGCTTAATGGTTAGCTTTGCTAATTATTTAGTGGGGGAAAAACATTAGCTTAGCTGGTAACCTCATGCTCAATGAGACAATCTGTGTGTGAGGAGGCAGGGAAGGAGGAGCTGGGCACTGAGCAGTGCCACTGCTGCTGACTCCACTGCAGGATCTGCACTCCCCCTCTGAACTGTGTGTGGCAATCCCACAGCCCCAGCCTCCCGTGTTTCTCCAAGCACACACAGCTCCACACACCCACATTACCTCTGCTGCCTTCTGGGCACACTCTCTGTCCAACTGGGAAAGATTAGGGCATTTAAAAAGTCATGGTTTATAGCCAGTATTCAATTCATTATGATCACCCTGAGTTAAGTCCTGACTGAAATACCCTGCCCTGACTGCTCCTTTTCCCCAAAATAAATCTCTGCAGAGCTGTATTTCACACAGATTAAGCCTTGCTTGCTTTGAGGTCAGTGAGAAATAGGGTTGCTTTGGTTCCCTTTGTGAAGGATTAGCTGTGCACACACAGAACCTTAAGGCAGAGGAGCCTGAGGGGACCCAGAGCAGGAACCAGCCAGGGTAGAAGCCAAGGAGAGAAAACACCCACAGCCTCTACTCCTTGTCAGTCCAAACAAACAAAGACCCAAAGATCCTCAATGCATGAACTTCAGCTCTTAGCAGATTCTGGTGACACTTGCAGCCCTGTCAGCCTCCCCCCTGCACTGCAGGTATCAGGGAACTCAGGAACTTCCAGGAGTTCAGGCTGTCACAGAAGAGCTGCACTGATTTGAAGACACTGCTAGAGATTAGCTGCTTTTGGTCACTCCCACAGAAACCTCAACTGAAGCCATCCCCAGACATGCAGCAGCTCAGTATTTTGTTTCTGACTACCTAAAACATTCAGACTGTATTTTATAGTGCATTAATTACATGGCCTTGCAAAATTATTCATTTAAACACAGGTAGGAAGTGGTGGTGGGAGTTATTTTTTTCTTGTCTTAAATCAGAAAATCACATGCAGTAAAAAAAATCCCTCCTCATTATCTGAGCAAAAACACAGCAAGAGTCTTGGGTAAAAGCCTCACACAAAGAGGGGAAAAAAACCCACCTGTGTTTTCAGGGGCAGGTTTTCTTTTTAGTAGAATGTGGAAGGTGTCACATGTGTGTGACCACTGCCAACACAAGGCACAGGGAGCCCTGCTTGGACTCAGAATTTCTCAGAAGGCAACACAACACCCACAGGGTCTCAACAGGGATGTCACACCTATGTGCAAGAGCTGGGGGAAGTAAGAGCCCAAACCTACCACTTCAGATGCCTCCTTCCTCAAACTGCTCAGACTGCTGGACTTCTGCAGTGTGGAAGTTCTGAAACAACAACATAAAACCCAAGCTCAGTTATTAGAATTAAACTTGCTAAGATAAAGACACTCGAATCAGCTTTAAAGACAGCATTATAATACATGATGAGATATACTAAACCCAATGATATTTTGAATGAAGATGCAGTAATCAGTGCAGTAAATGCAGTAATCAGAGCCCATGCAATTCAATGAGACACTGTAAGATCTGCCACACTGGAATAACAGCTGCTATAGGGAATATGGATATGTGACAGAAACTAAAATTATTTTCTCATTCTAGTCAGCTGATCACCTTCCCCCCACTATCAAGAGAAAAAAGCAAATCATATGTGCATGCACTGTGGAAAACTATAAATTTCAAAGTATACTGACAGCCTACCACCAAATTACAGAGACTTCACAAAGTAACAGGAAATACCAGAAAAAGCATTGGAAAATAATGATCATGAGAGCATGGGACACGAGCAGAAACCCACCATCACCAAACACCACCTAGAATTAACTGACCTATTCACATATGTAAGTAAAATAGGGGGGGTGCTTTGTGGAGGTTCAAGCTGACCATCACATTTAAATATGTGATTTATATTACTGCACTTACACTGGACTATCACACAGCTGAGTTTCAGGGGAGGAACCTGTTGATCTTCCTTCACTGTAAAAACAAAAAAGATATGAAAAAAGGCTGAGACAGAAATCCTATGCTCTCAGCCTGCTTTAATTCTGTTTTCACTTCAGCTCTGATGGTACTAACACATGGCAAGTCTTGTAAAAGACAAAGGACAAAGGTGAGCTCAAGAGCCCCAGGAAAGAGAACTCTCACTGTTAGATGGAAACACTGAATTATTCAGCCTGACTCAATGCAGAGGTTCCAGACAAGGAGTGGAGGTCACCATCCCCTGGGCACCACCCACAGCACGGGGCACTTTGCTGCAGTTCAGGGCTTGCTTTGGTTTTTTCCCAAGAGGAGACACAGGTGAAATCCCTGCTGGTGCTGGCTCGAGCTGCAGGAGCAACACACAGAGCACAAACCCAGTAAAGCTGGGCTCCTGGACAGGATCCTCCACTGGAACTGGAAAAATCACACATCAAACTGAGCTGGCTCTGAGGTTTCACACTGAGCTTGATGATTGCTTCAAGTCAACATTTCCTTGCCTCTGGATTCTTAGTGTTTGATACTCCTTAAGACAAAGCCAGGGATTTGCCCCCAGAAGAAAAAAACCCAAGCCCAGCCTGTGCTGAGCTGAGAGTCTGGGGTGCTTTCCTGCACTCCCTGCAGTGCCAGGGCAGGTCTGCAGGGACTGGGTTTCTCCCAGGACAAGGAGGGTGCAGCATCAGAAATGCTGCTGGAAGGTGACAGCCACTCCCCCCCTCCTCAGGTTAGAGCTGGGAGCCCTTCTGTCCTGGCAGTGCCTCACAACCACCTTTAGCAGCTGTGAAAAAGGGCTGAGCACAAAGCACCAGGGTTGGCAGAGCCAATGCCACGCCAGCCAGACTTGCATGATGCAAACCTAGACAAAAAGAATGATTCTGTGCCCTTCATTACACTTGATCAGCTTCCCTCTCCTTCTGTGCACTCCTCCTGAAGCAGCTGGTGCTGACCATGAGTGCTGCTACTACAGCAACCAAACCAGCCCTGCTTGCTCAGGATTCAATCAATGCACTCCAGGAATATCAGCTTGGCTTGCTGCAGCTAGCCAAGGGAATCCCAGCCTTGTTTGCCTGGATAAGGACTTGGTAATTCAGTGACTGACAGATGATTGCTCTCCTTAAACCTCCCAGAATATTGGAATTGCAACTGAAAAATACATGGAAACCATAATACCTCATTTCACTGGCAGGATCTGGCTTAGGGTGTGTTTTCAGTCTCTCTGCAACAGTTTCTGAGCTCTTGGATGTTGTTGAGGAAAAGGAAGGGATTGAAATCTGTAAAATGCTGGTGTGGATCTGTAAGGAATTCTGGAAAGAAGGAAGAATATCTGTCACAATCTTCTGAGCTGAAATTAAGCAGCCATCAATGAAAAAAGAGTAACAGATAAACCATGAAGAGAAGGATCTGAAATAAGGTTTCAAAAGTGATTTTTCCCTTATTTTAATAGAATGATTTACTCCTTGAAAGATGGCACTGCAGATAAAACATGAATCATTGCACAGCTAAGCTACAGCATAGACAAAAATCTCACAAGTCTCCCAAGGCTGCCTCTAAATCTGTCTCTTCCTCAGACACCATGAAGGGTAGCCCACTTTTAAGGTTTAATCCTGTCCTCAGACACTCAGAGAATACAAAGAAGGTACTGAACATTTAATTTAATTTTCTTCATAGTGTGTTCTTGCTGTTTAAGTAAGTCAAGACCCTGCTCTGACTCAGAGATTAGAGAAGAGATCTTTAGTTTTTTTACTGGAAAATCAGATTGTAAAAAATCAGAAATTGAACCACAACCAATATTTCATTTAACTGAATGGATGCAATTATGACTGCAACCTTTTAAATATGACAAGATATAGTTAGTAAGTCCCAACATACTGATTTCAGGTTCATCCAAAGTAAATGAAGCTCCTAAAAGAGCTATGTTTGATAAGAAAAATAATTTCTATGTCTAATAAAAAAAAGCCATTTAGATCTGTTCTCACAAAAAGTACAGCTATCTATCTCCTGATCCCATCTGAGGATGAAGAAAAATAAGTTTAATTGAAATTCTTCAGCAGCTTTCACAAGAAAACTACTTTCTCCAAAAGGATATGAGACATCACAAAAAAACTGTGAAACCCAGAAAAAAAAATCTTTTCAGAAACTTGAGTTTTGTCATCTGCAATATGAACCCAGCACAGGCAGTGTTTTAAATAAACCCCAAAACCCCCAACCTACCTCTTCATGAATATTCACACTGAACTCATCATGCATTGGAGATGCTGTTACTGGGGTTGGGGCTGGGCTTTTCTCTGGCTCAGTCACACCTGGTGTGTCCAACAACCCCGAGGAAGCTGGCCCTGAATTCAAGTCTTCACTTTCACTTTCCTTGCCTGAAAGGAGAGAATGTGGAGATCTGTTGGGTTTACAACCCTTGCCCCCACACCAGCTGCAGCCAAGGGGCTCAGTTATGGGCCAAAAATGGGAGGAGTGGATTGCTGGGGTATTTTAGGACAGGCTACAATGGGAAAAGGGGAGTCATGGGCAAATGTCACTTCCCAATTTTCCATCAGGACACAGCAGGGGTGGAACAGGGGGAGGTCAAAGAGCCCAGCAACACCCTCAGGGCATTTAGTGGCATCAGCTCTGACAAAGTGATAAACTCTGATAAGCTGAATAAACTGGAGCACTCCTTTCCTGTCTGTTCTGGAATTTCATTCTAAACACTTTGCTTCCTTTATTTACTAAGGAAAAGACCAGAAGCTTGAGTCTGCCTGAAAGTTCAGATGTCTCTGTGGTACCTTTAAGGTTCCCTGAGGATAATGCAGCCCAGGAGTTTATCACCAGCCTGGAAGTGACCCCCTCAGCCTGCAGCCTGCCACAAACTGAGTGTGTCTCCTTTGGGTAGAGCTGAAGCCCACAGCAGTGTTGGCACCCTCTGCTCCTTCCACCCTGGATGCTCCTGAGCTGCCCCAGTGCTCCCAAAGGGCTTGGACTGCCTGGGAAGGACAACCAGCACTTGCCAAAAGGTGAGCAGAAATCCAGTGCTCGTTGCCATAAACCTGAGGCAAACACAAACCAAAGCCTGCTCACAGCAATCCCCTCTCCTGCCCTTTCTCCACTGCCTGAAATCTCCACCCAAGCTCCACGAAGGGACCATGGATGGAGCAGAGCTCCCAGAGAATCCAGGTCTGCTCCAGCACCCTCCTGTGCTCAGCACTGCAAGAGGGGGCAAAACTCACTGGAAAACTGCTCCTCCAGCACTCAGCATGGTGTGAACCCAACACCACAAAAAGCCCCATTTTGCCCCCTTGCCCTTGCTGGGCTATTGACAATCTTCACCCTAGGAAGGGGCCTGGGAGCCTCCACCAGTTTTGGGATGTATGGAATGGGTTACATGTCATGGCTTCTGCTTCAGTCACACAGTGAAGCTCACCACCACCACACACCTGGAGTTTAAATGCCAGCAGAGTTTTGGGGTTTTTTTGGTTGTACAATACCTTTTTTACCTTGAGCCAGTATCACCATGTCTTGGACTTTCTTGTACCTGTTCAGAGACTGCCGAAGCTCTTCAATCTTCCGATCCTAAAACCAAAGTTAGGTGTGACTGTGCTTCCTCCCCCAGAAATGAGAAGTACAAATCCCAGATCCTTTAGTTTAACTGGCTGTGACACTAAAACAAATGGGAAGGGTGGATGGGACAGGACTCAGAATGCTGAGAGGCTTTGATATATCAAAAGCTGTATTTAGCACAAACCATCATCTGATTAATCACCAAAACTGTCCCAGCCTTGAAAGTGGATTTCAGCTCCCTTGTTAAGTCAAAGGTAGAGCATAATTAATTTACCATGTACAAAGGATTTAGGTGATCAAAAGAAAACATCCTACAAGATGCACATGCATATGAAAGCATAAAACCACGTATGAAAATCATCCATACTTCACAGAAAAGCCCTTTTGGAAATGCAGCCTGTGATCTGGCACTGGTATGGAGAGCTTTACATTTGCAGAACACAGTGCAAATTAACCACACAGAATTCAACAAAACAGTGTGAGGACCCTGTACAGATCCTGTGCACATGCACTGAGCTCATAAATGCTCAGAGCCCCTCGAAGGCACTGCAGTGCTTCTGACTGCAGAAAATCATCAACTGCCACAAATCTGATTTTTCCAACTGCAGAAAAACATTAATTTTTACAAATCTGTTTTTTTTCTGACTGCAGAAAATCATCAGCTGCTACAAATCTGATTTTTTCCGACTGCAGAAAATCATTAATTCTTACAAATCTGTTTTTTTCTGACTGCATAAAATCATTGATGCATACAAATCTGGCTTTTGGTTGAATTGTGGAAAGCTAATATGTGAAGTTCTTCTTAGAGATTTAAATCAATCTGATGAATGATTACTGAAAAAATAATGACTTTGCTACCTTCTCTTCATTTGCTGCCATTAGAGATTCTACCGCCTTCTTCATTTTCTGTACCTCTATATCTAGAAACACAACACAGTTCTCCAAGTCAATTTAAATAAGACAGTGTAAAGAATTAAGAAAAACACAAAATCTAGAAGCAACTCAGTAATATCTGAAAGTAGAATGACAAATTTACAGACAAAACAAAAGCCACTTAAATTCTTTTTTAGATGCAAACCCAAAGGAAGCTGTTTTTCTTCAAAACCTCTTCTCTGACATTTTTATCAAGGAAATGATGAAATCCAGGAAATTTCCTTCCTGCCCCCACCCCTCTCCAAGCCTTACAAGAATGGAAAACTCAAGAGTAAAATAAAACTATTGCTTGACTTTCACTATCTCCATCTTTAAAATAACCCAACACCTGCACTGTCATCCTGGGTTTTTACAGCCTTCTGAAGTTTGAATTTTTGTAAGACACTTTCCCATAATTTGTAACATAAACAAGGATTGTTCATGCATTCCTTTCTGATAAATGGACATTTGACAGATTCCTGCTTTGACCAAAGGGGTTGGAGAGGCAGCAGCCTTGTTCTCCAATCCCTCTGGAAATTATTATCCCAAATCTCTATATATCAAAGTCAACAAATAAACACCTCTCTCTGTACTCTGACACTTGGCTGTGTTAGTGCCACTCTTTTAGCATCCTCTAGCAACACCTGCACAACAAAAAATTCAAAATAAAAACAAAAAAAACCCAACAAACCCTACATTTGGAATGCAATAAATAAAGAGCACAACCCCAAAGGTGATCTGCCACACACACTCCACAAAGGCATGGATGGAAGGATGGGATGGAGGAAGGCTGTGCAGTGATGCTCAGCCCTAATCCAGGCTGGATGGATGGAGCAAGGAGCAGGGATGGCACAGCTTTGCTGTGATGGGCACTCATGCTGGAATATTGCAGTTCAGGCCTGGGAAAGGTCCCTAAAACAGGCAACAGTGCTTCATCTATAATCCTTATTTACCAAGAAGTATAAATACATGGGAATGTGTGTGTTCTGGGCTAGGAATTAAAAAAAAAATGGAATTAATCTTTTTTTTTTCCTAAAGAGCTACCTTGCATGAATGAGGCAAAAGTCAAATTTCACTACAAATGCAGGCAGGTGGCCAAATTCACAGGCAAAAAAAGCCTTGTTTCAACTTCCTAAAAATCCATGGAAAGCAAAGAGAGCAGGAAGAACATTCTCCTCCTTAATGAAACTCCAGCAGAAGAGGAGCTGCCTTCTTCAGGAGAGTCATTTAGACACATGGGGCTAAACCAGCAACTGAGGCAGTTCCAGGGATTTTCCCTCATTTATGCTGGCTGAAAATCTGCTCTACTGAATTGCAACTGCATTTCAGTGCTCTGTGAGCCTTCCCAAGACCAAATATTCCTTTATTATCAGGTTTTCTTCAGAAAAGTTGGTGTTTCAAGTTTCACCCTTGTTCTCCAGTTTTACTGTAAAATTGTAACTGAGGGTTTTAGATGAGTGTTGCTCCTGTAACTAAGGGTTATAGATGATGCAACCTGACAGTGTTGGTTAAAGCAGTTTTGCAAACACATGCAGAAAGCTCTTCTGGAATGCTCATGGAAAGACACCAGGAACCTTACTTTTATCTTTGAGCTTCTTTTTACAATTTTCATCTGTGCAGGGGAAAATCCATGGGAATGGAAATTAGCATGAAGGTTATGCCATGAAATAACTTTTTAAGACATTATTGATACTTAATGAGTCAACTCTTCCTCACCTCATTCAGCTAATGAGGCAGATAATTTGTTATCTGCAAAGAGCATTTTTTCATATCAGTCCAAGGCAGATAAAACACATTTCATGACAGCAAAAATTCTTCTGCTGAGCTACACTGAAAACCATAAAGCTGAGGACCAGAGGGTAATGAGAGTTCAAGGAGCTCCCCAGGGAAAAAAGCCCTATATAAGTAGTCATGAATGCAATGAAGTCAGACCCTGTTCACATTTAAATGTTCTTTAAAAAAAAAAAAAAGGAATCCCAGTTCATTGTGGTCACTTTTAGTGATCTCAGGCAGTGGTTTTGAAAACACCATTTCATGAAATAAAATGTGACAATCTACACACAGCATATTCCTCCTCAGGTCAGGGGAGGAGACTAATGTCTTGTGCATTTCTTAAAAGCACAATCTTAATATCAGCAATAAATATCAGTAAGATGTATTTAGATTTGAAATTGCATCAGGTCAAAAAAGTCTGTGGAAAATTTCTGTGATGTTTTAACAAAAAAAATTCTCTTTTTAAATAAGGTAAGTCCTCAATCTAAAATTCTCTCCAATAAATACCAATACTTTCTTCTTCACAAGCCAATAAAAGAATTAGCCAGCATGCAAAATTTTTGTGCTAATTCAAGCTTAATTAAGGTTCAGACTTAACAAGCACACAAATCCAGAATCAATCCTTGATTTCCCCTTTCCTTACCAGGAAGTTTCCTTTTCAACACCATTTGTTGAAATTAGTTTAAAAATTTCCCAGCCAGTATAAACTCTCTTTTGAGAGCCACATAAGGAGCTAATTAGGGATTTTTTTGCCTTGTTAAAATTTGACCAGGACCTTGCTGTGACAGTAAGCTTAGCACCAGCATCATCAACACCTTCTAAATATATTTGAGTTCAGGAAAATGGAGGATTTTATCAGTTATTTCCTGATATACACAAGGAAACACAACCTCAGATGAGGTGACTGAGGAGGACACAGTGGCAGAGCCTCCCTTTTCCTTACCTCTGTCCAGTATTTCAATCCCTTCTCCTTTCAGCTTGCAAACCAATTTTTCATGCAACCTTTTCACCTCGGCTTCCTTCTGCTCCAGTTTGTCCTTGAGAGCTGAGAGTTCATCCTGTAAGGACACAGAGCCACTCAGTGCCAGCTCCCCCAGCAGCTGGGGCACCACGACTGCCCCAGTCCCTCCTGGCAAGCACAGTGTCCTCAGCTGGAAATGACCCAGGCTCTGACACAGAACCAAGGTGACCCTGAAATGCCAGTAGCCCTCTGAGCCCACAGCAGAGCAAAACCCCAGGGTCTGTGGTCTGAAATTGTTGGCCTCGTGTGGAATTGGAAAGAAACTTCACATCCAAATTTGAAGGTGCAAGAGCAAAAGGGTAAAAAAAAATAAAAGCAGTTTTCGTATCTGCTTAACTTTGCAGAGGTAGGGAAAAAATGCAGGTGAAAAAGGCTGAATGTTAACATTTCCATACATTTTTTTGGGTGTTTATAGGGGATTTTACAAATCTGAAGCCAAACAATTCTGAAACTGTGCTTACACCAGGCTGGGGGGAGTTTCAGAAATAACCACTGCTTCTATGGAAGAAAAATCAATCACAACACCAGCAAGCACATGGACACATGTGAAAGCAGTTCAGACAAAAACGTGGTAAAAAACTCTGCCACAGTTTGGGTTTGCTGATTGAGCATTAGGAAAGAAACTTGGAGCTGAGATTCTCAGGAATAAGACAGATGGTGTTTGGGGGAGTTGGGATGTATTAGAAAAATGCTAAGTTTTAACTTAGATCTAACCATCTGCACTAGCAAGTGACTGGCACAGATCCATGCATTTAACTTTTTAAAATTTGAGTCAAATCCTACCCAGTTTAGTAACATGTTTCTGTGATGTCCGAGGATATCTTGTGCAACAGCATCATCAAGACAGGACCCTCACTGCAACTGTACCCAACACTGAAAATTTAATTTGTTCAGTTTGTAAACAAAGCAAAACAAGGCAAGACTCATCAGTTTGGCATTTACAGCTTCTAAATGATGTTTTAAATCCTTAATGGGATAAACCAAACTAGAATACTGTGGCTTAGGTATTTTCCTGAGCTACCCTCAGATGATCTGTTGTAAAGAGTTGGAATCTGCTGGAATCTCCTGAAATTGGCTCCTGTTTGCTCTAAAGCATCATTAAAAAAAAAAAAATCTTAAAATTGTCAAGAAACCAAAGCTTTTTTCACAACAGTGGCTGGGCAATAATTACAATTCTCCAGTGCTCCAAGTTGGCACTGATCATGGTGGGATTTCTGCCAGTGCAGGATCCATGCTACTCCAAAACAAGATAATTCCTTGGTCACTTGAGAAGCTGCTGTTCTACCCCACAGGCATCTAGAGCTGCATGTGGCTGTCAGTGTGTGCTTCTTCCCCTGAATTAGAAGCACAACATGCAAATTTACATGTGGGAGAGGGGACAGTATAAAAGAATCACTATTTCCCAGCTAGTTTTCACGAATACATTTGCTCTAAAGGGGTGATAAAAAGTTCTGTTTGAATAATGGATGCAAACTACAGAGGAGGCAATCTTCCCTTGGCAGGGCAGTGATTTTAACCCAAGCCTAATGCCATTATGTGTAACCTGTGCAAGGTTCAGAGCAGGAAAATCCTCTCCCCTGCAATATAAAAGCTGTTTACAAGGAATATCTACATCAAGAGCTCTCCACATCTAAGGAGGAAGGGCATCTGGACACACAGCAATGACTGAAGAACAGAGCACGACAGCACAATGCAGGACAGACCAGGAAAGGGTGGAACATGAAGGATTCAAAACAGGCCCAGGGTTACCCAGGAACTACCACACCTTTAGCATCTGGCTTTTTTGCTCCATCCGCTGCTTTTCATACTGCATCTGACCCACTTTGATTTTCATGCTAGAAAGTTTGGCCATTAAAGACTGGTAACAGAGACAGAGGAGTGAGAGAAAACTAAAGGTAGAAAAGAGACAAGGCTAAATGGCAAAGAGAAGTTAGACACTTAGAGAAACAGGCTGCTAGAAGTACTTAGGTGAAGGCTTTCTATTCAGAAGTTGTTTATTTTTAGCACATTTAAAAGAAAATAAATGCTGTTCTTAACCTGTGGCATGCACCTTACATCCTGCAACTGGTGTTTCACACATGTGAAACAAAGGTCTAAACAGGTAATAAATTAACAGCATGGTAAGTCACCCTTCATAAAAAAACAATGTTCAAGCTGAAAACCACAGCATGAAATTTGGGAATAGCCACTGCTGCTAAGTGAGAACCATGAAACCCTGAGAATGCTCAGGATTTTGCAAGGTGCATGCAAGGATTAGGGAAAAGAGTGAATTCCTAAAGCCTGATTTACACCCCAGGCTCACTTACTTTGGTGGTTTTCAGCTTTTTCTCATACTGGAGTCTTTCATTGTCCATTTCTCCCACCCTCAACCGCAATTCATTTATTTCCTGGATCAAATCCTGAGTGGAGGGAAAAACACAACCAGAAACAACAAAGAACTTCGGTAAACAAAACAGAAGAATAGCTAGGACTGGAACAAGAAAAGCAGGCTTAAAAGGAATGCAGTACACAAAACCACACCACCCAAATCCATCACTAAGTCGAGCAACTCCGAGCTTCCTAAACACCCAGGGACTGAGGTTCTCAGTTTCTGTGTTACTGCACCAAATAGAAGGGGGCAGATGACAAAGGGAGACATAAATTGAAGTTGTGTTCCCTCTGCTGAGGGCCAGGAAAGGTCTCCTGCTTCTCTTCAGCTGCCTGGAGCCCACACCAAGGCTGGGCACTGGAACACCTGCAGCAGCCACATCCTCCCCTCTGCAGTCCCTCCTGCCCCAGGCTCACCTGCCTTTTCAAAATAGGAAGTGATTACACTGTAAAAATCCGTGTTTCCACCATTTAGAGTCCTCTCACTGAGGGCTGAATGGAGGAGCCAGCACAGTTTCTACAACAAAGGCTCCTGTGCCTGAGCATCAGTGGCACCACTACACCTTGGAAGAAACTCAGATCCATCACAAACTCCCAGCTGAGCTCTCCAGGAGAGCAGCAGATCCATCCTGAGGGATCCTGCCCCGTTTGGGGGGCACACCTGAGTGCCCAAAGCCCCCTTGGTCAAACAAACCCCGAGTCTGCTGGCTCCACCAAAGCTCTGGGTCAGAGAATGGGTTGGGTGAGAAAGGGCAGCAGAGCCCACCCAGCCATGGTGTCACCTCCCACCAGCCCAGGGTGCCCAGAGCTCCATCCAGCCTGGCCTGGGACACTGCCAGTCTGAAAAACCTGTGCCAGGGCCTCAGCACCCTGAAATAAAAGCATTTTTAAGGTCTTTATGTTTGCTTTCCTTCCTACATCTGAGGCAAACCCTATCCACGACAACACTGCAGGCTGAGCTAACAGCTCTGAGCACAAGTTTTCAGAGCTAGTAATGTAATTAATAGAGATTTATATTTATAAATTAACAAGGCAGCAGCTGACATTTAGAGGGTATTCATGGGTCCCTGAAAACACCTGCCTTGCAGCCCCACCCCACACTTCCTAAGCTTACAAGCCTCTGCTTATTGCTCTGATGCCAAGAGAGCAGCATCTGCATTTCTTCAGAAAGACCCAAGTTCAATTCTCAGAACTACAAGGAAAGTGAAAATACAGAACATTTTAATGGTTTTAGTAATTGCTACTTCTAATCTAAGACTTTCTGGTCTAGGTGTACCTGAAATTCCTCAACAATTGGTTTGTTTGGGGCTTTTCTCTCCTGCAGCATCACCCAATGTCAAAACATGCTGTGTGTGCCTCCCTGCTGAGGCTGTTCTCCACCTATTTGTCACTTGAACTGACTTTTAAAACACTCAGTGGGACACAGAACAATCTTTGGAGGTGATAAATCACAGAGAATTCCCTGTGAGGGAGCCAGTTTTCCCCTCTGGCTGCTGCTTCAAAGGCCCAGCCTGGCTCTGGACTCCTTCCTCACCAAAGTCCCTTGCAGGATATTTTCTTACATAAACTCAGCCCACCTGTGCTGCTCAAGGAAAATAATGCTGGTGTCTGCTGAGAAAGTGGAAATACTGGAATAATTCAAAGAAGAGAGCAATTACAAATCCCTATTAAGCACACAATTAGCTTTGAAAAAGCTGGGTGTTTGTGAATATCTAAATCCTAATTTTTGCAAATCCTAAAGTGCAAAGATCTAGCAAGGCATCTGCTCAGACAAAGAATGGGGAATGTGAGTAACCAACCAAGCTGGAATGGGAAGATGCAACGACAGACATAAGGAACAAATGGATAATATGAAGGATTTAATCAGCATGGTAATTCTGCAGGAGACAGCAGCTCCACAAGTTGTCAGACATCAATTTTTTCCTTTTCCCTAAATAAAACCAGAAAAAAATATTCACAGTTTTGCTTTCCTAGTTCGGGTATGAATCTTTTTCCATTTCAATTCACTCCCCATAAATGCCATAATGAGTTTTAGAGTCAAATATTTTAAATATTCATTTAAATACTCAGCCCTTCAAAAATAATTGATAAACAGCAATATAATTAGATCAACACTGAATAAATAATAAATAAATAAGTGATAATAAAATACTTCTGAGTAAGTACTGCCTCCAAATATCTCTCAGAGATTTTGTAAGGGCTGAGACCCTTACAACTAATTAGACATTCATACCTTCACTGAACCAAATGGAAATTAATACATAATATCCCTCCCAGTACTTAAGCTTAAGCATTTTCACAGCTATAAAGTGTTGAAATAAAGAAGAAACAATATAATAATATATATCATACCAAACTGCATCATCCTGGTTTTCAAATGGAGGGAGAAACATTTTAGTAATAGTTCATTAGTTCTGGCATAAATACCCTTGATATAAATCCATATGGTCTCTAATTACAGTAGCTACTATTTAAATAAAATTTAGGTTATTTTTATCAAAGGCATTTAGTGCATTTCAAAGAGGAAGGTCTTCACAGAAGATAAGCCCCTTGCACAGAGATTATGCACACAGCTTTCACAATTTATCCTGTGGGGGTTTACTCACCTCTGTGTCTCTGAATCTGTCCTCATAGTCCAATCTATCCTTCTCCACAGATGTAAGCTTTAATTTCAGGGTGGAAATCTCTGCCATAAGATCCAGCTTCTGAGTTTCAAGGGTTGTTCTGCTTAAAAGCTCCTGATTCAAGATAAAGAGGAAGAGAACAGAATTATTTACCCAAGGGGAAGAAACCAGTGATTTATTTTGACAGCTAAAGGTCTCCTTCATGGGGAACAGCATCACCCTCATCCTTGCACTGTGTGAAGCCCTGAGACACAGCTATTATCCATGTGACAGATTCCAGGCACCTAGGATGCATCTGGGACCACAGGAGCACTCTTGTGGGACAAGGAGAAAGCCTGTCTGTCATTGCAGCTGCTCTGGGCAGCAAGGAGCTGTGAGGGGAACCCACCCATCCTGCCAGAGGCTTTAATCTAAGGCTCTTGGAACTCCAGTGGGGAAGGACTCAAAGGAGGGCAGAACCCTGCAGCATAAAGTAGCACTGACACGAATAGGTGCAAAGACTTTAAAGCCAGCACACTAAAAAATTATCCCTTCATTAAGAGACATCAAGGGCTGCAACACCTTGAAGGGCACTGCTCCCACCAAAGTTTGGTGAGACAGAAGGAAGACAAGACAACAAGACAGCCATGCAGCTGTGGAATACCTGCTGCAGCATCTCCTCTGTGGCATTCAGCTTCTCCCTGTGCTCCTCCAGGCAGAACTCCAGATCCCGGATCTTCTCTCCTTGGGCCTCCACCTGGTCTGTGAGCACACTGACCTGGAGAGCAGGAAAACAGGGATGATGCTGAACAGCCTGCACCTGTGCCAGGTGTGGCAGCAGTGGTGGCTGGGCCCAGCACTGACTGGGACCATGAAGAGGAGGAGGAGGAGGAGCAGAGCTCTGACATGGACACAACACTTGGCAAAGGAAACAGGAGAGGAGGGAAGGCTCTCCCCTCACACTCAACAGAATTCCAGCCAAAGTTCTGGCAGACAAATTGCAATCCTGCAGCTCCCCTCCTCACTGGAAGTTTTCACAAGGGGTGGCTGCTGCATTTTGCTATCAATAACTATGCCTTTGCTGTGACAACATATTAACTCACCCCATTAGCTCCTACCTTAACCACCACACAAACCTCACTGCTTTTAATTTATTCCCCTTCCCAAGTGATTGCACACAGTGTACCACAACAAGCACTTTCCCCTTTTCAGAACAATAAAAGCAAAGGAGGTTAAAGCACACGGCCAGAGAACATTTTGAAGATTCCCACTTTGCCTTTTCTGAATGAATATTTTTGTTTTCCACAGGCTCCTCTGCAGTGCTGCTGGGAAGGAGGGTGAGGTGCCTAAAGCAGAGCTCAGTGCTGTCACAGCTGGGTCCTACCAGGGAATCAGGGAATTCCAGCTGTGCAGCCCAAGGGGTGCCAGATATTCCCTGGCCCTGTCCAGCCCAGCAGCAGGGGAGCAGGACCACCAAGCAGCTGCTTGTCTCCTGCTCTCTGGCCAGTGCTGCAGCTTTTGTCACCTTTCCTAAGGACAGGACAAGTGTCTCCTGATGCAGGCACCATGTGAATTGTCCTGGGAAATGGTGATCTTAAGGATGCACATGGGTGTAAGTAGGTGGCTGCTCTGCAGACCTGCCCCACTAGCAAAATTCAAAGAGAACACATACACAGACAGGAAACCTTTAGATTTTTCCTGCAATCTAAATTCACACCTATCCCTAATCTGGGTTAATTCTCACACACCAGCAAGTCTTCTGAACACTGTCCAAGACATCACAGCTCCAAATAAATTCTCAGAGGTTTTATCACATACTATCAGAGTCTTGTGAATGCAAGAGTAGAAAAAATAATTTGGGTGACAACTCACTTGCAGAACAAGAGATTCCTTATCATTTTCCAGACGAGCCAGCCTTTCTTGATAAACATCTCCATTCCCAGATATGTGTCCATTAGTCTGGAAAAGACAACAAATATTGCATAGTCAGCTATTGTGCCACAATGTTAGCAAAACACTTAATGAGCATTTTCAGTCTGCACAGTTTAAGAACAGGTTTGAAGCATTCTCCAGTTCCCTAAGGGTTACAAATCAAATAAACTGTCAGCAAAGGACACACGACCATCATTGAAGAGAGAATTGTTCAGGGGCTTAAAGATGAGAAAGGAAGAACCTTCTGGTGACCCAGTTCTGCAAAATTCACTCACTGTGCATTCAGCACTTTGCTAGCAAAACTTGGACTCATTGCCATACAACACCAAGCCACGTTTGCAAAGAGACAAATACCCTGAGACATTCAGCAAGTGAAAAAAGCTAAACATACAATCTACAAAATGTGTATTATGCCTCTTGCAAGTCATACACACAGTCAGAGACATCCTTTTACATCAGGCACTTTCTACTGGGTATGGGTGAACGTCTGCACTCTGAACACATCTCTTTGTAAAGCTGCCTGAGGCTACAGAGAAACAAGAATACATGTTAATGCTATCAGAGAGTTCAGAGGAATCAGCAACTTTCTCCATAATAACTTCAATGCTCTTGAGCAGTGGGAAGGATTTTATTCCATCCATATTCAAAGCTGTCTCAAAGCACTTCATGATCCATGCCACAACCAGATCTCAGCTCAGAAAAGGAAGCCTTGTTCCCAGCATGGCATAAATCACTCAGAGGAGTCTGAGAAGCTGCTCTGAAATCCAGGGTGTTCAGCAAAGACACCCAACAACGTTGAGGGGCCCTGATTTCCTCCTGAATATGTGATGAAAAGAAACTGGGTACCTGATCCTTGTGCCCCTGTGAGCACAACCCTGCCTTGAGAGGCCACCACCACTCAGGAGCTCCAAGCCTCCAGCTCCTCCTGTTTGAATCTTCCCTGATTACAGAGGATACCTCAGGAAACCTCCTGGCTGAAACTCCTTTTCTAAGCTACATGTGGTGGGAGAAACTGCCTTGTTTGAGCCTGAAACAATAAAACTCCCTCCAGCATCACTTAAAGATCCGACAAAAACAAACAGGAGGAGGTAAAAGTGTTTGACCTCACCTCAGTGCTCCCAAGAAACCAGGCTGCATCCTGGCAAGTCTTAAATCACTGAGCAGTATCAAAAGTGCCTCCCAAGCATGACATTTCACTTGGTGACCAAAATACCTCCCCTGAAATTTGCTCCAGCAGACTAAGAAAGGATGCTCTCTACTCATTCGTACCAGTACTCAGCACAATGACCTGACTCATGACCCTGCACCTGAATTATTCAGCAGCACAATACTAAGCCACCTGACCACCCAGACACCAAACCTCAGGGCAAAATTCCTCTAAACTTCTGAGTTTGCCATATTTTCCCCCTTTACCAGAATTTAGCTCATGCCATCCAAGATCAGTGAGATCTTCCATTTTGTAACCTTTTAGCTGTTTAGTAGATTATGCTTCAGATTTTGTGACCTGAGTTGTTTGTGAAAACACAGCTGAGGGTTTTGTCTACCTTTGCTGCTCTGCAGCTCCCTTTAAATCCTCCAGTACATCTCAAGCACTTACTCAGCATAAGAACAGCATCTGTATTTTGTAATATATAATACATTTATCAATCCATGTGTCTGATGTAGGAAAGCAGAATCCATCCCTCACCACAGGCAGCAGAGCTGCAAAGACACCTCTCTATGGAATTCCTTGCCAAGGACTTGACTCCCTGCCTCCCAACCACCACATCAACACCTGAACCACTGACTCCTGATAGCTCCAGCCAGCATAACCAGACACAAATGAAATAAAGCCAAAGACTGCAGGAAGAAAATGTGGGGAGGGAAGTCTTGGTTTCACAGCACGATTAAAATGTCTGTGAAAACCAACGAGGTGTGAAAGCAGAACGTTAGTCATTGTGCACAGCACCTTGCCAAGACACCTTTGTTGTTAAACTCTGTTCACATTTCTCAGGAATTTCTCAGCTTTAAAACAGGAGTGTCTGGAGAGCTCAGGCTGCAGCTGCCCCCTGCCATCAGAAAGAGGGGCTGGGAACCCCAAAGAGGACAAGTGCAAGGGCTGTTCTCCCACAAAACAAAAATTAGTGCTAATAGCATCACAGACTCGTTAAGGCTGCAAAAAATCATCCAGCCCAACCCAGCACCACCACCATGTTCACCACTAAACCAGGTTTGAAATCTCTCTCCACCACACCCCTGGACAGCCTGTTCCAATGTTTAATAACTCCTTCAGGAAAGAAATTTTTCATAATATCTGACCTAATCCCACCCTTGGCACAACCTGAGGCCATTTCCTCTCATCCTGTCAAACACTTAGGGCAGTTCATCTCTTCTTTGGGAGAAACCTTGCAGAGATGTCTTAGTTTTGCAAGCTGTGTGTACAGGGTGCAAAGATCTCTTTTCTGGGTATTGCCAGAAATATTTTCTAAAATCTGCATAAAGCCAGAGCTCCTGCAGCACACCAAACCCAGAAAATTCTGTTTACAACACAAGAATTGTTTGCTTTTTGCTTGAAGTGTTGTATTCTTCTGTATATATATATAATTCTGTATAATACCTGTGACTGACCCTTAATTTGAGGTATGAAAAGGGAAGAAAACCCCTGACTTTGGTTTCAGTGGAGAAAATGATGCTAGTTGGAGAATGGATGATAGAGAGAGATGATGGCAGGTATTTCCAAGAGCAGCAGCCTGAGCACTGCTTACAGTGGTGCACAGACCTGCACACATGACACCTTCCCTGATCTTTGCTCTGGACTGTCTGCAAAGGTAAAAAGTTGATTCTTCCCTGAAAGATGAGGAAGGAAGAGGGGAGATGAAACTTATGAAAAGAACAGAGCAATAATGGTAATGAGCAGGACTGAAGAGTGGGAATATGCTCAAACACTGGATTTTAGGAAAGCAGTGCATCAGGAGATGGGATGGAGGGAGCCCCAGTGGGAAGGAATGGGCTGCAGGGAGGCCTGAAAAAATTCCAGGAGACCTGGTGTGTGCAAATCCTGGGTGAGCAACACTCAGTGTGTCCCTCAGGAGCATCCAGGGCAACTGCATCCTCCCCTGGCAGCTACTCACCCTGCAGAGCAACAGCTCCACTTTGGGGGGTGAGGAAAGAAATAAATCAGTAAGAAGCAAAACAGAAAAGCAAATATTTGACTGAACAGCAACTGCAAGCATATTTAGGGCACTTGGTAGCTCTGGATCAAATCTGTATCATTTAAGTTAATAGAAGATTAACACACTTTACTAGCTGTGTAAAAAAGGCTTTCCATTTTCCAAAGAAGATTCTTTTCATCAGTAACTTAACATCTATCTTCAATAAAGCAGCTAGATTTTGCTTGTGTTTTCCATGTTAGTGATTAATTGCAAAACAGCATATGGGAAGAGAATGCAGATTCACCAGTACTGATTTTAATCCTAAAAACAAAAGAACAGTTGTCACAATGCCACTGAGGCTTCACAGAAGTTTGAGGTCAAGCATTTACTTAAAATGCCTTGTAAGATCAGACCCAGTGCACTTACAAACTCTGCAAGATCAATCCACAGCTAATCTGCTAAACACGTGTGTAAAGCTTTGTCTGTAATCATCTAAGTGTAAAAATCCACGCTGCTCTGGAGGGAATTATTCCTGTAGTAAGTAGATGCATCACCAAACTTTCACAGCTTGCCTGCCTTCAGTCTTTAATCCTTTTCCCCTGGAAGTGAGTTAGCATTCCAAACCGTAGAAACGTTTCTAGTGGCTGCTGGTTTAAACCTCCTAATAATAATTTTAAAAAAAATCCTCTCAGTTGACGAATTCTCCTTTCAAAAATAAACCTCGTTTTTAGCCTGCCACAGCTGATACCCTCATTTTCCTTCATTTTCTCCTCTGCTTTGGAGATGAAACAGGCAAGCACAAATCACACTGCTCTTGCTGTATGTGCAGTTTGGTCTGTAAGCAGGAGTGCCACTCCACAGCATCACTTCCCTGTACAGCAGATTGCACTGACTGTTTTGACCACCACAGTCAAGTCACCAGTTGGGCAAGTGAGCCTTTCCCAACACCTCTTTCCTGACCATCTGGAGTTAAATGAGAGCTCATCGACATGCTTACGTGGCTCAGATCATTACAATACACATTACCTATGCTCAGTTAAACAAAGCTGCTGCTGTTCTGTTTTTTCCCTCAGCTTTAGAGCCCCTTGCAAGAGGGTTCCTCCAGCCTCAGCTACCTCAGCATCCCTTGGTGTGCCTTGGGCAGAGCCCCCTGGTTTCCCAAGCCAAGTATCCACCACCCATGATACAGACCCTCAGCCAGCATTAATCCCATCCCAAATTCATGCTGTCTGAGGTGGGGTGTAACCAGTTGATGTGGGAGCCCACCTCTGCCCCCCAAATCAGCCTCTCCTGCATTTCCCACCTCCCTGCTCAGAATATCTGCAGCCTGTTTCACCTACTCCAGCAGCAGACCTGCTGCTAAGCTTCTCCTAAAGTTTACAGGTTACCTCCTCCCCAGAGAATGAGAAAAACAAAAACAACCACAAACCCACTCAAAGCCCCCCACATTATATTTTAAAGCGAATTCTGACAAAAGCAAACTCTGAAAGAAAAGCAGCTGAACACAACCCTTCACTCTGAGGCATTTACCTGAAACATCCTGCAAGCACAAACAGCACGCTGCTGAACAGGGAGGATGCAAGCTTCCCCCAATATTGTGTTTCCTCAAGAGCAGCCCAGCTGGTGCCTGGTACAGGGGCAGGACGGGGCTCATTCCCAGCGCTGCCCAGCCAAGGAGAGCTGCAGGAGCCAGCGGGAGCAGAGCTCTCCTTACCTTATTTAGCCAGACGCAGTGCCCGTGAATGTCCCAGCTGTACTCCATGCTGGTCATCACTGCTTCCCTGCACTCACGGACTCCAGCAGGCGGGGATGGGGGCTCGGTGGCAGCAGCTCCCCTCGCCCAGGTGGGGCTGGGGGCTCGGGATGCTCCCGGTGGCAGCAGACCCCCTCGCCCAGGCAGGGATGCAGCGCAGCGGGAGCCGTGGGAAGCGGCGGCAGCGCTCCCCAGGCGGAGCGAGCAGCTCGGGGAATTAACACATCAAAGCCTGGCAGGGAACTCCTCCAGCCCCGCACAGGCACACACGGCGGCGGGATGCAGGCAGGGACAGCCCCAGGCTGGTGGCATCATCTCCAGCCTGGCTCCTGCCAGCAGCGCAGCCCCCTCCTCCGGACCCCCCCCTGAAAGCATCCGACCAACAACACGGGAAAAAAGAGCAACTCCCACCCCTCCACCCGAGAACGAATCAACAGGAGGGGCTCTCCTAGTAACTGGAAAAGCTGTAGGAACACGGGTAATTAATTCACTTCTAGACGCCAAGAGAAAAGGGAAGGAAAAGTTGACTCAGCTGTCGCAGGTCTCCCAAATGGCTTGTCCCAAGTTTATGGCATATTTCAGAATGGTGTAACCAACCTCTGTCCTTGGGCTCAAGTTTCAATTGACCCACTACCAGCAGCAGCACGACAAATTCTTAGCATTTTTGACCACAGAGCCCAGCTCTGAGAGTCCCGTGATTATCTCAAAACCCAGTTTTACCATTATAAACATCTACAACTACCATTAGCAGAGAAAAATCTCAAACCCATGAATGCTGAATGGTCCATGAGATACCAGAAGAGCAAAGGACAAGCAGAAGCTGTGATTTTTAAGCCAAACTGATTCATTTTGGATTGTGAATGGTGATTTTTTGATGGGTGGCTCTGCCTGCCAAAGAACCCATCCCCAATGCATGAAATGCCAGGGCAGGGCACCCCACAAAGGAGCCCCTCTCATCTTCCAGGGTTAAAAACACACCAGCCTGGATGATGACCTTCAGCAAGGAGCAGGGTCCTGTGTTCCCAGAACCTGGGGAGGTGGATCTGTCAGGGACAGAGCATGCTGCCAGCAGGGAGGGGATGATGACAGGCTGACACGGAATCACAAGACTCCTTTCACACAACTCCAGGAGAGAGCTCAAACTGTTTGGTGGCAACACCCTGGTGCCACACATTAGCATAGGACCTTTGATACCTAAACTCAACAGGAGCTGAATCAAATGACTGCACTGCACACCCACACCAGGATAATCAAACAACAAACTTGGGTTTGAAGACAAGATTTTTTTTTTTCCCATGAATAAGAGATGATTTCTGGCTAACCAAACTGCTTCCTCCACTTGGGAATCACCCTCTTGTCCAAATAGGTCAGCATATCTCTGTAAGATTACCAAGCTATGTCTATCCAGCAAGGAAAATTCCACTCTGAATGCTAATATTCCCTCATACTCACTCTCATTACTCCCAGCTAGTCTCTGGAAGAACCAACTCAAAGAAAAAATGTCAAAATCTGAGGCCAGTCTGAGAGGCAGCAGCAACACAATGGATTGTGTGAGCCACCATGGACACCTCAGCTCAACCATCATCCTGAGATAGGCTGAAAATGTTCTGTGCTTGGACTTGATGATGATCTTAAAGGTCTTTTAATGATCCTGTATGATTCAAGAAACCTTTGGAGGCCATAAAGTTTTGCTTGATCCTATAATCAATTTCAGAAATTCATTTATGGAGTGACAATAATTATTAAAACATGCCTTATAATACAGATAGACTTAAATTCAGAAAGTCACTTCCAAAGCTAAAGCCATAGCTGCAATTGCTGTGGGTTTTAAAGGAAAATATTATGTTATCCTGGCTCTTTCACTTCAGGGGCACATCCTTTAAAGAGGAGAAGGCACATACCAGGACCCAGATACTCAAGTTCAGATCAGAAGCATGGAGAAAATAAGATGTGGGAAGGCTCTGTCCACCCACTCCTACCCTTCACTCTTCTTTTTAACAAGACACAGTTGGTTTCTTCTTTCTGGGAAGTTGTTGCATAAGATGTATTTTTTTTTAAAACGCAAAAAAACCCCCACTTTCAACAGAAGTAAAAACTGGAGTCACACTCATGGCTGGGAGCAAGGTTTGTGAGAATCAGTCTTCAGGAGATGGAGCTATCAGCTTCCAGCTGGACACAACAGGGCTGCCTTGGTCTTGCAAAATGTGGAGTTTTGTTTAAAATGGTTTTGCTACTGGTGCTGATGTTACAGATTACTCACAGACTGCCTGTACTGAAGCCAGAAGTTCCATTTTCAGAATAGAGCACATGCCTTATTAAGGCACATATTGAAACACACTAAACATTTCTGCTGACCAAGAGAACTCTGAAAAAACTCCAGAGCTTTGGAATAGTTACGACCTGGCTATGGATTTCAGGTCTGGTTCCCAGTGAAAGCATGGAGTCCAAACATGTTTGAGCTCAGAAGAGTCTCAGTCCCTTTCCACACTTGGAACAAATGGCCTTGTTTGCAGTTTCCCCCACGACATTCAGCACTTGCACACGGAGCTGTGAGCAGGGTTTCAGCAGCAGAGACCAGTTCTGAGCTGCAATGACATGTCACAGTTAAACTGCCTTCTTTGTGCAGCAGAGAGGTGCATGGACAACTTTGCCCAGCTGCCCCTGGGGAGCACAGGATGGATTCTGTGGAAGAGCTGTGCCAGATGGATGGAGTGTGCTCTGGTGTCCCGTGGCCATCTGGCACACCCAGTTAAAAAACAAAAAGCAGCACGAGGTGTTTGAACCCCCTGGCCCTTTTGGAGTGCTTGCACACACACACTGACAGGAGCAGAAAGGATCAAGGACACATGGCAGCCCATTCTGGCATGGCAGGACTGAATGCTCTGCCCTGTTTTACAGAAACTTTGGGTGACTGCTGCCATCCCCTTTTCCCAATGTGGGCACCAGTGGTTTGGCTGCAGGAGCCAGGGGAGGATTTTTCTCCTGTGACACACTATCTGGCAGCAGCAAACACTATTTTTGTTTTCCACTGAGACACAAGAGGCTTGCTTACAGCCCCACATGGGATGTCACACACCAGTTCCTGCATCCTAAGGGATGCAACTTCATGCACAGAGGATGAAACCAGTCACAAAGGTGGCTGCCCTTCCTCTGTAAGGAGGGGCATAGTTTCAAAAAACCTTCCTGCAAATCATCCAGGCACTTCATGTGACACCTCCCTGCTCAGACAGGGACTGCTGACACCAGTGACACCTGCAAATCCTGTGGCTGTAGCACACTATTTAGTGGAATGTTAAGTTTTTCCTACAAGGGGCTGTAAGGATGACAGAGAATACAGGGTAATAATTTGAGGCACAAAAAGGAGTAATTGAGGCATAGATGGAACAGCAATTTTCTGCAATTTGGTACTCACAACGCCTGCACACCTTCCAGAGGTTGGGAGGCACTAAACTGAACAGCACAACAGAGCCCTTCCCCTGCCACTGAGCCATGGGTGCAGGAAAAACCCACCCACTGCTGTCTCACTGGCATTAGGTGACCCCCATCCTGTGGGTCTGAGGGGCCCCATTCCAGCCAGGCACCCCTAAATCCCCCGAGTGCCATCCCAGGGGCAGTGCCTGCTCTGCACCTCACTGAGCTCTCAGGCTCAGCCCTGCTGCTGGTGCCTTCACTCCAGAACAACCTGCAGGGACCAGCACCACTAAGCATGGCCTGCAGATGACTGGGAACACCATGGCACAGGGCACTTTCCAAGACTGTTTATCTGACATATTTTTTTTGTTTATCAAGGCCTTAGCTGCACGAAACCTGTAATGGCCACAGAGAGCAGGGAGCAGTTACAGCGATGTTCAGGGCTGTTTGTTACCCAGGCAGGGACTGCTGATGGCAGCAGGAACTCTGCCTGTTTGCAAGATCTGACTCCAATGTCACTCCTGTCTCCTCCTCCTGATCTCAGCATTGGCTGCCACACTTTGGGGGATCTCAAATCCCACTGGAGGCAGTGGGAGAGCTCCCACGTGCTTCATTAAGTTTCGAGCATTTCCAAATGAGTAGTTCAAAGCAAAGATTGAAAAACAGGGGAAAGAAGGCTCTCCCTTCAGATCTTTCTGTGAAGGCTACAGCAGCAGAGGTGCCCATCTGTCCCTGCATTGCTGTGCTCAGCCCCCAGGACAGCAGATGGCACAAAGGGCTGCCCACAGCAAACACAGCCCTGCACCCTGCACTCCTCTGGGCTCGATCCCTCTGTGGGGATAAAGATGCTTTCTGCAGGATCAGCCACGACTCCAGGGAGACTGAGTCCTTCCCAGGGGGTGCAGTGCCCACCCTGGGAAGGCAGCAGGTGATGGTGGCTGTCTGTCCCCATTTCAGCAGCACGGTGTCCCCTTGGCCAACACCCAGGGTGTGACACAGCAGGACCTGGCCACACTGCAGGATGGATTTGTCAGGAGATGTGGCAGTGCCTGCCCACTGCTGTCACTGTGACAGCTGAGATGAGGCTGGCTAAAAAAACAAAGTGTGGCCTCTGGGAGCAACTTCCACTGCTGGAGCTTCCCCAAAACCTGCACACACCTGGACCTCCACAACACAAACCCTGCCACACACCACGAGCACAAGGACTCTTCCCTGGCCCTGCCTGGAAGTCACCACTCACAGGGCTTCTGGAGGCAAACCCAGCAGCTTCTTCAAAAACAATGCTGGTTTAACTCACCTTTTGGTAAACATGACATATTATTTCCTAGGGCAATCTTTGGGTAAACTACACCCAGATAATCTTTGACTTTTTGGGAAAAAAGTCTTCGGGAAAGAACTGCCTTGTCAGTTATATTTCTGTATATTTTTATAGTAAAGTGACAAAAACTGACTGATTCAAAAACACAGAAAATAAAAGGTTGGTTTGGTATCCAGATTAAAGAGATGCAGAGCTTACACCACTCCCTTATGTTATAAATCAGGTAAGAAAGCTCTTAGTGAGAAAGTAATAACACCAATCCCCATAGAAAAAACGCTGCCAAAAAAGCTTTTTACTGCAAAGCGATCAAAACAACTTTTTTTCCCCACCTAAGCATTTGATTCTCAAAAAAAAAATTCTTTCCCCAGCCCTTTGAGATGAAACTACAGTCACCAAGTATTGTTTACTCCCTAGACTGAGACAGCAAAGGCCAACAACCCACTGCACGAGGCATGGGAGCAACAGCTTTGCCAAAACTCCACAGCAATACCCCAAAACCAAATCTCTCCCCTGATACCCACTGCAAGCTTTACAAAGAGCTGTGTGAGACAGAGCCAGCCCAGCCAGCCCCCAGACTGAGCCTGTGTCAGAGACGCTCCTGAAAGTCCCCAAAATTCTGCCTCATGATCTCCCACAAGGCCCTGGGGACTGGGCTGAAACTGGGAAAGCCCAGCTGGGCTGAGCTGGGGCAGGGGTGCTCACTGGACTGAGATGCTCTCATGGGAACTCAGGCAAGAAAACAATGGACAACAGCATGGCGAGCTGGTTGAGGGTCAGCCTGCTCTGGTGTGTCCTGCCCTGTTCTCTAACAGTCTGATTCTACACTGATTGCCTGGGACCCCCACCTCCTGTTTGGTCCATTGCCTCCTGCCATGGAAAGGGCAATAAAAGTGACTCCTGAGCTGCCCCAATTCAAGATCTCCCCAGGGAAGAAGATGTGTCTACTGGCCAAGGACCACGAGGGCTTCATCTCATCCCTTGGGAGCTCTATCCCAATCTCTCTCTTTCTCTTTCTCTCTTTTTCTCGCTTTCTTTCTCTTTTTCTTTTTCACTCTTTCTTTCTCTCTTTTTCTTTCTCTCTCTTTTTCTCTCTCTCTTTTTCTTTCTCTCTCTTTCTTTCTCTCCCTCTTTCTTTCTCTCTCTCTTTCTCACTCCCTCTCTCCCACCTATCACATAACTGTGTTGCCAGCACTCAACAAAAGTGCACTGCTGTGATCAAACTGCTGCAGTGTCCCCTGCTGTTTGCCTGTTTGCACTCTGAGCCCCACACACGACCCACCACGGCAGCAGGCAGGCTGACCCAAGCTGAGCTGTACCATGCAGGCTGAGCTGTACCATGCAGGCTGACCCGAGCTGAGCTGTACCATGCAGGCTGACCCAAGCTGAGCTGTACCATGCAGGCTGAGCTGTACCATGCAGGCTGACCCAAGCTGAGCTGTACCATGCAGGCTGACCCGAGCTGAGCTGTACCATGCAGGCTGACCCGAGCTGAGCTGTACCATGCAGGCTGACCCGAGCTGAGCTGTACCATGCAGGCTGACCCAAGCTGAGCTGTACCATGCAGGCTGAGCTGTACCATGCAGGCTGACCCAAGCTGAGCTGTACCATGCAGGCTGACCCAAGCTGAGCTGTACCATGCAGGCTGACCCGAGCTGAGCTGTACCATGCAGGCTGACCCGAGCTGAGCTGTACCATGCAGGCTGACCCGAGCTGAGCTGTACCATGCAGGCTGACCCAAGCTGAGCTGTACCATGCAGGCTGAGCTGTACCATGCAGGCTGACCCAAGCTGAGCTGTACCATGCAGGCTGACCCAAGCTGAGCTGTACCATGCAGGCTGACCCGAGCTGAGCTGTACCATGCAGGCTGACCCGAGCTGAGCTGTACCATGCAGGCTGACCCGAGCTGAGCTGTACCATGCAGGCTGACCCAAGCTGAGCTGTACCATGCAGGCTGAGCTGTACCATGCAGGCTGACCCAAGCTGAGCTGTACCATGCAGGCTGACCCAAGCTGAGCTGTACCATGCAGGCTGACCCGAGCTGAGCTGTACCATGCAGGCTGACCCAAGCTGAGCTGTACCATGCAGGCTGACCCAAGCTGAGCTGTACCATTTGGCTCTGCAGCCACTCGACGAGCGTCTCCGCCGTGGAGTCGGGCACCTGGCAGCGCAGCCCTTCCCTCTCCTCGGCCTCCATCACCTCCAGCAGGCCCCTGAGATCCTCCACGAGGTGCAGAGCCCTCAGGCCCCCCATGAACGGGGAGGTGGGGGACTGGCAGTCGAAGATGCCGTTGGAATATTCCAGCGCCTTGGAACCTGCGGGCAGCAAAACCACACGGGGTCAGGCACGGTGTGACAAAGGCACAGTTTGGTGCTTGTTGGCTTTCTGCAAATGTTGGAATGAATGGTGTAAGTAGGATGGGTTTTTCTGTAGTTTTTAGTGTGTTTTAACTGCCTGGATAGATGTGTAATGGGGTTTTTTTGCTGTAGTTTGGAATTTAGGTGTAGTGTGTTTTAGCTGCCTGAATAGATCACTCCCAAGAGAGGCCCAAGTGACTCTCAGCACTCACTGCCTGTGGAAAAGAGACCCAAGCCCAAATCAAAAGATGATAAAAACCAAATAAAAGTGGAACTGTGCTTGATAGACCCCAGGAGTGACCATGCAGAACAGTGAGAAAAGTGAATGTGCATAAATCCCTGCATGAGGACAGGATAAAAAGGGGAGATTCCAAGGCACCAGGGTGCTCTTGGCAGAGCCCCAAGGCACACAGCCATATTAACCTTTATTTTATTTCTCTTATTGTCTCTATTAAACATTTTTAAATTTTACCAAGAAGGTGAACCTCATTTTTCACACTGGGAAAGGGTGGGGGCTGCTCCTGGCAGGGTTTATCCCACCCAAACTCAGCACTGGTGCTTGGGGAGGGAAGCTCCAGCAGGAGCAAGGTGAGCTCAGGGAATGGGAATGCCACAGCCTGCCTGTGGGGTCGTGTAGGTTTTCCAGGCCTGCAGTTAATGAGTTTCTAGAGCTCTGTTTTTTCCTGATGTTTTGGGTTTCTGAAGCTTGTTCTCACAGCCTGAACACAAACATCGGGATTGTTTTTGTGATGAACTCATGTTTTGGAATTCTTTCCTTTGATGTCCCTCTGGTTTGACCAGTGTGGGTGAAGAGTTTGTCTTTCTTTTGCCAATCACAGTGGTCTGTGGCAAAATGTTTCAAAGGGAGTGATTTGTTTCTAATAAATGGAGTCAGATCATCTCTCCAAGCTGTCCTGGGGAAATTCCTGTCCTGTGTCATCCACAAGGACAGGGCTGGGGTGTGGGCTGGGCTCCTGCTCTCAGGATGAATTCCCAAGGCAGAAGGTGCTGCCAGGGCTGGAACATCCTCTGCCAATGCCCTGAGTCACCCAGCAGGCTCTGACTGATCCCAGCCACATCCCAGTGATGGTGTCCAGAGGGAACCATGCTTTTCCAGGCAGCAATATGTTATGCTGCTCCAAGACACCAGAAATTTTAAAAAAATAATAAAGATGTAAATAAATGAAAAGACCAAATTGCTTCTGCATGGGAATAAATTTTAAACCCAGCAATTTGACACAGCAGCACTGACATTTGCATGTTAATAAAGAGAAAAATCTCTTATTTGCATAAACTCACAGGATGCATCTTTGACCTACATTAGAAGTTGCTATATATTAAGTAAGAAAGGAAACCATGAATTTAGGATTAAGGTTGATTTAAGTCAACCTAGCTAATTCCAACTGTAATTCCAGTTCACTGATTTGTGACCTTAATTCTGTAATACCTCGGCACAATGAGATGTGTTCATGACAGACCCTCATTTATGCTGTCAACTTTCAGAAACTACAAGGATATGCCATATATGCATTTCCATGAACTTTCATTCACCCCATCTGGCAAAGCACAAAAATCCAAGTATTCTGCTAAATTCCCACTGAAAACAGTAAAGAGAAAAATAACCCCAACAGCAGAGGGGCTGATATCCCTTCATTATATTCCTTCACAGATCTATTCACAGACATGGCTAAATGAAGTCTGTGGTGACTTAAATCTTCCAACATCACATTTTGTTTTTATATTAAACCTCATCCTGCCATAACCAACTTGGGCTCTTGGAAACACAAATACATGATTGGATCCAAATACCAGTGTCTACTTATGGAAATGACTGAAGTCACAGCTTACATGTATTTTTAGAGATCAGGATCAAACTGAATCCCCTTTGCATGTGTTCCTGCTACGTGTCCTTAATATCTTCAGGCAGAGAAGAGTCATTGTTCAAACAAAGCACACACTGTATGATTATTTTTTCCCTAAGGAAAACTGCTTGAGTGGAACTACTAAAAATTTGGTAACTGTGTTTGCCAGGGTATTTTTGACTATTGACTTCTTGATCATTCCCTCCTATGTGGTGGGTATTTATATTATTTTCTAACTCACTAGCCTCAGCTTAAAAGCAGAAGTTGTACTCTCTGTGATGCCTCTCCCTGGGCAACTTACAATTTACAGGTACTTATAAAAAATCCAGATGTTCAAGGCAGTTCCACAGTGTGGACCCAAAGCATTCCAATTTTGAAAAGGAAAAAAAAAAAGGAAAAAAAAAAAGGAAAATTTAATTAATGTTTTAATTCTTCTGTGAGAGTCTGTGCAATCCCTCCACCCAGGTTATCTGTTAACCCTAAGCTATAATGGAAGGCACTGAAAGCAATTCCAAGCACATTCCCTTGTCCAGCTGGAGCTCTGTCCTCCTGGTGGGACAAAGGAGGACCCAAGAAGTAAAAGAAACACCTGCCCAGGTGCTTACCTGCTATAATGCCATCCATCTGCTCCAGGGCTGCCGCCAGCATGTCACTGGCATCACTCATCATCCTCTCTTCTCAGGGACAATCACTGGCTACACCATAAGGAGCAGTAAAACACCAATGCTGAGAGCTGGTCCAGAGCCTCAAGTCTGCAGCTTAACCTGCAAAAGAGAATTGAATTTCACTGTGTGTCCTTGGAGTTCAGGCATCGCTGTTGTCAGAGCAGAAAGCAGACTGGGGCCACTTGCTGAGCACAATAAACCCAGAGGTATTCACCCCCAGGCATGGACTGAGCAGCCAAAGCACCAACCTGATAACCCAGTTTCTAGAGGTCCATTGCCTGCTCTGCCCACAGAACAGCTCAGAAATCCCACATGGCACTTCCAGGAAAATCACAGAGAAGACACAAACCTTCTATCACTAAAAGGGAGCAACTCAGCAGCAGACCATATGTGTGTCTGCTGTAATCTTCTCCCCAGGAAACAGAAAAACAGAAGTCTGATCGCTTGTTTGAGATTTTTGGATGTCTGACAATCCAGAAGTTCCCTGTCTGCCCACAGGCAGGATCTCTCAGATCCCACAGCTCACTGGATGCAGTGTGCATGGACTATCCCTGCCCTGACTTCAGCACATCCACACTGTGACAATGCAAGCTGATCTCACTCTCAAACTTCTACAAGCCAAGAAGGACCCAAACACCCCAAAGGAGGATTTCCAGCAGTCTGGAAAAGCAAGCCTGCACAACAGGTGACCAGCAGACCAGAAATCCTGATGGGCTACAGGTTAATTTTAGCAGGTGCTGAGGAACTTGGCTGAAGTGGAGCTGCATTGCCAATCCCTCCCAAAGGGACACTCAGACCACCAACAGCACCCAGACTGCCTTGGCTTTAATCTAACACACACCAGACTGCTTCTGCTGTCAGTCCAGCCAGGGAACAAAGCTAAACAAACACCAGGAAGGAAAACTTGCTTTAACCTTTGCATGCCCTGCCATTTGGGTTTTGTATTAGGCCACACCACTGCTGACATTTGCCCCAGCAGGAGCAATTAAGAAAGTAGTTCATGGTATCTCTGGCATAAGTCCTGGAAAAGAGTCTACTAAAAAACAAATCTAAACAAAAATCCCTGTTATAAACTGATTTTTCCCTCCTACAAGTCACCTTATTGGTCTGACCCAGCTGGGGAGCAGCTCTTATTGGAGGCTGCCAGCCAGCTTTGCTGAAATGTTATCCTTGAAATGCCAGCAAACATTTCATCTTCCACAACAACATTTTATTACGTGAAGTAGGTCCAAACCCTAAGGTAACCTTTGGAGCACAGCACAAAGACTGCTGTGCTTTTGGTGAATGCCTGGTTTTATTATGAGGTTGTCAGAGTCAGAAAAACCAAGAGAACTTTAAACAGTCAAAATACCTGTAAGTGAAGATATTGCAAACCTTAAAAAATGCAGTAGCATCACAACTGAAGACTTTCAGCCTTCAAGGAGGAAGCCCCCAGTTTTAAACACAATGTAAACATTCAGCTTCAATCAGTATAAAACCAGCAGAATATGCAGATCCTACAAGACAACTGGTTTGGTGCCTCCACATCTGGTAAAAATGAGCAGAAAATGCAGCTTTTGCACACACATTCACTTGGACAACACTGAAGACAGTCTCTCTCTTTTTTTTTTTTTTTTTTCCTGCTTAAGATTTCCTGGCTCTGCAATCAGGTCCTGCTCAAGTATGGGTGTCTGTGAAGGCAGAGTGTGAACAATCTGCTGTGGATTTCCCTCCAAGGGCAAAGAACACACGAGAAAGCCTGGGGCTTCTACAGCCCCAGGCAAAACACTGATTCCTCACAGCTCCAAGTAGGAAAGACCAACAGCACAAAGCAGCCACAAAGCCACAGAAGCCAATGAGTTTTTGGGAATCAGAAGTGCACAGGAGCTTTTCAAAGTGCACAAACACCTCATGGGGAGAGTAAAAGAAGACAGAGCCAGGCTCTTAGAGGTGCCCAGTGATAAGGCAGGAGGCAATGGGCACATGTAAAATCACAGGGGAGTTCACTTTAGCATGAAAAAGGGGAGAAAAAAAAGACTAAATAAAAAGAAATCATTTTTTAAAGCTTTTTTACTATGAGGATGGCAAGTAATAGAAAGGGTTGCCCTTTTGGGGATACTCAGAGCCCACCTGGACATGGGACAGCCTGTCCTGGCATCCCTGCTTTGGGCAGGGGCTGGGCTGGAGACCTCCAGAGCTGCCCTCCCATCTCAGCACCAGCGAGCTCAGGGCATTGAACACAGCCCTGGAGGCTGAAAAGCCTGTGTAGGCTAAAAACACACAAAGGAACAGAGTGTTCACAGGGCACCCCTTGATTCTCACCTTCTGGCTAGGAAATGCATGAACTGGGGACAAGGAACTGCTGATTTACATTTGCACAATATAGCCATGGGTCATAGGCACAGAGAAATCACAATCCTTGCACTTCATCCAGGTACAACCACTCTGCATCTTTGCAAAAAGCACTCCTGGCTTTCCTAAACAAGGGGTTTGTCCGTGGTGGGCAGAAATCCCTCAGACAGCTCTGCTGATGGGAGCAGTGGTACCAACAGCACCCAAGAGATTTCCAGGTTACCTGGCTCTGCCTCCAAGGAAAGGCAGAGTCAGTTTGCACAGAGCTTCCTCCACTGCTACTCCCAAAGGAGCTGCACTGCTGAGAGCAGCAGGGAGAAATTTTAAGATAAAACTTACTGAAGCAAGACCCTGCCAACACACAGACCTCCAAAAACTCTCACCACTCACAGAGCATCTGTTAGCAGCCTGACCAAGCCCACAGCTGAGAAACTTGGAGAGGTGAAATCAAAAAGAACAAAAAGCCCCCGAGCTGAACAGCTGGGGATGACGCAACAAAAATCCCATTTCCCTGGTTATTTAGTCCTAAAAGTGGCCATTGAAAACTGGCCTGGAACAGCACATCCTGCTCTGGCCACCTTCCCAGCACAGTGCAGCACATCCAGCAGTCAGGAAGTACAATTGCTGTGATAGAAAAATAATATTGGAAGTATCCAGAGTAGAATTGGTTTTGGTCTTTGCAGCACCATCAGCAGCATGTGGGGAGGGGTGGGCAGAGGGCAAAGAGACCCTCATACACCCGGGGAGCAAAGGACCAAACTGCAGGGAACCAGAAAAGACAACAAACCCAGGAGGAGGAGGGTGGGAAGGGGAGGTGCAGAGGGAGCCAAAGAAACACAAATCAGCAATCAACAGCTCCCTCTGGACAGCAGGAAGGGGGACAACAGTAAAACACCAGCAGCTTAATCCCTGTTCCTCCTGAAGGGCACCCTCTGACTTCACAAACTTTGAGAGAAGCCTCAGCTGGCCACTGACACAGCAGAGCTTTTCCAATATGTATGTTCCACTCTTTGCTTTTTATGGCTTTGGGCTAATACAAATAAAACCTAAAAGAAAACGCCAAGCTTTGGGGTTTTTTTCTTATCAGTGATTAAGGAAAACCACACAACATGAACACAAGTAACATGAACACAAGTTCATCCTGGAGGAGTTCAATGGAGCTTCTTGGGAAAATGATACACAGCTAATGATGACAAGCAGTTTAAATTCCCTTCATCCACAAAAGCAGGAAGGGGAAAACCATCATTTTAACACAGATGGATCTATGGCATGTCAGAGGATGGAGATACCAAGGTGCACACAGGACACAGAGAGGAGGATGCACAAAATCCACTGCTGGCATAGAGCACTGACAACACACCTGAGAGGAGAGTACTGCCAGCGCCCTGCCTGACAGACAATTTAAAATAACTTTTCTCTTGCTTTCCAAGAAAATGACAACACTTACCTTCCTGTGTGCACAGGCAGTGCCAGGTGTGCTGTGGGGGGCTGTCTGCACAAGGGCAGATCCCCTTTCAGAGCTCCCAGCTGAACACCCTGCTCGTGCCGGCACGAACAAGCATCGCTTCGTCAAGCCTGCACTGACAGCCCTCCGTTAGAAAACCCAAAAATAAAACACAAATACAGCTCTCTCCTCTATCATTTATGATTAATCTTATCACTAGCTGGCATTTCTACCACATCCCTGGCTGTAACAGAGAAGACACAATGTGGTCTTACTTGTTTCCCTGGTTCAAATGTACCAGCCGGTTGCTAGGGCTGTGCTGTTCACTTTTCAGTAGGTGGAGATTTTTTATTTTTATTTTTGAATGACATACAAACCCTCTGGCTATGCTGGTGAAGACGTATTCCAAACGGCTTACAGAGAAAACAAAACGCTGCCCTGCAAATAAACACAAGGCAAGCTGGAAAAAAACCACAAAACACCAAGGGGCTCTGTGAATGGAACTGCAGTCAACTGGATGCAAACAAGAAAGCTGGATATGGGTTTCAAAATCTGATATTTAATTAAGATGGCAGACTTCAAAAAAGAAGGGGGGGGGGAAAAAGTGCTTAAGTATTTTATATATGTAGGAAATGATAGTTTTCCCACCCAGAGGCTGCCTGTCTCCTAGATCAAACAGCACACACTGAGGCACAGAGGGGCAGCACCTGAGAGCCCATATTTTTTTTGTTGTTGTTTTTAGGGGGTGGTCTCATTCTGGATCTCCACCTGCAAAACTCACCAGGCTTTAAAACCCCAGAGGTTTGCAGAGTTGGAGGGAATCAGCAGCCTGCTGGCAGGTCTGAAGGCGCAGAGGACACCCCATGCCCTGGGTGTCAGCACTGCTGGCCCTTTGTCCCACTCACCTTCCTCTCTGTGCACTGCAAATGCTCAGCACTGGGAAATAAAGCATCAGCCATGGATTATTTTTATGACATGATGCAGTAAGATGGATGACTTAAGTTTCCCAGCTCTCCCATTCACACGTAACACTCCTTAAGCCAGGCCGATTTTGAAACACAGAAATTAAAATGCTTGATTAGGGCTTGTTTCTGAGAGCTGTGAGAGGGAAAGAGGACCCCCAAGAGCTGGCTGTCACCCCAGAGCAGCCTGCCACAAAGGAAAAGGAAAAAGCTGAGAAGATGCACTCATCTTTTCTGGGGAGGGTGGGGGAAAAGAACCTGTTCCACAGCAAAAGTAATACCCTAAATGCTGTCAAAATCCATGTCCTGCATTCTCAGTCCTGCATGCACCAGATGAGGGCTAAAGGAACTTCTGAATTCACCCCTCTTGCCTCGCTGCACTAAAACACCCTTGGCAATTAACTTGTACAAAATAAAGCTCCATTTCATGAGCACAAATGCCATTTCTGACACATCTATTTCTGCTTTTTTTCTGGCAGGCCAGAAGAGAAACGCAAACACACAGAGACTTATTTACAAAATACATTTCAATCACAATTGTAAACAGTTTCAAATGAATTCAATCCAAATCCCTGGCACAGTTTCTCATGGGATGTTTTGAAGATGCTCAACTGCAGTGCCACCAGTCAGTAGCAGTTTAACACTTACTAATGAATATATTCGGGTAATTTACACTTGGAGTCATTAACATTTCTTCTAATGTAAATCACGACTCCATTTCATTCCTTCCAGGCCTGGAAGAAGAAACTAAAAAAGAAAATGGATCCTCGTTGAAAGCATTGCTCTGGTGTTTTGAAATAAAAGAAGAAATTAAATTTAAAAAGCCAAATTAGGAAATGCTGGAAATACCTCAATGGGAATAATATAGAGAAATATCTTAGTTTGAGGCAGGGATGGGAATCTAGTAAGGTTTCCAGATATGCTTTTGGCCAAGTAATTCAGATATTGTCCCCCTTATCCAAGGTCACTATGTGGAGCCAGGTGTATTCATAATGTTATTATGGATAAAAAACAACCCAAAATTTTGGCAAAAGCTTGCTTTAAACTGATAAGGTCTATTTATTTTTATAAATAAAGTTCTTTTTGAATTTGCTGAGCTGTAGTCAATGACATCAAAGCAACACTGCTCTCCTATTACGCAGGACTACAAAAAAAGCAACAAATGTCCCTTTGTTCCCTAAGTCTAGATCCTTTCTTTGTTCCTTGAATTTCATTATTTCTTTATTATACAACAAAGGCTATTTATTTCCTTTAACTGATAAAAATGAATGGAAGCAGACTGAGGACAAAAGCCCATCCCATAGTACATAAGAAACATCCCAAGATAAAAGGTTTCAAGCTGTAGAAATTACTTTAAAGCACTTTAAGAGCACAAAACACAGAAGTCCTTCCATAATGTAACTGTTTATACCTGGGAAAAGCTTACCTCAAATCACACAATTTTTAATACAAACCAGCTGAGTCGCATTCTGCACTTTGCCTTCAAATTTGCAAAAGGCTCTGGTCGTAAATCAAAAGCTCAGCCTCGACAAGATAAGCATCCTTGAGATCCTCTGACAGGGATGCACACAGAGCACACAGCTTGTGTAAACACCCAGAGTCTCTGAGTCAAGGTTTATGGCTTAGATTCACATCCAATCCCAAAACAAACCCTTTATTTGGGTCTCCAGCACTGCAATCACTCTGGCTGCTTATCTCTGCCACCCCACTCCAGCAGCTCTTTTGTTGTTGCTGTTGTTGCAACTGCAAAGGAAATTTTAAATTTGATGTTTTGTGGGCTCTGAGTGCAGCTCCTTACCTGCACAGCAGCTGTGTGATGCTCACACCTGCCTGCACACCCTCTCACTCTCACTCTTTTCTCACAAGTAATCCAAGGTCAAAGGAAGGCTTGTTAAAAAAAAAACCACCAAACCAACAAAACAAAAAACATCCCCCACAGATGACTTCAGGCTGTTCCTGTTTACTGGTTAACTGTTTAATAGTCCTCAACTTTTCACCTCAGAGAGCCTGAGAACCAATACATTATTTTCTCACTCTGTTTTGCTTGGGTCCACTGATTAGAAAAACAAATGAGATATTCATGCCTGAGCCCAAGACTGCTAATGCAAGCAAGGAAATGCCTCACATTCCCCAGCAACATGTTACTGACACACCGTGGCCACCGGGGCTACCAAACAAAAGGGGCACTGTTGGGTGACAGGCCAAAAGGCAGTTCTTAAAAATACCTTAAAACCCACCTAGCCCTGAGCACTGATGCACATTGAGATCCCATTTCACAGCTCCTGCCATTTTCTTTCCATGAGCTGCATCCAAAGATCAAATTCACAAGCCTCCAGCTTTGAAAGGATTTGGCTCTAGATTTTGGACCTTCCCAAATTCAGACTTTCAGAGTTGACACTGCACAAAGCAGAAGTAGAGGGCACCACCCATAAAAAGTCCATAAATAAATAAAATACGTTTAGCCTGAACAGTGTTCTAATACATGTCTAGAAAACTACAAAAAATCCAATGCCTTGTAATTTTGCAGTATCAAGTGTTACATATATATATATGTATATACATAGATGTATATATATATATAGAGAGAGATATAGATATATATATATATCCCACCCCTCCTCAGCAAGATGAGCAGAAACTGCTGGCTTTGCAGCTGAGGAAGATGCTGTCCATGAGATGAAGACAAATCTCAGCACTCAGAAAATTAAGACACACTTGCATCAAGAGATATCTGATATCCAGCTGGGGCAGAACTGCAGCTGCTGCAAACCTACCTGGATTTCTGTGGTACTGAGACTGGAGTTATTTACTATTCTAAGCGTGATTTTTATTTTTTTAAATTATATAGAACAATGAAAAATGCCTGTTTCTTTAGATACAGCAATAAACTGGCTTATTACCGACCTTACCAATAGTGGGCTGCCTTTAGCAGACACTTAAAATGGAGATGGAAACTTTTAAGAGCAGTTTACAAGAAAGCTGACAGTGCAACTGGAGCAGTCCAGTGTGGATATACCTGTAAATCACCTGGTTTGGAGATCCACAGCAGCCCAGCTGAAGCAAGGGGCTCCCTTTGTGTGCCCAGGGTCAGCACACAGCCCCACTGGGGCCACGGTCCCAGGCAGCAAGTCTGAAGCAAACTTAGGTGTGGCTAAATCCCAGGACAACAATAATGGAGAAATCCCATCACCTGCAAGAGCTGAACTGCCCCTCTCCACTATTAAGTATCTGCCATGTGTTTAAGCCAGTCAGGTTTAGAGATTCTTCTGGAAAGCCAATTTTACCCCACAAGCTCCCTCAAAACTCGAGGTTTTCCAGAGGGGTCATTCCACTGGGATATTAGTTTTCATTAAGAAAGAACAGTATTATTGAGGCACATGGCTGCTGAAGGAAGTTTTGTGGGTCTATGAGTATCCTGAAAGTTTGAACACAGAAAGGCCCTTATTTGACATGAAATACAGTAAGGCACAGAAGGGAAGGAAGGCATGGGGAAGCAGGATCACCTGACTTTTTTAAAGTCTGTAGTGGAGAAAAAAAATCCTAGACTGCTTAACTGTTTCCATTCCCTTGACCTACAGATCTAATTAAAATAAACGTTCAAAAACAATATAAAAAATTTAATAATACTCTAAGATGTTTTTATTAAAACACTGAATAAATTCAAAGATGTTTTTATGACATAAAAAGACCAAAAGTAACCTCACTGTTGTTTTAAAGTTGTATTGGGAAAAAGTGGCTCTTGTGTAACTCATAGTTTTCTAACTTTCCACAGTTGTACTGTAAGAGATGATAGCAAGGATGGAACAATACATCAAGGATTAAAAGCTCCCAAGCCCATTATTTATACACATCTAATTAGCTCCTCCTGCACACATACACACACACCCCCCTTGAGCACTGGGAACTGCTAATATAATTCCTGCAATTAAAAACTTCAGTGCCAGAATCCTTGTCTGCCAAAAGGAAAAACAACAACCACTCTGCTCCAGCACAGCTGGGCATGTTTGTACAGGAGTGGATGCCCAACCCTAAAACAAAGCTCAGCTCCAAGACCTGAACTCTCCCAAAGTTCAAGGTGTTTATTAGAAACCTGTAATCCACACCAGGGACCACCTTGGACCAATGCAAATCAGCAGTTTGGGGAGTTTGCACACTGTGGCTTTGTTCAGCCCTATCAGAGATCTCTGCTGATCATGGGATAACAGTGCTGAAAAAGTCTCACTGTAACAGCTTTTGCTTTGGTTTCCCCCTCAGAGACCCTGTGAACTTTGGTTGTGCCAGGGACACTGGCAGTGCGGGCACGTGGGTGAAGGACCACTCGCCTGCCACCATGTGAAAGCAAAACCAGCACACAATTGTTCGAGGCCAACACTCATAAAAGGCTTGGATGCATTAATGACCCTCAGTATTTCCATACAAATCTTCCTCTGAACACATAATCTCAAGGTAAAGCTTCAAAAACCTTGAGGGATCAGATACACTTACAATGTCACTTTTCTCTGAAGTACTTTTCCCTTTGTATTTCCACCACGCTTCAAAGTTTCCCTACTTAGATACAAATCAAATTCGACATCTGATGCTAAAAGAAGCAGACACTGAAAGTGTTTCACACTTTCCCAACCTTTGGGGGTGGTGGGGCAAGACTCAGTCTCCTAGGAAGAAAGGTATGCATTAAGCATAGGGAGATTTTCACAGTACCAGCTGCCCAAGGAGGAGTTCTTCACCTATCAAAGGTCAAACAGAACCAGGGCACTCCTCCAGCTGTGGCTGGAGATCCTGGTCCCAAGGAACAACACAGGTTTAACCTGTAGGATGCAAACTGATTTGCTGCCAGCAAGAGGGAATTTGTGATTAATAGAGGTGCTCAGTGCATGAAGGACCAGGAGGGAGCAGGCTGGGACAGAACCAAGGGACACCTTGGTTTAATTGGGGAGAGCTGATCACCTTCAGTGGTGTTCATAAGAAAGAACTCAACCCCACTCCCAAACACTGTGGAAGACTGATAGTGATAGGAAAGTGATAGGGCAAGATGTACCAGGCTTTGTGCTTCACTTGAAGACCTTTTTGGTACCACTGAAATAAAAGGATGGTCCTAGAACTGACCTCTTCTACCATGCCAAAAAAAACCCAAAAAACAACACAGGAAACAAACCAACCAGAAGAATGCAAAACTCCACCCCAAATAACAGAAGTAAACAAATCATTGCAATTTCTCACCATGAACTAGCAGCTTCCTCAGCAACCACGTAAACATCTGGGGCCAAATCCTTTGTGGTAAACCTGGAGACACTGGAGTTACCTGGAGATCATCTTGCATGTTCTCAAGCACTAAATAAAGTTTTAAAATGTTGGTTCTTGCTTCATATATAACAGATCTATACAAAGAACTATTTAAAACTATTGTCTCCTGTGCTTCCCTTTTGGAGGCTGAGTATTTTTCCATGTGTTTACTGAGCCATCACTGGAGGGATGGGTTCTGGGAGGATATATTTAGCTCTGAAGGACTTAAGATGTTTTTTTCCCTGGCTAAAGTTAGGAAGGGATCCTCCCTTCGAGGAGGATCTTACACTGAACATAAAAAAAGCACTGAGACAGATCTAGTTTGGGCTTGCAGAAGGCACTGGTGATGCCAGGACCTCAGCCATGATGATGCTGCTGCTCCAAAAGGGAAAAGTAAATCCCAAACTGGCACAAACGTTTGTTTTACATATACAGCAGAACTACAGTTTCACCCCTGTTTAGGAAAAGAACCATTGCTTGTTTTGGGATGGGAATTGTCACACATCTTCAGGCAGGGCTCGTGCCACAGTGCAGCTCCTCTCAGAGAGAGCTCACCCTTCATTTACCACTCTGGAAACAGGCTGCAGCAGGGGCATTTTGGCAGCTCTGCATGGCTGCCACTGCAGCACTGGGAAGAAATGGGGACACTTCTACATCACAAGTACAGTGAACTGCTCACAGAAAAACCCACAGCTGCACCCACCCCTCCAGCAGTGCTACAGAACCCCTTCAGTCACTGCCCTCCTTACAGCTCCAAACTGCCACTCACCTGCCTGGATTCTTCCACTTCAAGGTTTTGCTGGTGAGACACAGAGAGGTTCACCTCTTGTTGATAAACTGTTATTTCTGCAAATTAATTCTGATCATAGAATCAGAGAATGGGTTGGGTTGGAAGGGACATCAAAGCCCATCCAGCCCAGCCCCTGCCATGGCAGGGACACTGCCACCATCCCAGGCTGCTCCCAGCCCCATCCAGCCTGGGACACTGCCAGGGAGCCAGGGGCAGCCACAGCTTTAAAAAAAGAATTCTTCCCAATATCCCCTGTAAGCCTGCTGTGTGTCAGTGTGCAGCCATCCCCCTGTGCTGTCACTGCCTTGCCCAGAGTCTGTGCCCATCTCTCCTGGGCTCCCTGCAGGCTCTGCAAGGCCACCCTGAGCTCACCCCAAAGCCTTCTCCTCTGCAGGCTGAACCAGCCCAGTGCCCTGAGCCTCTGCTCCCAGCAGAGCTGCTGCAGCCCCTGCTGCCCTGGGTGCATCCCCCCTGCCCAGGATGCATCCCTGAACCCCAGTGTGCTCCCTCCTGGACACTCCAGCCTTGGAAGTGCTCAAACACCTTGGAAATCCTGCCTACTGAAAGGTTATTTAGTGTGTCTCAGACACTGATCTCTTCTCTCTGGTGGAGGGGACAGGACAAGGGGGGAGGGAGCAGCTCAGACCTGTATTGGGAAGTTTAAGCTGGGTTTTTTACAAGCACACACAGAAAAAAAATGAAAAAAAAATGCCAGAACAGGTATCTCTGCATTGTAACAAGCAGAGACCTTTGGCAGAGGAAGTATCTGAGTCATGGTGCTGGATTTTGGGATTTGTTTCTTGCCCTTTATTAAAACTTTTGGCAGTTCTAAGTCTCTGTTTCCTGCAAATGTCTCAATGATCATAAATGCATTTAGGCCTCTCCTAGTATTTTCATGTTACTGCTCCTCTACTTGACTTGCAGGCGAAATCTGCCATTTTAAGGAGATAATCTTAAGCAGCTTTCTGAGAAATGTCAAGAATTCTAAATGCCATTTCTGTGCTCTCGTTTGGGGTGGATTTTTTTTTCTCTCCCCTAATATTCTATTTAAATTATCTTTAAAAAGAAAATGGAGTGCTGCCCAAGATGTAGTGGCGTGATGTGCAGTATTTTACAGATTGCAAGATCTTAATCAACGCTGTCAGCTAATTAAAAACCTTCCAAAAAGGAGGGGTTTAATTGCCTGGCACATTATTGTGTCTAAAAAATCAAGACTTAGGAAAGTAACATGAACAAGACAATCACTTCCATGGCAGCCTGTTTTTCTAAACTAACTCTCAGTTGAATGAAACAAGAGCTGGTGCCCAGTCACACTGTGACCATTGATGAGGAGTGGAAGGAAGTGATTTAGCACAAGTGTGCACTTGGCAGGGAAGGAAGGGTTTGAGGAACCTGAGTGACCAGGGATTTGGGCTGCCCAGGGGGCTTGCAGGGGGAAGGGGGAAAACCAACAGATCATGGGACAGAGGGCTTCTTCACCTGAAATACTGAGAAGAGAGACTGCAATCCTGCTTCCAGCAAGAGGAAACAATTCCAGGAGGCTGCTGGTGAGTTCCCACTCCACAGGCTCTCCTCAGGCTGTGCTCAGCAGTGGTCTGGCAGCTGAGGCCACCTGCTCTGCACTCACACAACACCTCCACCTGTGGAACCCTGCTCAGGAGCCTCTCCTGGTACTGCAGCACTGGGCCAAGGTAGGAAACTTCCATCTTAGGCGGGGTCAACAATTTTGAACTTGCACACAGCAGTGTGCCAATAATATGCTGTAAAACATCCATTATTTTCCAACTGCCAAACTCAAGAGAGCTAACTTGACTGAAGACATACATGCAGGTGAAGTAAACTGGGCATTAAATCAAAAGAAACATCTTAGCTAACTAAACCAGTCACCCTGAAGGGCTTTGGTTAAAAGCTGCTCACCTGAGCTGGGGCTCCTGTTACTCTGGTCTTCGTGGCTGTTTTAAGGGGTGAGCCTATCCAGGTAGAACACATCCAACTTAGTGCAAAATTCTCACCAGTGGGAATTTCTCACTCATGGGAACTTTGCAGCAGTGAGGATAAAAACCAGCACTCCATGTGGCAATAGCCCCAGGAGCCTGAAGCACAGCTGCACACTGCTGCTAAAGCCACACTCAGTGCAAGTGGATATTCAGCTCTGCCTGAGAAATTTTCATCTCATAAACAATCAGTTTAAACCCCTCTGCAGACTCCAAAACATTCATTCCAATCCTTTACAACTGGCCACAGTATGTGGGAGATGAGAGTCAGTTTATTCCTCCCTTGTTACTGTGACACAGATAGAAACACAGGTTTTGGGGGCAAGGGGATGCAGGGGTGGCTTCTGTGCAAAGATACCAGAAGCTGCCCTCATGTTGGACAGATTCCCCATATATGACATATGTTACTGTGATGCAGACAGCAACACACAGCAACACACACACAGGGGTTCAGGCAGAGAAGAAGAAAAGAACTCTCTATTTTATTGCTGACCTCATATCTCTCAGTTTCTGGACAGTGCTCAGAGATTGGACAGGGAAGTTCCCACCTCTCCATCTCCACTGCTCACTGGAGAAGTCCATCAGGTGANCCAGCATGCATGTCAGAACGCACAGGGCACCACGAGGGCGGCTGAGCATCAGCAGCAGGGAGGGTTCCTGTCCAAGAGCCGTGACCCAGCCTGGTGCTCCTCTGCCTGCAGCACCTGACAGGCTCCCAAGAGCTCCAAGGAGCCACAGGCAAACGTCTGCCGGGGTGACATGAGCACACACGCTCCCTGTCCCGCCGGAATGCCAGCAAGGCTCCAGACTCCTCCCGGGTGACACAGGAGATCAGGCAGCCCTGGATTGTCTAGGGCTGTGCCAGCTCTGTGAGTCTCACACACACCCCCTGAGCAGCACAGAGCCCAGAGCTGTCTGCTGCTCCCTGGCAGCGAGATGAACAGATACACAGGGCTGATCAGATAGGGGAGGGTTAGAGCAGATGTTACCTGTGTTTGTTGTGTACCTGCACGTTCCTGCTGTCACACCTGAGTGCTCTCACAGCAACCTTGCTGGGCTTCCCTTCCCCATCCTCCCAACATGTCACTGTGATGGAAACACACAGCAACACACACACAGGGGTTCAGGCAGAGAAGAAGAAAAGAACTCTATTTTATTGCTGACCTCGGATCTCTCAGTTTCTGGACAGTGCCCAGAGGTTGGACAGAGAAGTTCCCACCTCTCCATCCCCACTGGGCACTGGAGAAGTCCATCAGGTGAGATCTTTCACAAAGGAATGCAAACATGATCCTTGTTTATCTCACAATTCATGAGCACTGACCCCACTATACCAAAACAAATCAGAAGGGTGATTTTCAGGGACAACACCAACAGGCAGCTACTTTGGTTGCTCAAAGCAGGGCTGCCCCTACCTTTAGTGACAGGAGGGATAATCTGTGGCTGACAACACCCTGCTAACAGGAGAACACACCTGAACATCACACCCAGGCACTGGGGGATGCAGGGGAGTGCTGGCAGGAACAATCCAGAGGACACAATCCTGTGGGGTCCCACATGGTTTGGGACCCTCATTTGTTGTTGGAAATCTCTGCTTCAGCCCCTGAGTTCAAAGGATGAGACAAAGCTTCTCAGTTTTCAGTCTCAAGGCTGTTTATTATTTCTTATCTATAAAATTTTCTTCCTGCCCAGCCCAGGTGTGCCCAGCAGGACAGTCAGAGGCACTCTGCCTGCCCCAGGGTGGTGTTATCTTTATAGACTAAAAACTACCTGTGGCATATTTACAATTATTCCCCAATACCCATCACCTGTGTTAGACAGTGAGCTTCTACTCCAAACCAACCCAAAAGTGCCAACAGCATCAGTGAAGATGGAGGCAGAGAAGGAGAAGAAGAAGAAAGGCTGGACACGCCCAAATCCCTCCATCTTATCCCCAAAAACCCCTGTACAAAAAATCCTAAAATCTACATTTACACCCTGTGATACACTAATTATGACACTATTCAAACTGCTGTGGCTTTTATCTCTTCATGCAAAGGTGGCAGTTTGCTCCATGGTTCATAATGGAACCCACTGGTGCTCTGGGCTGTGTGCCAGGGTCTCTGAGCCCCTGGCAGGGGTCTCAGCAGCTCCAGACTCCCAGAGGGATGTCCCAAGCTCCTACACAATCCCACCTCTGTGCTGCTGTGTGCACAGCACTGCTCCCAGTTCCCTGCCCAGAGCACTCAGGGATCCTGTGCCTGGCAGCACAGCTGCAAAGAAGGTCCCCAAGGGAAATTATGAGAGAGGCTACAGAGGAGTGGGAGTGTGCAAGCGTGGCTACTCTAGATACCCACAGGATGCAAAGGTGCTAAGTTTCATACATGACACAAAAATATGAAAAATGAAAACAAAATATGAGAAGAGAAGGTTTCATACAGATCTCATAGCAGCCTTCCAGTGTCTGAAGGGGCCTACAAGGAAGCTGGATAGGGAGTCTTCATTAGGAACTGGAGTGACAGACAAGGGGCAAGGCTTCACACTGACAGAGAGTGGGTTTAGATTGGATATCAGGAAGAGATTGTTCCCTGTGAGGGTGCTGAGGCCCTGGCACAGCCCTTCAAATGCCCAAAGTCAGGTTGGATGGGGCTCTGAACAACCTAGAAAAGTGGCAGGTGTCCCTGCCCATGGCAGGGGGCTGGAACTGGATGGGCTCTGATGCCCGTTCTAACCCAAACCATTCTATGATTCTATAGACTCCATGCCCAAAATCTGCAATAAAACACTAGCACATTGTTGCACTGTGAAGGACAGGGTGGGAAAGGGCAAGGGCCAGGACAAGGGCAAGGGAGGAAGCGTGGAGATCTCTGCTGAGGTCTTGGAGCAAAAAGCAACCAAATCCACAGAGGCTCCTGCAAGCACTTGCAAGCTGCCAATCTGCTCTGCTGCCAGACTATTCTGGGGCTGAAACACTGACAGGCAACAAAGCTCTTGCTCAGAGAGGGATGTGGCATTCCCACCTATCAGAGCTTCATCTCCTGTTGGGAGCCAGGAGCAGAGACACGGAGACCAGAGCTGGAGTAAATTCAGTTTTTATATTCCCAGCAATGCTGCAGCACTGTGTGGGATGCAGCACTCTGTTTTCTGTCCCCAGAGGGACAGACAGCTGTTCAGTGCCCAGATGGCAGAATCAGGGTGGCTGCTTTGCCAGTGTCCCCCAGGCACAGTGACACCCAGGGCACGCCGAGCCTCGGCTGCCCGGCGTCCAGCCAAGCAGGCAAAGCAGCCAAAACACCCCTGGCACTGAGCCCTGGCAGTGCAGCCAGGACAGCCTGCCCACAGCAGAGTTGAACTTTCCAAATATTTAGAACAGCTCCTTATCAGCAAAGCAGCTTTGCACCAGCTCAGCATTTCACAGTGTTTATAATCTGGTCCCCTTAAATTGGATTGACAGGCGAGCAGAACCACAGCCTGAAATAGCCACAGGCTCTGTGGGCACAGGAGCTTTGCAGCAGGACCCACCCAGCCTGAGATCAGCAAGCTGCACAAGCCCACGTTTCGTGTCAAGCATGTTTCTAATGCCACTGAAGCCAATGCTGCTGAGAACATGCTTAACAGTGGCTGCCTGCTTGACCAAGTGACCAAAACAGAACCTCAGAGTACAGATCCTGGCAGCTTTGTGCAACCTGTGGGTGCACAAATAAACAGCAGCCCCCTCCTCACCTTGACTGACTTCAGACCATCTGTCAGACATGGCCTGTGCCACAGACACAACACCAGCAAATCTCCACTAACATCCTGATCATTGTGGCCACAATCTGCCTTCCTTCCCCACCTAGAGGCACCTCCAGAGCACACAGAGTGTGTCCAGGTGTCTGTGTCTGGGACCAAGGGAAGCACTGAAATTCCAAACCTCACACAACAACAAGTCTGCAACAAACACATGCTCACTTCTCATATGGTTCTGGCTCCACTTTGCTCTGGTTCAGTGTGACACCACCACCCCATAGAGAGGTAACTCCTCTACCAAGGTATTTCAAGGCAAAATTTACTCAGGGTTACACAGAGCCACTGCTACTGCCTACAGAACACAAAGCAAAAATCACTCTGAATCAGGGCAAACAAGGGAGTCCACAGGGTGGGAGAGCAGGCTATGTCTGCTCTGGAAAGGGAATGAGTCACAGAAAACCTCCACTGCACAAAGTTCACCCATCTGCCCAGCACTCAGAGAGCACCTGAGCTAAAAGTTAACAGCATGTGGTGAGGAGAAAACAAGCACTGGCCACTGAGCCATCACCCATGGGGCCATCCTGCAGAATTACCATCCTTAGTGCATCAGGGACTGACTGATGCTTACATGACTCCTGCTTCCACTGCTGTTACTCAGGAACAGTTGCTAAGGGCACGAGAAAAGGAAGCAGCTCCTTCAGGAGTAGGACTGTTGGCTTGGAAGGTGCTCCAGACACTGGAGAGCCTGGATGGTGCCCACCTGCCACAGCAAGGATGATTCCACTCCAAGTTCCCACCCTGTCCTGGCCATTGCTGCTCACTGTAGGTCTCAGAGGAATAAATAACTTCATCTCCTCAAACAGGGTGCTGCAGGGCATAAACCTAAACCCCTCCTGCTTAATGTGCCTCCAGCTGGTGGGCACTGACCTGCTCAGGGTGAGGGAGGAAGGCTGTTTCCCAACCACCCCCTCACACACCTCAGAAGAGGTGTACCAGAGCAGGATCTGGCCTTTGGAACATGGCAATTGTTGTACCATCCTAGGGAAACAGATGGAATCCTCTGGCCACACCATTACACTACACACAGATGATTCAACTGAATTTGCTCTCCCCTCATAGGGTAAGGCTATTTCCTACTTTCTTCCAGTAAGTCAGATTTGTCTGTGTCCTATTTTTGGTTTCTAAATTAAGAATATTGCTCATTACCAGATTATATGGCATTTATTCTGAGGAGTGAGAGATACTGATGCAGCCAAAAATTCAATATAAACACCCTGTGGATTTAAGCCATGACATTTATACACCGGATTAATAAGCACTAAGAAGAATTTCTGATGTAGGGCACATGACCCTCCCTTCCTTTCAAAAGCAATTATTTTAATACCACAATTTCAAAGTGTGACATGCCCTTGAAAACACTGGCAGACAGACAGCTTTATCAAAAAAGCTTCCAAATCCTGGAAGGACAATTTCAGGTGCATCTCCAGTTTTGGGATAAGAGAACATCTGGAGTGAGTGTGTGGGCTGGGCAGCAGATAAGCAGGCTGAGACAAACACCAATTAATGCAGAGTGGGTCTGTACCTCTCTTAAAAAGAGGGGAAGACTGGACCCAGAGCTCACACCACTTTTGGATGCAAAACCTCAAAAAAAATGAACACAAAACAAACACAACAGAGCAAGCCCAGATGCACATGCAGTTTGTTCCCCACATGCTGAGCTGCTGACATTTTTCCTACACAGCTGAAATCAAAATCTAGTGAGAGAAGCTGTCAGATGAGAGAGACACACCAAGATCCCACCACAAGTACTCACACCCTGCAAGCCAGGCATGAAAGCCTTCACCAGTTGCTCTGCACTCACTGCTGCAAAGTCCAGGTCTCAACTCAGCCCTGAGGGCTTCCCAAGAAAAACAGATTCATGAAAAAAGCCACATTCAGATCCTTAAAAAGTCAGCAGACAAGTAATCAGCAATTTTGGTGTCATGAGAAGCAAAGGATGGAAAAAAAGCCTTGGGAGCATAGAGTGGCTCAGGACAGCTCTGCCCAGCACCGGGAAGGAGCATGCACAAATGAGGCATGAGCTACACAAGAAAGTAAAATTAAAAAAAAATAAATATATATATATAAATAAAAAACACTGGCTGTGATACCTTGGTGCTGCTGTCCACCCCTGAAGGTCTCATCTAAGATATCTGTCCCACCCATCAGAAACAGAAAACTAAATATAATCTAGGAACTAAATCTTGAGCCCCTAAAAAAGGCTGCAAAGTTTTGCATCCCCAAAAAGAGCACATGGCTGCAGACAGCTGCCTTCTCCCTGCCTTCACTAGCACAGCATGCTAGAATAAAGTTGTGTTCAGCCATGCAAGGCTTTTTGCCCAAAAGTTTATCAAACAAGGCACCTGAAGCCAGTCAGAAGGTGGCCAGGGAACCTCTGAGAGCCTGCAGAGAAGCAGCCACGAGATTTTCCTAAGGAAGATGAAGGAAATTTTCATGTGACTTCCATGCTCCTCTTCACCTAGCAGATTATCTGCTCTCCCCAAGAGGGCTAAACTGTCCTAACACTGCCCAGAGCCCTGAAGGAACTTTGTAGAAAGCCAGAATTCCTGAAAAAAAGAGAAATTTTAACTAACTTCTAGCAAGTAGGCAACAAAATGGTTACCATGACTTGCCCTGTAACTGAGTGCCTAATTCCAGTTTACTGCCTACAGCACTCACCTCTCCTTTGTGCCATGGAACACATCTGGGGGTCTTGTCAGCTCATGAAGCAGCTGTAAATCAAGGCCTATAGCCTAGTGCAGTTGTATGAAATTATTTCTGCCAATGACATCACTCCAGACACCACTCTGAGCCAACAGCTTCCACTACAGTCCATGGGAGGGAAAAAACCATCTTAGCACAGCACGTGGTGGATGAAACAAGAGAGATCAACTTCTGTGTGTTGACACAGTTCCCATTTTGAAGCTCACTTTTCCCATTTCAATCTCAGATGGAAAACAAGGTGGGGGAAAAATATTCCCATATAATACAGAAATGGTCTCCCCTGCCTCTGGTTTGAGAGGAAAGAGGAGGAAGGAGAAGGAAGGGAGGAGAAGAGGAGGGAAGGAGCAGAGAGATGCCCCAGACAGCAGTGAGTGACAGACACCCCACAAAACCAACCCCATTAACATGCTGCTTCACCTCTATAAAACTTCAGACAATTCCTCACACACCTCCAACCACTCACTGAGAAGGGAAAACCACCATCATCAGTCAGTGAGAAAACTCATTTAGGGAAAAAAAACCCACCAGAAAACACCACCAGCAAATGCACTTCATAAGAGTGAAGAAGGTTGGGAAAGCTCATTGCATTTCCCTTTGTGTCAACCTGAATCAAACTTTCTTTTGCTCTAGCAGAAGTCAGGAAGGTGGGAATTCAAAGGAACCTTGTTTCTCTTTCCATGGCCTGAGCTCACTTGACTTCTTGTTCACTTTGCCCATCAGAGGAAATGATAATGAGAAACTACTACACAATGTTACAGGAATTATCCACAGCCATAGAGTTCTTTGAAGATGCAAAGTGCCAAGCATTATTACTAGATGAAGAAATGATATATTTTCTCCCCCAAGCTATAGAGAGGAAAAAAAAAAAAAAGCCATGCAAACAGCCAACTGTATTCCTAATGAGATGCAGTACTCAAAAAGTGGGACATCTTAAAACAGACTGGACAATCTTTTTCCAGCTCACAAAGATTATTCTCAATACATAAACCTCAGAGGATTATAAATGCAAGCAAAGGAACTTAGCTTGTGACAAGATTTCTGCAGACAAAATAAGCTTGTCTAAATAAACAGGGAAAATGTACATTATTGGTTTTGAGGAGAGCCAAAAGAGTTTTTCAAAGAAGAAGGGAAGAACTGAAGTCAGGTTTGCAAGCTTTGTGAGGGATGAATCTATGTTTTGTGAATATAAAGCCATTTCCAGGACTGGGAAAGTCAATGAAATCAGAAGAAGCAGATGGGAGGGAGGCAGAAAATGCTGTGTGCAGTGAGGGGTCACCTGCTGGATAAACAGGGCAGGCTGCTCACTGTGCACAGATAAATCCATCCCCTCTCTGCAGAGACTCAGGTGAGTTAGAGAGCCACCATCAGAACTCTAAGTGACATTAAGGTTACCCAACCCACATCATATAAAATGTGAGGAGCAGGAGCACAATAACATGCTTTTTTTCCCTGTATTTGCTCACAAAAGAAGGGGAGGAAAAAGACACCAGAAGAATCCCCAACACAGCCTGCCTGGGGATCCTCCCATGCCCCAACCACCAGCACCTCCCATAAACATGCAGGACAGCCACAGGCTCTGGGGAAATGCTTGAAATTATTACTATTTTGAGCACATTTTAGTTCAGCACAACTATTAAAAGCCCAAGAAAAGCTGGGTGTGGGCTGGGCCCTGCAGGACAAGCCATCAAGTGCCAATAAATGGAATACAAAGAAGCAGCCTTGTGCTTCGGGTTAACCTGTATTCCATGTGACATAGAGGGGGGGAAATCCCACCAAATACTGATTTTTGCCTCTTGCACACAGGCACTTGTAAGAGGGTGGACTGGACACTATTTCAGTGCTGCATGTGATGCTCTGCCTCAGCTTTAGAGACCTAACTCAGAGCTGGTGGAGGAGGGTAAGACAGCCCAGCAGGGCTTTGCTAGCACAGAGCAGGAGCTGCAGGCAGCAAGAGTGACTCTGGACTGAGCCAGGTTTCTGTGTCTTCATGGCACCACACTGAAGCAGCTGTCTCTGCTTATTTTAAGGCTTATTTTAAAAGCCTTACTTAGCTTTTCTGGAGTATTTATACATGTGGCCTTACAGTGGGGCAAGGCTGAACTGGCATGGAGCTAGGCAGGGAGGGGACAGCAGGATGGAAATCCAAGCTTTTATGGATAAACAGAGGCTGTGGGCAGAGGCACTGAAACTCCACTCTGAACACTTTGGTGCATTCTGTGTGGTGACACTGGAGGTCAGACAGCTGTGCTGAACTTGTGGTAACCCAGCAGAGAAGCCCATGTTCCTCTTGTCCATGTGGGAGAAGCAGCCAGCAGCCCCAAACACAGTCCCCTGCCCTGCCAGTGCTGAGTCAGACATGGGAATTTCCTGCCATCTCGTCAGAAGAGGCTCTCATTCATCTGTTCAACAGGGAAAGCAAGCAGCAGCTGGAGAAATCAGGCTTTTCAGACTGATTGCTGAGGGCAACAGGTCTGACTCTGCAAGTGCCAGAAACCTGCCAGTACTGGAGCCACAGGAATGGGGAAGGGAGGACTGAGCACCTGCTGCTACAGCCCTGGCTGGACATGGACACACACCCCCCTCCCAGCAGTGACAGGGGAAACCAGGCACATTTATGTGCCAGGCTTTCTGCTGCAAAGAGGGAGAGACTGACTTCAGCAAGGCAAGACATTCACATGGTGATGCCAGCAGATTGAAAGTCTCCAAACACACATCCTGCAGAACGTGGCTGCCAGCCAGCATCAGACTGTTAACCATGTTTTTTACAGCCACGATGGATGCAAACCCAGCTGGAGTGTAATCCCACCAGCCCTGATAAACAGTGATAAAACTGAACAAATGTGACCAGGATGGGAGATAATAGGTGACAGCCACTCCCAGAGCCAGCAGACCTCTGATTAAAAACCCAGGGAATAAAAGCTTTTGGCAGTGGAGTTTAGGGCTTCTGACAAACAAGGAGCAACAACATGGACTTCTCTCCAGGTCTGGTGCAAGCTCCTGGACAGCTGTGAATCCCAGAGAGAGCTCATGCACAGTGATTTAGTGTGGGAAGGGCTGGAGAGCCAAGAAGAACACTCCAAGGGCTATGGAGAGGGTAAGGGAGCAAAACAAGGGAAATAGCATTTTAAATGAGAGCCCAGTCCTCACATCCTGTGGGACTGGGAGCCCAGCTGTGTGCTATGGGATGAGCACATCCCAGCCACAGGGTGCAGGGATCAAGGGCAGGCTCTGCAATCTGACCCAGCTCCCCAGCTGGAATTTAGGGGGCTAAATCATACCACAATACCCAAAACCAAGCAGTTGAGGGATAACCATTCCCAAAACAAGACTGCCAGCTGTGACAAGCACTAGGCTACTTGGATCAAACCAGTCTAGACCAAATGCAAAATGCTGCTCCTTGAAGCCACCAGAACTGGGACACTTCCAAAGGATCTCCCAACACACACTCTGCTTTGCTGAATGCATTTTCTCATCAACTTGCCCCAGGAATCTGAAAGCTCTTGGCAGTTTCTCTGCACATGACCTGCAGTCAGATTAACTGCACGTGCACAGCTGCCTCACTCAGCCACAGCATGTCCAAGGGCATCTTGTGCTGGAGCTGAGCCCTCCAAACTGGGCTGCACTGGCACTGCTTGAAGCCTTCACATGCCACAGAACAGCTCCAGTGCTCATTTCAGTTTTGCTTCTTGCATAATCCAAATACACTTCAGTACTCTGCCAGAGTCCCCACGTTAACCCCAAACCCACTGCCATCAAAATGGGGAAACACAGTTTCCACAGTTCCACATTTCTCTGACTCTAAACAACAGCTTAGGCTGTGTTAAACATGGACCATCCTTTAAAAGATAAAACCCCAATGGGTGTCTGCAGAAGCAGACTGACATTCTTCTACAACTCTTACTGGGAGTCACATACAGCATCATTTTAATGACATTTGAAATGAAAGCCCAAAGGAGCTGTAGTGTAAGAGATCAAAAAGCAAGAAAACAGCAGAGAGGAGATAACAGTCATCAGCATCAGGGTTTAGATCACTCACCACAGGAGCAGACTCAGTGTTGATCTCCACTGTCACTCTTGAGCAAGTACCACTGATCCATATAAACTTCCAACACTGAGAAAAAGAGAAATAGAGATTTTGATTAATCACTCAAAGCCTGAGATGACTTAACAGTGAGATCCTGCAAAAGTTTATTATCAAGTGACACAGGATGCAGGAAGCACTGTGGATGATGTACATAACAGCATTTAAAAAAGGCTAATACCAAGAGATTAAAGGATGACAACTGATGTACAAAAAGGAAATGAGCTTGTTAATGCCAAATAATTCCCAGCAACATTATTTCTCAGTATTCCTACAGTACACAGTTGGCCTGTGCCTGCCCTTGACCTCCCCAGCTGGTCACACACCTACAGCACAAAACAAAGGTGAATAATGCCTGGCAAGGCTTTCTTCTCACTACTGCAACCTAAACAAACCCCAAACAAGCACCCAGCATTGCTGAACCCCTGAAAATCAGGGTGTGAAGTAAAGCCAGTGGAAGTCAGAGCAGCCCACAGCACTGAACCGACCCCACAACTCACTCCCAACAACTATTCCTGAGTCTTTACTGTGACTATTTTCGTAAATCAGAAATGTTTCTGCTACTGTGGTTTGACAGGATGTCAAACATTCAGTCTTGCATGCTCCCATCTACAGACTGTGGACAAAAGAGGAGCAATGTGGAGTTTTACAAAACTGTTCCAGGAGAAGGTTCTGGGTAAGCTTTGAATTTGACATCTAAAAAGGAAGTTTGGGGAATAAAACTTCAGGCTAATAACTAAAAACTTCCAAACCTATGCAGTTACACGAGCTCCCATTAGAAAAGGCTTAAGAATTTCTCAAATATGAGTGCTCAGTGAAATATGGTTGGAAGAAGGATGGAAACAACCAGGAACACCCCAGTGCAGCCCCTTCACTGGCACACTGAGACACTGCCCTCCAAACAAAAATCATGCCCACAGCAAGAGCAGGAGTTTAAGCCAAGCAAGTAGCATGACTGGAAAGCAAAGAATCAGCTCAAAAATGTAGGAATAAAGGCACACCGACTAACTAGCTGTTGATTTGTGGCAACAAACTGTGAATATCCAGAGGCTGTAAACTGGAAGAGAGAGAATTCAGCCCTTGTGTGACTGGGAGGGAAAAACACCCCAAACATTTTCAGGGCTATCCACTAAAAAGCTATAATAGATGATCTCAAGGCACACAAATGATTGGGTGCTCGTTACTTCTCAGAACAGTTTTTTTAGAGTAGATTGAACAAAACCACCAGGGGAAAAACAAATGACACAGAATTGAGCAGGACATAGGAGCCTGTGCAAGCAGACTCTGTCACAGGACTGGGGCTCCAGGCTATTGCAACAGAATAATTATGTACTGAGCCCTGTGCAACACAGGGGAAAAACATCTGCCAGATGGAAAAAGACACAAAATGTAGTAGGCGGGGAAAAAAAAATATTTGAGGTTTCCATAAAGGGCACTGCAGAATGTCATGTTTGAAACTGCAAAGCCAGGGAAAAGAAGTCAGCTAACAGTGTTATTTTAAGCCTGCCTAAAGTAATAGGAAGGGCCAAAGTGGAAAACCTGTAATTAGATGGAGCTTCTCCCATTTATTACAAATATCTGATGGGAGCTGAGGCTCCCACATTGACAGGACCTTGGGATTCCTGTTGGGCAGCAGCTGGGCAGGGGAAGGAGATGTGGAGCAAGGTGGCCATGGGACCCTGCAGCTGCACCTCTGCTGTGTGGCACTGCCTGGCACAGCTGGCCTGGCTCTCCTGCTGCAGCCACCAGTGCTGCCAATCCCTCAGCATCCTCAGCAGCTGCTCAGCACCCAGCTCCATCTCCCCCCAGCACTGCAGGAGGCTCCCACTGCCCACTGGGACCATTCTCCAGACTCACTGGATACTCCCAGTTACTTTAAGCCTGCCTAAAGTAATATTAAGGGACAAATTGGCAAACCTATAGTTAGATAGAGCTTCTCCCTTCTTTACAAATATCTGATGGGAGCTGAGGCTCCCACATTGACAGGACCTTCAGGATTTCCATTGCCTGTGCTGCCAGGACCCATGGGCAGCAGCTGGGCAGAAGGAGATGTGGAGCAAGGTGGCCATGGGACCCTGCAGCTGCACCTCTGCTGTGTGGCACTGCCTGGCACAGCTGGCCTGGCTCTCCTGCTGCAGCCACCAGTGCTGCCAATCCCTCAGCATCCTCAGCAGCTGCTCAGCACCCAGCTCCATCTCCCCCCAGCACTGCAAGGGGCTCCCACTGCCCCCTCCAGACTCACTGGCTGCTCCCAGCCCCACAGCTGCTGCCCAGCCTCTCCACCAGGCTATTTTGGTAAATCAAAGATGTTCTTTGTTACCCTGGTTTGACAGCAAGTTTAGTCATTTCCTCCTCGCCAGGCAGAGTCACACACAGGCAGCCCACACCTCGGGCAAGCTGTATGGCCACTGGCTGCCTGGGGAGGGAGGGAACGTGTGCCTGCATTCCTCCAAAAGGGAACAAACTGCCTCACCCCCTGGCAACACAGGGATTCAGTTTGTTCCCAAGGCTGCTAGGGAAGTGGGCTTCATTTCCCATTCCCCCTCGTCCTTCCTTCCTCAAACTCAATTTAATTTTGACTAATGAACCTCTGGTGCTGGTTTTGGCTGGGATGGGGTTAATTTTCTCCACTGCTGGGCTAAATTTTGGATTTGTGCTGCAAACAGTGGGGATAACTAACACAGGGCAGGTTTAGTCCCTGCACAGAGCCAGGGGCTCTTCTGCCTCTCAGCCCACCCCAGTGATGGGCTGGGGGTGCACAGGGAGTTGGGAGGGGACACAGCTGGCACTGCAGACCCCAGCTGACCAAAGGGACACTCCAGACCTTAGGTGGCATCATGCCCAGCATATAAAGCTCACATATAAAGTATCTTTGGAGTGCTGGTGTTTGTCTTTCCAAGTCACTGTTACCTATGGGGATGGCTGAACCCCTGCCTGCCCATGGAAAGTGGGGAATGAATCCCTTGTTTTGCTTGTGTGAACAGCTTTTGTTCTCCCTATTACACCATCTTTATCACTTCTACCTTTCCAATTTCTGATGCCACCAGGAAAGGAGGGAGTAAGTGACTTTCTGGGGTTTAGCTGCTGGTTGGGGTTAATCCCCAACACTTCCCCTACCAGACACCCTCTGTCCCTAAGCTAAAGAAACTCCTCTTGCACACTCTCACCTCTCAAGACTGTTGACAGAAGTATTCCCTGCAGGACTGGCTGCTCATCCCAGCACTCCCCAGCCTGAACAGGGCACAGGACATGGGGAGACCAGGGGGTTTCCCCCAGAGCCTGCTCCAGGATGCCAGGAAGGCTGGCAGTTTTTCTGGTTGAACTGGAAGGGTAAATTCTCACCCAGGGAAGAGCTGCTCCCATGTCACACACAGCCCACACAGCAAGAGCCAAGCTCTCCACCGAGTTCAACCCAAGTTCACTTTCAGTGTGAAGAAAACACCCCCAGAAAACCACACTCATCATCAAGAGCCAGTCTGAGCAGAGCAGGACTAGGCAAACCAGGTGAGGGTTAATTGGGTTTCTGCTTTCACAGGGAGAACATCACAAAGTATAAAGGCCCTGGGGGAAGCTCTCCAGTATCCCCAGGCTAGAAAAGTGCACAGTATGGTCCTGTTTTTCTTTTCCAGATTCTAATTTCTTAACCAGGAAGAAAATGCAAATCCTAATCCCACAATTTTGCATGTGCAGCAGTAGTATTTTACCTTGCCAATCAAATGTTTTCTGTGCTAGCCACCCATTTCTTTTTCAAATTCAAGAAGCACAACCACATGCAATTAATTACACGCTGTGTGAATTTAAACAGGACCCAGCCCTGTGCTCAGAGACCTGAAAAATTCACATGTTGCACCGTGTTTAGGGGCACAGCTTAACAAGAAAGGTGCAGCACTATTTCTTTGCTTTGTGACTCCTAGGATCAGGGACATTTCCAGAAGAATGCAAGAGCACTGCAAGCAAATAGTCTGATTCGTGTCTGTTCTTCACGAGATAAAAATAAAGATCTGTTTTGCCTAATCCTTTCTGATCAAGAAAAGCAGGGCTTTGAGAGTCAAGATCTGAAAGAGCCTGTCCTCTCCAGTAAAAGCTAAAAAAAATGACTCTGTAACATGGGGAGTCACAGCACAATTCAAATTACTGCTCCCTCCCACACACTTGCCTCATGTCTGTCTGTTTGTGTTTCAATTAAAAAGCTACTATGACATTCTTCCTACGTTTTTAAAAGAAATTTCCACAGGCAACAGGATTCAAAATTACTAAGGAAAAAATTATTAACATGTACACTTGCAAGGAAGTCACTGATGCAAGCTGATTGTGTCCAGCTATCTTGCCTGGGAAAGGTGGGAGGAGGATTTAAAGCCAAGAAGCCAAGCAAGGAATAAACCCTAACAGTCTGAATGATGTGGAGAGCTAATGGTTTTCCATGGAAAAAGCCATTGATGCATGTCTTATTTTGGAACACTAATGGCTCAATTTTTTGTAAAAGGCCTTTGGGCAAAGGCTGGTTTGAATCTGAATGGAAGCAATCAGGACTGCAGCTTGAATGGTTTCCTCACATCTGTAATCACTGTCCATCCCCACCAAGGGTCACCCACCACCTCCTTCACCTTCACATCACCCCGGCCCAGGATGCATTTTTCAGCTGCAGACCATGCAGCAAATTTCTTATTTCTACTGGGACAGGCTAGCTGCACTCAGACAAATTAGGCAAGAACAGAAAACACAGATACTTGAGCCCTTATCTTTATTTTTGGTTTCTGGAAGGCTGCAGACATTTTGACACAGGCAGAAATCACACAACATCCACAGAAACAAGGCAGGCTGGTTTTGGGTCTTACTGCACCCACAGCTGAATCCCCAAAACTTGGGCAATTACAAGTGCCAGCCTTGAGCTCAAAAACCAACTTTTGATCCAAACCCAGGAGGTCTGGCACAATAAAGGGGCCTGGACAAAACTAACCACATCATTAACTCCAGTGACCCAACCAGCTGGTAGCTCACACAACATTTCCTCCCACAAAACATCACATTTGAACAATGTGCATGCACAGAAGTTACTGAATCAACCCAGCAGCACTGGAATATACAGACAACAGCCAATCATCACAGCAAAGAAACACTTTCTGGAAGCATAATAAAATATTCTGAATTATCTCATGAGTCAGAGATGAATAACACAAGATAGACCATTCAGTGAAGTGCTTGTAAGACCAGCAGCAAGAACAAAGGTAAAAGGTTTAAATAAAAGCTTTCAAATCACTAACTTATCAGATATTAAGTGAAACTAGACATGATTTACACAAAGAAAAAATATGACTAATCTGTGACTAATTTTATATTAATCACTGTGTCCAACTCTGAATTGGAGTGCCACTGCATGCAGTTTCTGTCAGCTAGAGCTTTGTTTTAATTCTACAAGCCAAAGCCAAAGCAACAGATTATGCAGTTCATCATCTGTGAAAATGCAGATGTTTGCTGGTGGAAGATGCAGAACTGTCTGAAAAACACAGAAGACTGCTTCATTAATTTAGCTGCAGCTCTCATGCCCCAACACCTGTGTTCCTGAGGCAGGGTGATGACAGGAGTGTGAATCAGGTATGGGAGAATGGGAGCACCAGGTGCTGGTGCTGTCAGTGCTCTCCCTGGGGTGACCAAAGCCCCGGATCCTGGACACCAGGCAGCATCCCAGAGCACACAGAGCCCTGGAGAGGAGACTGCTTTTTCTGTAGGGCAGGATCCCACAGTGAAGCACTGCTATCATAAACAAACACAGAACAGTGTTCACATTATCACACCATCAGAGTGTTTTCTCTCTCGGGCACCAGTTTGGTTTTATTACTCTACAAGTGCAAAAGATCCAGGAAAAGCTTCCATGGCTGTGATCCCTTCCACCCTGGCACACTCCATCAAGTGCAAAAGGCACTGCTCTACCAGTGCTGTTCATCTCCTAAACCTCACTGGTGCTGCCACTCTGTTTTCTGTCTTCCTGCCCAACTCTGCTCAAAATAAGCACAAGATAACTCCTTGACAAAAAGGCACCAGGCTCTCACACAAGGTTCCCCATAACACTTTCCAGGAACATGCCTGCCCTTCAATTGCCCTTAATTGTTCTGGGCATCCTTCACATTTGAAACAATATTTTGATATTCCTCAAAGGACCTTAAATAGCTCCAACTACCACAAACTCACAGAAACCTGCTATTGAAGCACACAGAGCCCAGCTCTGTGTTTCCAGAGCTGGGAAGTGAGGAGGAAGCTTTGCAAGAAGCAAAACCCAAAAGCAGTTACCAAGAAAAAGAACAAAATAACATTTTTTTGCTGCTATCAAAGAGGAGGCAGCCAAAGGAAAAGAGTTGAAAACCCTAGAAATTAGGATCAACTTAACTAGATACTTTGCCAGCTTCACAAGTAAGTTTTACACGTGTATTTTGCTTTTTCTCCAAGCAGACACTTGGGTTGTTTCAGCCCTTTTAAGTTGGTTATGTGCTAACACACATGCACACAACAGGATTCAGCTGTCCTGCTTCCACAGGCACTGCAAATGATCCTGAAAATACCATTTCTACTAATCACATTGTTCCACACAGTTTTAAAGCACATGATTGCAGAATAAAACCCTCAGCACATATTTCTGGCCTGGATTCTCAAGGAAATGAAGCTTATGTGGTAGTGCTGTTTGTCAGTCCTCACCCCATGAAATTTTCAACTTGCTTCTCAGTTTTGACCACATTTGGCAGAAGGTGAAGAGATCCAAACAGGTGCCACATTCCTACACCTTTGGGGGAAATTGTTATGCAGGTAGAGGAGACAAATCCAAATGAGCCTCTCACAGGATGGGATTCTGCTGCAGGAACCCAGCAATCCCCTCCTTTGGCTGGCCCACAGACACCAGTGGCAAATACAGTTAGTCCCACTTCATAATTCTACTCAGGAATCTGTTTTATAACTAACCTATTACAGCACTTTAGTTAAGGAACAAACAAGGATGTGGCCACCAGGATTAAAAACAGTTTCACTAACAATTACAGAGCATTATTCTCAGAGGAAAATCTTCATTAGCTTTCAGTCTGCCCTTTTTTAAAGAGGTGAGTGTCTTGCAACAACAGAAAAAGCAGTTTTCCTCTCAGAAAATAGCAAGGAGGAAGTTCATGACACAGAAAAGATGCAGGCAGAGTACAAGACTCCAGGGTTAACAAGAGGCAAAATCATTTTCCACTTCTAGACCACCACTCCAAGTGCAGACCAGTTACACAGCAAGTTAAAAAGTCACCAGCAGCAGCTTCTCCCCAGGCTCTCCAGGGTCACAATCTGCAAAACCACATCCACCACTTGTCAGAGGGCACCTCAGACACCCTCCAGACAGGACAGCCACAACAGCTCCCCTGCTCCTGCACACAGCCCAGCTCAGGAGCAACACGTGTCCTGATGGCAGCATGGAGAAAAAGCTGGTCCTGCCAGGAGCAGGGATGTGTCCTGGGATGAGATCTCCCTCCAGCTGGCAAAGTCTGGCTCCACTTACTAATAGCAGGTGCTGGCATCCACAGCCCAGGGCTCTGAGCCAAGCACTGCAGTGTGTCAGGAGCAAGGTGCTGAGGTTTATGGAAAAGAGCTTCCAAACACTGGGCCTGGAGACAAGACAGAGCCTGGGCACAAAGGTAAAGTCACCCCATAAAAACAATAAGCCTTAAATGACAATGAATTTCAACCAAGAAAATTCATTGACAGAGTCAGGTGGGGACATCCAGGCCAGGCTGGATGGGGCTTTGAGCAACCTGGGAGAGTGAGAGGTGTCCCTCTGAGATTCCTGCAAGGTGGAATTGCTGGAAGAGCTTCCTGCAGGTCCTCATTAAACCCCAGTAATCCTCACAGACATGGCAGCAATGCAGCTGGTGAGAATGCACTTCCCCTTTCTGCTTGCATCACTGATTATTACTCATTAGGGCACTTATAATCTTTATACAGAGTTCTTTCATGTAGCCTAATTTGCTAAGGAATAATCACTCTCCTCCTCCCCAGGTAACACAAAAGAGGGCTGTAAAGTGATTTCATTTGCTGTTTATTCCAAGGCTCTCCTTCCCAGAAGTTTCTTTCAGATGTTCATTCTGAAGCCAGATACATTTGATCATTAGAAATTGTCTGACACAAGCCCTACGTTTTCCCCAGTTTCGTGTGGAAAAGATGAGCAATTTAGGAAGCTTTACATCTCTGAGCTTACTTCGAGATGCTTGCCAAAAGAAATTTGTGAACTTCCTTCCTTTAAAAAACCCCACCACTGCAGCACTGAGGAATTCAACTCCCCACACAGAGCAGGGTAAATGGAGTTTGCCTAAAGCTCAGGATGAGCACAGGACAGCAGAGCAGCACAGACAGCAGGACAGTGATGCACTGGTGTGTCTGCCCAGAGCTGGGGCTCCAGAATTACTGAGCACAGCACGCCCTGGTTCAGAGCCAACCCATTCAGGGGCTCCAGCACATCTCCTCACCTCACTGTCCCAGGCTTCCTTCAGGGAAAGCAGCACAAGACAGCCTAAACCCAGAGCTGCTGCTCTGTGCAAGCACTCCAGACTTTAAAGACCCATCTCACTACAGCTCTTGGACAAGAAATATGCTGGATGCTGAAAAGGTCACTGCTGAAAAAATCACTGTCCTGCAGGAACTACCACTGGCTACAAGTTAGTTGAAAACAGGAATGCAGATTTGTGTCCAGCCTTTCCCTGTGCTCCAAGAGTGTTCAGGACTGATGATTTTGCTTCTCTCTGAGCCTCCAAAATTTCAGTAAACACTCATCAAAGAAGGGAAAATGAATGACTGGACTGCAGCACCTCGTGACACACAAACTTCAAAGCTTTAGCTGTTTAAAACCACCCACGCCAAGCAAAGGAATAGGCTGTAGTTACAAACTCCAAACAGCAAAAATAGTACTATTTAAGACAAAAGGGAGAAAATGGGCTCTTAAGAGTAGAACAATTCAGGCAGCTGGTATTTGCAAAAAGCTCTTTCTACATGCCTCTATGCTTCTGTTTCCAAATAGTCTTTCCATACTGCAATGAATTTTGTGTAATTACTGAGAAACTTAATTGTACTGTATTAACAATAGAGGTTCTGACTTCCTATCCAAAGGCTCTACTACTTTTAATAAAACTTGTACATTGTAACCTTATTAAACCTATGCAAATCCAACACTGTGAAGTTGGCTGTAATAAACCCAGAGGCAATACTGGAGCCTCCACACAAGGATGCTGATACAGAGTTTAAAATAAGCTTTGTTAGTACAGATCAAACCAAACAAACACACCAGAGAGAGGGATATGGTTTGGAAAACTTGGCACAATCCATCCTCAGTGAGTTTTCAAAGGGTCAGTGAGCCACTACGAGTCTCCTCAAGTCCTTGTTTAAAGTTTTCCATCAGATTTGCAGCAGATTGAGGATTGCAGCTGATTTCCCACGTGGCAGCCATGCAAACCACAGGACCCAAGTGAGGTATGAGCTGACAGCACTGTGAAGTCAAGGAGGGAAGAGAGCACTGAGCAAGACAAGCAGGGGAGTCTGCTAACCCAGGCCAACACTGAGCATTCTCTGTCTCAGCAGAGAGGAACCAGGTTTGATTAAAAGAGCACTTTTCACAAAGTTACAGCACTGATTTAATTAGCACCACCTAAATAGCCATTTCCTTGAGCCAAGCTGGATTAGTCCCAGAAAGCCAAGTTCTGATGCTCACACTTGCATGTCATGAAAGGAGAGGGAGAAGGTGCCAGGGCAGGGCTAAACCAATTTTTAATGTTTTCCAAGTCCTTTCATGTCAGCCACAGATGCTTTACAGTCAGCACTGTGAAGATGCAGTCTAGTCCCAAAGCCTGAGGGAGAATGATCCAGACATGCATGTGCCCAGTGATTCAGCAGCTGGAGCTCTCTGCTCCCCCAAACAGCTGCAGTTATCCCCAGGAGGATGTGAAGGGGCAGGGTGGGGTGGGAAAAGGAAGGGAGCCCTCCCCCAGGATGCTGCCCTTCCCCTGGGCTGCAGGGAGAGCACAGCATCCACTGCCCCCCTGCTCCTGCCTGCCTGCCAGGGGACAGAAGGGCTGTGCTGCAGGCAGGCACAGCTGGAAGGCAGCTCCAGTGGGCTGGGATTGCTCTGGGACAGATGGGCCAGCAGGGAGCTCTGCTGCAACCCCTCACCAGTCATCCCCTCTGCCCTGGCTCAACCTGAATTTGATGGCACTGGTCACTTGGGTGAGGGCAGGTAGCAAAGCAAACATAAAGCCCCACGTGGTATTAGAGTTGCACTGGCTAAGAACCAATTTTGGCAAAGCATGATGGGGCTTTCTGGGAAGTGGAGCCAGGAAAAGGACAAGTAAAGGGCCATGTGATTGTTCCCACTGATCCTTCTCAGCAGCCATTTCATTACATGACTATTTTCCTAACTAATAAAGGTCAAACTGCAATTTTTTGTTATTTCAGATTTATAGTTTCTATTAAATTAAAGGTATTCTTAAGCCAGGAAGAAGCAAAAAGGAGATTTATTTGCCCTACAGATACCATGGCAAACTTAGTTCAGAATGAAAAAAAAAACAAGGAAATCATTATTTCCCAACCTCCTTAAAAAGGGAGAGAGCAGTGAACAAGAAGCCAACATTATTAGCAGGCAGAAGAAGGAAAAAAAAATTGAAGAAAAAGAGCAATAAGAGAATAAGAGCCTTTGTTCCCAGGAAATCCTTTTAAAGAATTGAGGAGACTCCAAGCAATGCAGCTGTTCTTCCTGTGAGCTGCCCCCTTTGGGAACACCAGGGGGGTCCCAGCTCGGTCCAGGCAGCTGCACACACAGAGCTGAGCACAGGGACCCCTGTGAGACCCCTGGGCTGCAGGGCCAGGGAGCACACAGCCCTGGGGCTGCCCTGCTCCACTCACCCCTGGCAGCAGCATTCCCTCAGCACCCAGAGCTGGGGCTGCTCAGCCTGGAGAAAAGCAGGGAGACCCCAGAGCACTTCTGGGCTGCAGAGAGCTGGGGAGGGACTTCTGGCAGGGCAAGGGGGAACTGCTTTCAACTGCAGGAGTGTGGAGTGACACTGGAAATCAGGGGGAAGTTGTTCCTGGGAGGGTGGGCAGCCCTGGCACAGGGTGCCCAGAGCAGCTGTGGCTGCCCCTGCATCCCTGGCAGTGCCCAGGCTGGATGGGAGAAACCTGGGATGGGGGAAGGTGTCCACTTGGCAGGAGGGGTGGAACTGGGGGATGTTCGAGGTCCCCTCTAACCCAGGCTGTTCTCTGACTCCTTTAGAGCAGCAGGACACAGCTCACCTCTTTAACAACACACAGTTAAATAAAAATAAACACCCCCCAGACACCCCCCCAACCTGGCTCCCAGGGTCAGGTATTTGTAAGAGAAATACCACAAAGTGGTAAATTCAGTTCACCATGGACCACACTGCATCAGCAGGCTTCTTGCAAGGAGAAGCATTTGGGGATGATCCAAACAGCTGCCCACACTTTACACACAGCCCCAGGAACATCCCTTGATGTATTATTGATAGGCTGAGCCACTTCTGAGGCGAGCTGGACTTTGAACAGCAGTGCAGCAGCAGGGGAGAGGACAGGCAAAGGCAATGACAGAACAGGAATGCTGAAGTGCTGCAGGACTGGGATAAACAGCCTGATGGCCAGAGAGTTTGTCTACACTGAAGAATTAACTCCAGCACTGTCCCTGACTTGCCCTCCCATCTACATCTTGAATTCAAGCTTAACTCCAGCTGGCAGGAGACACAGGCAAATGTTTGATTAAACTCATTTAAGCAGTGCCCAAGCACCACTGCAGGCAACCAACACTCAGGGAGCCCAGAGTTCTCCAAGTATTCCCCACTATTTTCAACACATCTCCATCATACCCTGTGGACAAACTCAGAAAGCAACACGACGTTTGTAAACATATTTGTATATATTTGTTTCAAAAGTTTAGTGCTGTCTGTAATTACAGCAGAGCTTTTAGACCCCTTGGCATCCTTCAAAGCACAGCTACTGCTATCCAGAGCAGCATCCTTCCTTCAAAGGATGCCCAAGATCTCTCCTGTTTGACTCATTTGAGGGTCACTTGTGGGACTCAGCTGAGGAATCCCCTCCTGAGCTGCTCCCCACGGGAAGAGTGGGCAGACAAGAGTTCAGGATTTTGGGCACACAGCCCTTCCCTGCTAGCAGAGTCAAGCTCAATAGAGATCACTCGAGCTTAGCTCAGTCCTGAAGGACATCAGCAAGACAAAAAAAAAAAAATGGGAGGAGAGGCTGCCAGCCCCTGAGGAACAGGAGGGGGAGGCAACAGTTATGCTTGCCTACAGTGAGGAGGCATTTCACCCAACTGGGATCCCTCAGCTGGAAACCAGCCAGAAAGCCCAAATAAAAGCCCTTCTGCTCACAAAACCACCCCTGAATTTTGATTGTTCACAAGCTGTCTGGAACACAGTTTCAAACTCATTTAAAATACAATGAGGGGAAAATTTCCTGCTTCTCATCACTCAGAGAAGATATTAAACCAATGTTTTCTTCATTCCTGCTTTGCCTGGGTTTCATTACTCGTTTTCCAGCTTTCTTCAAAGCTGACAAATTTTAAAGTACAGGGGATTTATGTATAATTTTTTACTTTGTGCTGCACAGGATGCCATTAGAAGAATGCAATATTTAAGCACTGCATATGCACAAAGTTTTTGCTTTTACCTTGATTAAGCATTTGCTTTGTTTCTTTAAATCACCCAGCTTGTGTCTTTTACAGGAAATTAAATTAACACAAAGTATCTTTTAATAATCATAAGAGCTTTCCAGCAATTCAATTTGCCAAATGACAGACCAGCATTCTGCATCACAGTAAGCAGTTTATCACGCTGTCCTGACAGCAGATCTTGTTCAAAGCCTTGTCCACAAATGGAACACCACCTCTTACTATTCCAGGCGTGCAGTCAATGACAGAAAACAGTTATGAAGACACAGCCAAGCACAGGCTCTCCCTTCAGCTTTAAACTGGGGAAGCCTCCCTCTCTCCCAGGATCAGCAGCCAGATCAGCTCTGTGAAGACAAGTTCACACCGACCTGCTGTGCTGTGTTTTCCTGAGAACCCAGCCAGCTCTGCACTGCCAGAGGCCCCAGCCTGGCGTGGGAGGGAGCCTGGAGATTCCACTCCCCAAACCTGCACCAGGGCTTGGCAGGGACTGCTCAGCACAGGTCAGCTCACAGGATGCACACAGGGCAGGGAGGGATGCAGGGGAAGACAGCATCAAGGAAAGGGAAGGACTCGAAACCACAGAGTAGCTCAGGTGTTAGGGGTTTTTTAAAATATAAAAATAGATGTTTTCTTTCTTGCTGTTTTGTATTCCTTATCTGGGCCTTCCTGGGGTTTCTGAGAGCTCTGTGAGCTTGGCTTTCACCTAACTTGGCTCTGTCTCTGTGAAGGTTTCTGTTTCCCCCAGCCCTGAGGCTGAAGAAGAGCTCGAGTCGTCCGTTTTCGCGTGTTCAGGAATTTGTTTATTCTTTGTTATCTCATATCGGTTCCCTGGCCCACCACGGTTTTCTCTGCAGGCCAGGCTGTGCTGAGCTCCTCACTGTGCTCTCTCTGTGGTGTTCTCTCCTTGGGCTCTGCTCTCCCCCCTTTGTCTGTCCCTGTCATCTGCCTGCCCTTGGGAGGGCACTATCTTTTATACTGGAAATCACCTATGCTTTATTTAGAACAATTCTCCAAGATCTATCCACTCTGTTGTACAGTGTACTTTTGTTCTAGACCAACCCAAATGTGCCACACCACCACAGAAGATGGAGAACAAGAAGCAGCTCAGGGACACACCCCATTGCCTCCATCTTTGTCCCCTGATCTCACACTCTAAAACCCCAAAATTCTACTTTTTCACCCTGTGACATACTAATTATCATTCTGTCTAAATTCTTGTGACTTATAAATCTTGCCAGGACAGTCAGAAGGATGTGCTGGTTCCCACACTCAGGGGCAAGGGCTGCTGTGTGTGTGAGGAATTGCCTCTACCAAACCCATAAAACATGGCCAGGGCCAGCAGCCCAAACCACAGGGAAGGCTTTGCTGGGACACACTGACCTCTTCACGTGCCACTTGACTGGCACTGCATCCCCAAAAAGTGCTGCTCCTGCTCAGACAGGACTTCTGTCTGCCCTCATAGTGCACAAAGGCTTCCAGAAGCCAGACAAAACCCCTGACAGCAGGAAAGCAGTGAAAACAAGGAATGCAACTTATCCCAGCCCCAAAGGCCACGAGTGGTGGAGTTAAGGGCTCAGTCTGGCCCCATCCACACAGCTCCAGCATGAGCACAGCTGGCTGTTCTGCAAACATGGAGCACACTCCAAACAAATATACCTCAGGGATGAAAAAAACCAAAGATGCATCAAGTGAGACTCATGGGACAACTGCTTTCACTCCCTGGTTCATGGGCTTTAGCCTATTTTTAGTAAGCTGCCTTTGCAGATGCCAAAATAACAACTCTCCCCCTCTGTTCAGGCACAGCTGGACACCAATCTCCCCCAGCCTGGCCAGCAGCATCTGCATCAGCTTCACAGATGGGAACTGCAATAGGAAGTCTAGAGGGGAAGCCTCTGCTGTGAAATTCCAAACACCACCCCACAAGCCCAGCCCAGTTCCCCTGCATTCCCTGGGGACCTGTTTCCTTCCCCTGCCCTTCACTTCCATGCCCAAGGACTTGAGCAGCAGGAACCCCACCACCCCTTTGGCAGCAGGGTGTCCTCCTGCCTTCCCCAGCCATCCCCCTGACAGCTTGCCCAGGCAAAAGGGACATCAGCAAAGGGATTTCCATTCAATCCATCACTGGGCCTCCATCCCCAACCACCTCTGTCTTCCAAAAACACATGGCAAGTCAAACAGTGCAGAGTGGAACTCTGACTAGAATAGGAATGGTACTTTCACTGGCTCTAGCAGGTATTTAATGGGAAGCACTCCTATTTCTCACTCACTCTACAGTGAGTAACACCTCACCCACAAAAGGCTCCACATCCTAGGGCAAAGAGACAACCAAGTAAGGCTCAGAGGGAAGGTGGGAGGACCCCATTCCTTCCTTTTAACACAGACAAACAGAGACAGACCCCCTGTTTTTCAGCTCTGCAGGAGCTACGTGAACACAGCTGGATCTGAGGAACGGAAATGTTGTTCCTCACCATGTGCAGCAGCAAATCCAGGCCTAATTACCACAGCCACAGGAAAATTATAGAGAACATTTTTAGTAAGAAGAGAAATTAACTGCAATAGTACAGCCAAATTCCAATTTAGCACCAGCAGTCCAGCTGGGTACACCGTCCTAAACAACTGGGTAGCTGATCCCAAACTACCACATGTGCTGTAGCTTCCCTACCCTTTTCTTAGAAGGAGCTGAGTTGGGAGGGACCCACCAGAATCATCCAAGCCCAGTTCCTGGCCTGCACAGGACAGCCCCAAGATGCAGCTGGTGCAAGAAAGCCAAACACACAGCAACTGCAGCTTTTGTTCATCATACCTCTGTGGTATCTTCACTGGTAAATGAATAAATCCTCATTTACAGCAAAAGCAAGATTTCCAGTTGGTGGTTATTTACTTTCACCTCGATCACAGCAGCCCTGGCAAGCCAGATGATGCACAAGCCAAGCAGCAAGTGCTCGCATGCTGGGAACTGTTCAAACAGGAATAATTTAATCTTTTTGTAGTCTCACCCTGGCTAATTTGCCACAAGCTGTCTCTTTTCAGATGCTACATGAAACACGAGAAAAAAAACCAAGCTGAATTAAGCTGGTCCATTTACAATCACTTCATCTACAGAGAGTTCAGGTCAGTTCTTCTTCTATGTAAAACAAATTCATTTTTTCAGCTTCACAGGGCTTAAGGAACAAAAAATTTATTGCAGTAACCAAACATTGCTCACTGGCCAAGTGTGCAGCGATTACTTAACTAATGCAAACGATTTTCAGTCTGCATGCAAGGAATGCATGGGATAATTCCAGGGCACTCTCTTCCACCAGCACTTTACAAGCAATTTTTAGGTAGCTATGGAGACGTTACAGCATTTTTCATTTTGCTGTCATAACTAGACAGCTATTGATTTCTTTGCAAAATTCCTTGGAAGAGTGGGGAAGGGAGGAGGAGTTTCAAGCACCGTGAGGTCTGAGAGCAACGAGCTGAAGGAAATGGGAGCAGATCTCAGATGGAGACACCTTGCAAAAGATAGCCTTGAACCTAGTCCTGCTTTGGCACTTCTGTGAAAAAGGAGGGAAACACACATGGAACAGGGATTGTCTTCCAACAAGCTCCAAAAGGAAAAACATTTCCAGCTACCACTGCCATCACCCTGCACAAAAGGAGGCCCTCCCCAAGGCCAGGCTGTGGTTTTGCTCCAACACAAATCTCTCCATCCTTGCAGTCATGCTGGCCTACAGGATGTTTCCCTCTCCCTCTGAGCAGCTTATGGGGAAGTCCCATCCCTGAGATGCCTTGCTGTGCCTCCTCTCCACCCCCACCAGGCACTACAGCTTTGGGAAGGACAGGATGGACAGCTCTGCAGTCACTCTCCTTCCAACAACAGCCCAAGAGCTTGCTGTGAGCTCAGCACTGCTGGCCCTCAGCAGCTGATTCTGCCCAAAATGATGCTCAGAGAAATGCCTTTCACCTTATTGACCCTTCGAGATAAATCATTCCTGCATATGCAGGAATGCAGATTTAAGACCTGCACACCATGACAAGAGTGAAACATGAGATACCGACCTGGAAAACTCTGTGACACAAAGATAAGGACGTGCAAATAATCATGGATTTAGGTCTTGTTCAGAAACTCCCTCAGTAATGAGAACAACAGAGCAGGCTCTGAACAGATACTTCCCTTTGGATAAAACAAAAAGGAAAGCCTGTTCAACCAAAACATTTTTCTTAAATTCACCTTAGACCCAGCCACAACAATGGAGCCAGAACCTGCAGAATTATCTCTACCACAAGCTGCAGGAAGTTTACNAGGGAAGGTGGGAGGACCCCATTCCTTCCTTTTAACACAGACAAACAGAGACAGACCCCCTGTTTTTCAGCTCTGCAGGAGCTACGTGAACACAGCTGGATCTGAGGAACGGAAATGTTGTTCCTCACCATGTGCAGCAGCAAATCCAGGCCTAATTACCACAGCCACAGGAAAATTATAGAGAACATTTTTAGTAAGAAGAGAAATTAACTGCAATAGTACAGCCAAATTCCAATTTAGCACCAGCAGTCCAGCTGGGTACACCGTCCTAAACAACTGGGTAGCTGATCCCAAACTACCACATGTGCTGTAGCTTCCCTACCCTTTTCTTAGAAGGAGCTGAGTTGGGAGGGACCCACCAGAATCATCCAAGCCCAGTTCCTGGCCTGCACAGGACAGCCCCAAGATGCAGCTGGTGCAAGAAAGCCAAACACACAGCAACTGCAGCTTTTGTTCATCATACCTCTGTGGTATCTTCACTGGTAAATGAATAAATCCTCATTTACAGCAAAAGCAAGATTTCCAGTTGGTGGTTATTTACTTTCACCTCGATCACAGCAGCCCTGGCAAGCCAGATGATGCACAAGCCAAGCAGCAAGTGCTCGCATGCTGGGAACTGTTCAAACAGGAATAATTTAATCTTTTTGTAGTCTCACCCTGGCTAATTTGCCACAAGCTGTCTCTTTTCAGATGCTACATGAAACACGAGAAAAAAAACCAAGCTGAATTAAGCTGGTCCATTTACAATCACTTCATCTACAGAGAGTTCAGGTCAGTTCTTCTTCTATGTAAAACAAATTCATTTTTTCAGCTTCACAGGGCTTAAGGAACAAAAAATTTATTGCAGTAACCAAACATTGCTCACTGGCCAAGTGTGCAGCGATTACTTAACTAATGCAAACGATTTTCAGTCTGCATGCAAGGAATGCATGGGATAATTCCAGGGCACTCTCTTCCACCAGCACTTTACAAGCAATTTTTAGGTAGCTATGGAGACGTTACAGCATTTTTCATTTTGCTGTCATAACTAGACAGCTATTGATTTCTTTGCAAAATTCCTTGGAAGAGTGGGGAAGGGAGGAGGAGTTTCAAGCACCGTGAGGTCTGAGAGCAACGAGCTGAAGGAAATGGGAGCAGATCTCAGATGGAGACACCTTGCAAAAGATAGCCTTGAACCTAGTCCTGCTTTGGCACTTCTGTGAAAAAGGAGGGAAACACACATGGAACAGGGATTGTCTTCCAACAAGCTCCAAAAGGAAAAACATTTCCAGCTACCACTGCCATCACCCTGCACAAAAGGAGGCCCTCCCCAAGGCCAGGCTGTGGTTTTGCTCCAACACAAATCTCTCCATCCTTGCAGTCATGCTGGCCTACAGGATGTTTCCCTCTCCCTCTGAGCAGCTTATGGGGAAGTCCCATCCCTGAGATGCCTTGCTGTGCCTCCTCTCCACCCCCACCAGGCACTACAGCTTTGGGAAGGACAGGATGGACAGCTCTGCAGTCACTCTCCTTCCAACAACAGCCCAAGAGCTTGCTGTGAGCTCAGCACTGCTGGCCCTCAGCAGCTGATTCTGCCCAAAATGATGCTCAGAGAAATGCCTTTCACCTTATTGACCCTTCGAGATAAATCATTCCTGCATATGCAGGAATGCAGATTTAAGACCTGCACACCATGACAAGAGTGAAACATGAGATACCGACCTGGAAAACTCTGTGACACAAAGATAAGGACGTGCAAATAATCATGGATTTAGGTCTTGTTCAGAAACTCCCTCAGTAATGAGAACAACAGAGCAGGCTCTGAACAGATACTTCCCTTTGGATAAAACAAAAAGGAAAGCCTGTTCAACCAAAACATTTTTCTTAAATTCACCTTAGACCCAGCCACAACAATGGAGCCAGAACCTGCAGAATTATCTCTACCACAAGCTGCAGGAAGTTTACCAGCACCACCCTGAAAACAAATCTGGATGTTCTCATCTCCACACTGTGTTTACAGCCTCATGACTGCTCACCAAAAGGACACCCTCGAGCTCTACTGCAAATGGACAGAGAGCAAGATGCTGCAGAACAAACCCATGACTGCTCTGTCCACCTAATGCCCATCCAGATATGCAGCCACATCTTCAATGCTGCTTTTTTAACTCATGTGAAAGCTTGAAAGGGGGGAAGAATTAATCCTCTAAGCTCCCCAAGAAGCTGGCTGAGGACAGGCAATGCCATGGGGAAGCCCCAGGACTCACCCCATCTCACAGCCAGCTGCTCCCAGATGTTGCCAGCAGCATCCCAGCATTAGAGCAGCACCACAACTCTGGTCTCACTAGCAGCAAGCCATGAGAGTGCAGTGTCCCCAGGCCGTGGAGCACAGTCCCAGGCTCAGCCACTGCTGCTGGATGGCAGAATGCCCCCCAGGGCATGGGGAAAGGGGCACATCTGCACCCCAAACCCTGCCACAGTCCTGCCACTCACCAGAGCAGGGCACACCCCTCCCGAGGATCCCCCACCAACACAGGCTCCAGTCCCCCAAGGAGGGGGCAGGGAGTGGTGCAGCTCCCCCACAGCACCCAAATTCCTGCTGCACATCCTAAAGACACTCCAGAAAACACAGTTCTCTCCAGCACCATCAGAGACTGCAGTGGCCCTGCCCAGCACAGGAGGTCCAACACCAGCCCCATCATGGGTGTGGAAAGCTCTGAGAAGATGCTCTTGGTTAGGACCTGTTTCATGTTTTGCATCCAAGAGAAGGGGGACACCAAGGTGAGCCACTATATGCTCCTTCTGGAGAAGAAAAAACAAACAAAAAAACCAAACTGCCTCAAACTGGAAACACACAAGTGCAGGAAACAAACCCATGGCAAGAGAAACACTGACCTCCAAGAGGACCAAGCTTTCCTTCTGGATTAGACACTGACTTTTCCAAACACAGAGCAAGAGATATAATAATCTCTGGGGAAGAGCACAGAGCCTTTTCTGTGTGACACAAAGGTTAATGCTTGCAAGCCAGACATCTCCAAAGAGGTACCTGTGATTTCTGAAGCTGTCATTAAATGACCACCCTGTCTACACTCAGCCAGGGTAGGAATTTATAGTAAGTGCTAAATAAACATAAACACCAGCATAAACACCAGCTGTAAGCATGAGGCAAGGAAACATAGCTCACCTCTCCTGGGCTGGATTCAAAAGCAAAGTCACTAATGGGATGACTAATGGGATGACTAATGGGATCTCACAATTACTAATGGGGGAAGGGGTTCACTATTCAGCCTAAGTACAGGAAGGTATTAAGCAGTTTTATTTATGAAGGTATTAAGTGTTTTTATGTATCCTGCATGCACACGTTCCACACAAGAGGAGTGAACACAACAAAACTTGTCTGAACCTTCCAATAAACCTGTCCTTGCTTTTTTAAGTTTACAGATGTGGTTTGGCCAGGCAGATACAGGTCAGATCATAATTGCACACTTTAAAGCAGCCACATAACTTCAGTTTTGCTTTGAAGCCCTGACAATCACCAAGGTAAGTATGAGATGATGCTGTCTCAGATACACCAACCTAACTTGCACATCACCATTCAGCAGCTGAGGCTTCCTTGAGGAAGGGGAAGAAAATCCAGCAGTAGGACAAGGGCATTACTGACCACCCCTAACACCACAGGATGCTTTACCACCCCTCTAAATCCTGCCTAACATTTGGTCTTTCTACTTTCTTTTCTCCTACTGCAAAACAGCAGACTCCCCAGCCAGAGGCATTTTGGGCTTTTTGCACAACCTCAGGAGTCAGGGATGCTTTTGGAACATCTGTCCCAGATTGGGGATCTGCTCCCCTCTCCGTGCTCCCTCCACCTTCCCAGAAAAACACAAAATGCAAATCACAACAAAGAAAATCAGTCAGTTCCTCAAGGGAGTTCACAGCAACTCCCTCAGCAAGCCAAAGCCCGGCTTGATGCAATCGCCCCACGAGGAGAAAGTGATTGAACCTCGGTTAGCTCAAAGCTCTTCGGGGGAAGGATTTCCACTCACTGAAAGTGTTCCTTCAGGTGGGGAAAGGGACATCAGAGAACGCCACTTGGATGGATTAAAGAGACTAAAGCTGCTAAAGCAGAGCACCTCATCACACCGAGCTCTGCCTGTGCCCAGGAGCTGACCCGCTCCCGCTGCCCGCAGGAGCAGCCAGGCCGGCAATACCACCCGGGAACCTCGCTCTCCCGGGAATGGCTGTCATTTCAGGAATGTCAACAATTACCCTCCTGTTGCCACGGGTCACAGGTGCCCAGGCACCTCCACGGACATTTTCTGTGGCACCTCTCTCCTCGCTGCGAGGTGTGTCACACTGCACTGGCAGCACAGCCCAGAAAGGAAACGGGGCTCGCATCCAAGCAGGAAAAAAGACAATTTTCACCAGGGTTCCCTGCCCCACGGGACATCGCTGGTTTCAAGGGGCTGCAGGCTGTGTGTCAGGGACAAGCAGAAAAGTTTCCTCCAGAGCCTGGAGCTGCTGCAGACACACGAGCTCGGGACAAACCGACTTCAACATTCCCCAGCACAACTCTTACAGATGCAGCAAACGGATGAAATGAGATGGGCTGCCAAAGAGGGAACTGCTCCTCAGGGCCCCCTCACAGCCAGGCAAACAGGAGGGGCTCCCGCTGCCTTTGGGGAGGACACAAACACCAACCACACACTCCTGGCATGGGAACATCGCTGCTCGTGTGTGAGCACCTGGCACACCACTGACAGTCACTGTCGCTGCCGGAGCTGAGCTCTGATACAGCTTTTCAAGAAACTGCTACATCCAAAACTCCACTGGGATGGGGACTAAGCTAAACTAGGGAGTGTTCTGGCTCTTCATTTCTTAGTGATGTGAGAAGTCGAGAGGCCAAAATCTTTGCTGCACTTGAAACAGAGAGCTGAAGCAGATTTCTGCTCTCCTACTTTCCATAATGCCTCTCAAACCAGCGTGCCATGCTGCCTCACTGAGAGCACCCGTTTTGCTGAAACCTCCACTTATATCCTTCACAAATGTAAATCCTCGAGGTACAGCTGCCCCCCTTAATAGAGGCAATAAATCCCGAGCTGGCACTCTGGGGCATCTTCACCCCACAGCTCCACGGTGTAAGCATGAAGAACATTCCCACTCTCTGAACCATTTCTGCTGTTTACTTTGGGAATGCAGCGACGCTTGTATTGCTCAATAGGCTGCCAGTGCGATCCACACAGAGCCTACACACGGTGCTGCTGCCAGGGGCTGTGCTCTGGCCAGAAACAGGAGAGCCAGCAGAGCCTCTGAAAGCTCAGGCACAGCCTGAAACTCTTCCTTGTGCTCCTCACTCACACGAGGGAGCACACACGTGTTACACCACGGCCAAGCTCTAACACCGAAGCTTCCCTTCCCCCCCAGAAACAGCCACGGAGGTGTAAAACACTTTTTTACAGCTTTAGCTGCACCCCAGCCACGGTGTGAGCGAGCACAGCTATTTCAGCTGTTAGAAGTCACGGCTCGAGCAGAAACAGACCTCAGAAAAAAAAAATAATTACAGGATGTAAGAACCCCGGGCCTTAAATCAAACCACATTTGTAAGCTCTAGATAAAACTCATAACTGCAGTTTCACAGCATCAGTGCCTGAAGCGCCCTCCTAGAGCCTGAAAAGATTAAACCAGAGCCTGCCAACCTCTCCCCAAAACTTCCCGAAAAGTTACGTCAGGAACAGCAGAGAAACAAGGCACAGGAGGTCGGGAGTGCCGAAAGCACTGGGAGGAGACACGGGGACAGGGACACGCGGGGGGAAACACGGACACGGGAGAGGGACAGAGGGCTGGGACACGGCCCGGGGACAGGGACAGAGGGCTGGGGCACCGGGACAGGGACAGAGGCCGGGGGGATGTGCGGGGCACAGGGA
>VXBS01010232.1:97766-123005 GCA_013400255.1 Sitta europaea
CGGTTCCCGGTGCCCATCACAGCACCGCAGGTTCCCCGGTGCTCCTCATGGCACCGCCGGGCTCCCGGTGCCCATCACGGCATCACCGGCTCCCGGTGCCACGCACAGCACCGCTCACGGGCCATCTCGGCACCGCAGGGTTCCCTGTGCCCATCACAGCACCGCCGGTTCCCGGTGCTCCTCCTGGCACCGCCGGTCCCCGGTGCCGCTCAGGGGCCATCTCGGCACCGCCGAGGCTCGAAGAGACCTCGGCCATCATCGAGAGCCGCCCGTGACTGCGCACCCCGCGTACCCAGGGACTCGTCCAGGCTGAAGACAGCCCGGCAGCCGGGACGCGATCCCGGCCTTCCCTGCCCGTCCCCAGGGATGTCCCCAGGGATGTCCCCGAGCTGGAGCAGCCGCGGATGCCCCGAGTGCCGCTGGGCAGTGCAGGGGCCGGAGCTGGCCCGAGCGGCCCCGGTTAACCCGCAGTGCGCCCGTGCCAGCCCTTCGCCTCAGTGCTGGATAAATAAACACGATGCGGGGCTGAATGCAGCGATCCTTGCCACATCTGCAGGAGTATTTCTCCCTCATATGTGCAGCGTGAGGGACTCAGTGCGCCCCATCAGCAGCCTCGCCAAAAACCAGCCTTGGCTTTACCAGCTCCCTGGCAGAAAGGCTGCTCTTTATTGCACAAATAAAAGACCAAGGGGTTCAGCTAACTAACTCTTAGTTTTGTCTGGAATTGACTCGAAGCTCTCCCTCCCATCCCTTCTCCAAGACATGGGTTGGAGAAAACTTTTAACCTTTTGTTCATGGCAAAGACGATTTGCTTGTACTCTGTTTCTGACCGTAACATGCAAAAAAGTGGAAGTTTCCATTCAAAATGGAAAAAGTATTGGTGACATGTTGTAAGCAAACTTTTTGTATTCCCAACAAAAATGGGGAGGTATCATTTGCTTTTTAAGCACAGTTTGCAAAGAGGAAAAGTTGATCCAAACCCCTTTTTTTTTTTTTCTGGCAAGTTACCAGCCTGTCACGCTGGCCACACAGCTCCAGTGTGTCTCAGGTTAAACAGCAGGACTGAGTTTTAGACTATGAGAAAAGAAAGGCAGTTTAAAAACACCTGGGTTTCTTTGGTATCTTCTCTTTCTAGTCCCTCTGTTTCAAAACTTTGGTGCCTACCTATGGTTCTGATGCTCTGGAATTGGTCTTTTCACCCATTTTCCTCAAATCTTCATCAATTCTCCAGCAACCATTAGCAGTTTGCTGTCAGCTGGTGGGTGAGTGCTGATCACACTGCAGGTCACACCAGGCTGGATCACGGGGATCCCACTCCAGCACTCCATCCTTCCTGGAATGGCTGCACTTGGATCAAATATGGATGCACTATTCTCCAACCTTTGTTTTCTCAACTGAGTTTTCTGCTGATTGCATTTTTTGCACTTTGAATTTTTAATTCAGAAAGTGAAGATCTTTGTTAAAAAACCTAATGCAGAAGGGCTTCGTTTGTCAGGCTGGTGTGTGAGAGATCTCTGAAAATAAATCTTAGCAGGCAGAACATTTCAAACAACTGTTTGGATTCTTTCATCAAAGAAAATACCTTTGCAAGTTAAGACAAATCTCTGATAAGGCTTTCTGGTGTGCTTATCTCTCATCTCCCAGCATAGCTTAGCCCTTTTTGCTCCAGGCTGGTTTGCCAGGAATGGTTGATTTTCTCCACCTTTATGAAAATGCAGCAGCCTCTGAGAAGGCAAACAATTTGCTGGTCCCTCCCGTGAAGGCTTGGGGAGGTTACAAGGAGTAAGAGCATTTTCCAGCACTGTTCACTCCTTGGGGAGGTGAAGGAAAAGAGCTTTCCTCCCACTTTGCAGAGAACGGGCACCGTCTCCGTGGTGACAAATCAATAAATGGCATTAAGCCCAGTACTTCAAGAGCTGTCAGAGGCATTTGGAAGGAGCAGTGTGCACTTTCTTACAGATTTTTCTTTGGGCAGTGCTTCCCATCTCCCACACTCTCACAGCGTGGCACAGCCAGTAATGTCCTAGTGCAGTTAATTTGCAGCTCCATCAGTGGGGTGAGCAGATGAGCTCCAGGATCCCTGGCACAAAGCAGGTGATTTTAAGAAAAAATTCTTCCCTATCAGGGTGCCCAGAGAAGCTGTGGCTGCCCCATCCCTGGAAGCATCCAAGGCCAGGTTGGACAGGGCTTGGAATAACCTGGGATAGTGGCAGGTGTCCCTGCCCATGGCAGGGGTGGGAACTGATGATCCTCGAGGCCCCTTCCTACCCAACCCATACCATTATTCTATGGTTCTATCAGTGCTAGCTCATGGAGAAGGCACTGAAACACAATAACAAGCCATGTACATCACAGCCAACTGTTAACAATGTTTGGTAAATAAATTCAGCATTTGTTGGGCCCCAAAGGTTCCTCAAAATACAACAGCTGAAAGAGATGAGGGATCTCCTTCCCAAAGAACAACCGTTTCCCACCCAGGCTGTGCATGGCTTTCACTTCAGGACAGCTCAGAAAGTGGACTCAGTGAGTCCCTCTCTTTATTCCCAGCTGAGCCAGGGTGTTTTCAGATCAGGGCTCCACCACTGACTCTCCCAGCACAGTGGTGTCAGTCAGGGCTGCAATAAGATCCTCTGAAGGCAGAGCTGTGCCAGCAAAAGCACCTTGTGCAGATGAAGGTAGAAGCAGACAAAATGGTGCTTTTGTCCTGGGAGCTCCTTTCACATGTGGGAGCTGGAATTCACTCTCTCAGCAGCAGCAGCAGTTTTACTGTTAGAAGCCATTATCTTGGAAATGTTTGCTCTTCTGACCAACTGTTGTAGCTGGGCTGTCAAAGCTGTCCTGCCTTTCAGCTACCTGAAGTATCCTGATTGTTAAATACTCAGTCTTGCATATTTGATCTGGAACCTTGTGTAATGAGCCCCTGAAAATCAAGAAAAAGCAAACTCTAGTTCCTTTTCAAGTGGACAAGAAAGATTTCTGTAAAATTTCATGTAATTGGGGGTGCAAAAGTAATTAGTTGCAGAAACCTCTCCAACTTGAACACCAAGAATGAACCTCAGAGATGTGTCAGGGTGAATCTGGAAATCACAAAGAGCAGTGTTACAAATCAGAAGACACTGCATATTTAAATAAAATAAATGTAAAATGTAAATATGTAAAATGTGAGCAAGAAAAAATCACCTGACATGAGCAGGAATCACATCAGGCTCAGCTGGAGGAATCCATACCAAGGTAATAGCACAGCTGCTTGAAAAGATTGGGTGTTCCAGACCATTGTCTTCCCATTACTCTGAATCATTGCTGGCACTAAAAGCAGGAAAGGAAAGGTTACACTTCGAGGAAGTTTTACATTCTCAAATTTCTGCAGACTTACCAAACTTTTTTTTCGTCTCCCTGGAGGTCTTCCACTCACTAATTTAAGTGCACCTTAACTGGGCTGAAATCCTCTTTAGGTTCAGGTACTTGTACTTGTTGCAGCATTCTCTCAATTTCAGTATCAGCAGATAATTGCTGCCTACACTCAGGAGAGGATCTCTGGTATAGTCAGAGCTCCATGGAGCTGAAGAGAAGCCCTTTGGATACTCAAAGTGTTTAACTTCAAACACAGGACAAAATGTTCACCAGAGGAGTCAGGAATTGGGATAGAGGTGCCAGCAATAACTTCTCCTGGCATTCCACACTGGAATGTCCCAGATAAGCTCCTCTCCACAGAAATGCACACACGTGGCTGGCACAGCCAGGCACATCCCCGAGCCTGAAGCACAGCAAAGTGTTATCAGAGCCAAGCAGGCGTGCTGCCTGCAGCAGGACATAACAACCCTACCAGAAACTCCCTTTGTAGCATCTGCCTAATCTGGGGGAGACTTTCCTTCTAGGCACAGCCAGGCTCATCCCTTGCTCTGCTCACCCTGTTAATCACGGCTGACCTCACTGCCACCCCTCGTCCATGCCTGGCTGCTGATGGCATCCTACACCTAAGCTTTGCTCCCCAGCCACCAGGATAACCCTCACTTCTCACTTCCCACTAATACTGAGCACGTACTGCTTTCATTCCTTTCAAAATGCCCACATTCCCATTGACCTGTGTGAATATCTGCCTTAAATTTTCCTGAAGTTCCTCAGGTACCCGAGCGCATCTCCTGGTTTGTTCCTGGCATCACCTTCTGGCTGGTGATGAAGAAGCACGTGAAGTGCTTGGCAGAGCCAGGCTGCCCTGCACTGCCCGGCACTGCCCGCAGCCCTGGAGCTCCTGTGTGAAGATTCTCCCACAGCCGGGGCTCGTTCCGATGTCGCCGCCCGGCACAGCGCTGCCACAGCCCTGGCCCCAGGCTTTAGGCGCCCTTCGGCAGCGGAAAACAACGCGTTTCAGACATTCCTGAAATATTCGGGCTGCGAGGCGGCGGAGGAAGGCGACAGCATCCTGCCCAGCCGGCAGCAGGAATTGCGTTGGCTTCCCGTGTCCCAGGGATGCGCTCGCTGTTCCCGGACTGACCTGGCTGGAAATGGGGAAAAACCGGTGACTCACTGAGCTGGGAATCCACGGCTGAGTCAATCAGGTGGCAGGGCCCGAGCAAGTTAATCACTTGTGATTACCGGGATCTTCTGCTCTGGAGAGACAAGAAGTGGTAAGGAAAGTCTTAGGGGCTGGCTGGAGTAGGCACTGAGCTGTCTCAATGCATCAGTCAGCACCCGGCTTGCCATGCTCCAAGCAAAGTGACAGACAGCCAGAAAACAGGGATTATTTTGTCCTGAAAGAAGGGAGAAACATGGAAAATGCAGCTCCAAGGGAGCACAAAGAAATGGTGATTATCAATTTAGGTACTATTGCTTTTGATCTCCCTCTCTCTCCACAGATGTGGAGAGTAAAGCTTTCATTCATGGAAGATACCTATTTTTTAGGTTAGAAAAGACATCAAAATGATCTTTATTCTCCACTTCACTTGTGAGCCCTGTCTTTTTGTGTTAAGGATAAGTGGAAGAAGAAACAAAGGGATTTTAAGTGGGGAGTAAGTCATGTCTGAGTGACTATGGCTGAGAGGAACAGTTTATAAATAGAACTTCACTAAACCTATGAAATTAAAACGTTTACATTATATACCTAAAACAAATGATTTGAGGACCATCCATGAGACAAACAATGGGGTAAAAACCAAAATCATCCTTCAGCATTCCTGCCAGAAGTTGTGCAGGATGGACTGAATTTCAGTTGTCTGCTGGTGAATTAGAGGAATAGTGTGAAATTCTTACACTGAGTGTTAAAATAAGTTTAATATGTTTTTAAAAATTAATTAAAATTCAGGGTGAAAGTCACGAACATTTGCTACTAAAGTTTTGAAGAACACAAAATCAGCCCAGCTGTTGGAATTACCATCTGAACATCTGGAAGAAGAATTGGCTGAAGTGAACCAGCTTTTGATAAAAGGGATTTTTCTACATGTGGAGAAAGGATATTGGAGCTGAACAAGCTGAGTAATCTGAAACAGAAATAGCAATAAGTTCAAAGCTCAGAAACTAACTGGGGACTACCTACCAAAAGCTTGTCTTCCTGGCTGTGAATAAAAGCAGGGAATGGAATTGCCACCTTTCTTCAGGATTACATTTTGAGGGATACTGATCAGCAGCAAGGAAGGCCTGGCCAGGGGCAGCAGCTCCTCCAGCAGGGCAGGATAAGGAGGAGGATGGAGAGCACAAAGATAATGTAACTTGGAACAAAACCCACAAACAAATCAACAAGAGATGCCTAGAGACAAAATGGCAACCTCCAGTCACATTAAGATTCTCCTTCCCCTCCATCCCTTGTTGTAACCTGTTGTAGATATTTGTCTTACTTTTGAAACCCACACAAGCAGCTTGTGAAGGCAAGAGTCTACAGCTGCAGGACACCAGAGTGCCTCTGTCTTGGTGAGGTAAATACCATGCTGCTGCAGGAGGAACAAGGACCTCTCTCTGACAGCTGGAATTTCCATCTGCACTCTGTTTGATGAGGGCTGGTATCATTTATTGGTTGGTGCCCTGCAGCAGATCTGCCTCTCTGCTTGAATGCTCCCACTTCACAAAAAAAAAAAAAAAAAAAAAAAAAAAAGCCCCCCCAGCTTTCTAGAGCAGCTCTGTAGCTGGCAGGAGGGGGAAATGTCAAACTAGCACAGGGTGATATTTAAAGAGAAGCATTACCCAGCAGAGCAGGCAGCTCTGCAGGGGATGTTTCTGAACCAGAGCTAGGACAAACTCTGGAATAACATTTCCCTGCACCAGTGCCCTCACTGGGCATTCACCTGTCTCTGTGGCCATCCCTGCCTGCCAGTTAAAGCAGAGGCTCCCTGTGGTGACAAGGCCAGGCCAGATGCTGAGGAAGACAATGCCACTGCTGGGATTGCTCTGGCTCTGAGAGCTGAGCAGCAGGTGCAGCACCCAGGATCTCCCTCTGAGACATTTGGGCTCCTTGCACATTCCCACTACTGCTACAGACATCTTCTGTTCCCACTTACTTTCTGGTAATCAGGACCACCATCTGGCCTAATCTGAGCTCTGCCTGGTGGGAATGTTCTGGAGGGTAGCACTGCTCAGCTCAGTGACTGGCTGTACACAAGGCACTGGAAGTCCTGACTTGAGGAATCTCATTTAATAAAAGCTGGGATTTTTTTAAAGAATCCATTAATCCCAGATACAACTCACAGTAGCTGCCTGAACAGTAATAGCTGATGAGGAAGAATGGAGAAGAGACAACTGAGATGGGATATTACTAATAAGTGCAAATATTTTAAGGGTGTGTGTCAAGAAGAGGGGAACAGAGATGCCCAGATAAGCCAAGGGGCAACAGGCACAAACTGGAACACAAAAGTTCCATTTGAACATGAGGAAAAGTTCTTCACTGTGTGGGTGACAGAGCACTGGAGAAGGCTGCCCAGAGAGGGTGTGGGATCTCTTTCTTTAGATTCAAAACTCACCTGGATGTGATCCTGTGCAGCCTGCTCCAAGTGAACCTGCTGGAGCAGGGGGCTTGGACTGGGTGATCTCCAGAGGTTCCTTCCAGCTCCATCCCTTCTGTGATCATCAAGGCCAGGAGCAAAACAGAGGTTAGCTCCCTCCCCCTGAGAGAAGTGTGCAGAATCAGGTATTTCTAGATACAACCTTCTCCTAGAGATTTCAAGCCTCTCTCAGCCTGAGGGAATAGCATCAATTTACACTTTGCACCCCACAGGGAACATGCTAAAATCCCCCAAGGGAACAATTACAAGTACAAGCCCAGCAACGACCCAGGTACACCTGCAAGAAGGGTGCTTTGGCCACACAACTCTTTGTAGTGGGACACTAAAGCCTCTGTATTCTGCACTAATGAGGGGGGATGGCAAATCTACAGCTGCCATTGGCACTCTGCTGCATTGCAGAATTACATCTTCCCTGCATCATTACTTGGGGATGAATATTCAGCTATAGAGAAGGCAGCTGGGTGGGTTTTTGTGAGACAGGAAATCCTACAGATAGCACAAAGCTCATCTCCACATGCCATTTTCTCCCAAAACTTTCAAAAGTCAAGTCACAGTAAGAACCCAGACTCACTGTCAATCTGCTGAGATTTAAATATAAACAGCAATTGATGTGACAGCAGTGCAGAGCCCATGTGTGCACAAGTTCTTATTTTCTTCAGATGATCACAGATCAGCTCCATATGCTGGTTTTCTAGTCAGCAGCTGTGTCCCAGCTATTGATTAAATTTTAATTAATCAGGCTGAAAAAGGGTGTTGCTGCTTGCAAGTTCAGCTTCTCAGTCTCCAGTTTGGTTCATCGTGCTTATTTCACTTTTCAGGAAGAACTACCAACAAAATCATCCCTGAGGCTGCAGCAGCACTCCTTGTCAGGAGACACTGCCTGCTCCAGCCACCCCACTGTGCTCTGATACACCTCATTATTGTTTGATCCTAATGGTGCACCAATTCATTAACAAATTGGCAGGAACTCTCCATCCCATACCTGCTACACTACAAGCTGTGATGCTGATTTCCTTATGGCATTAACTGCTTGCCCTGCACATTGCTCAGAAATGCAGCCTCAGCTTGACAATAATTACATTTGGCAATTATTAACTCTCCATCTGTGCAGCCTTCCCAGGTAGGAGAAGCCTTCCCTCAGCTATGAGCACTTTATGATAGTTCTTACTCTAACAGTGAATTGATTCTTCTCAAGGAAAGGCCTTTGAAGTGTGGAGTGCTTTGGGCTGTGTTTTCACAGGTGGCAAACAGAGACAATGCATGAAGTCCAAAGGTCACCCAGGATACAAAGCTGAAGGACTGAACACAGAGATCCCAACACCAGGCTTGTTGTTTAAAATGCACAATGGCTGAACTCAATATCCTTGTACATGTGATGTAAGGCAGAATAAAAATAGCAGTGGAAAGAGCTCCCTCTTAGTTTCCTTTCCTTGCATGGGTTTACAACAGCATCCCCACCAACAGCCACCCCTGAGTGCAGAGTGCCCAGGAAGCCTGCCCCAGCTCCTTGTGGGGCTGAGGAACAGCTCTCAGAGCCATTGTGGTCTGTAGACACTGATGTTAAAGCCCTGAAGCTCATCCATCTCCCCAGCCACTGCCAAGAAGCAAAGCTACTGCAGTCAGAGCACTTCACTCATGCCCCACACATGAAATCATGGGATTTTATGAGAAATAGAGCTTTGCATGGTTGGTGCTTTCTGCCTTATCATGCCAAAGAAAACAGCAAACAGGATTTTTGATGTTCACTCTAGGGTCCTGACTGGTTTTCAAACAAAAACCTGAGGAATCCCAGCCCCAAGAGTTTTCCTAGCTTGTTTTGTCTCAGCTCAGCATTTTTCTTTCCTGCCTGCTCTCAGAAGCACTGATGGCAGGGATCACCCTTTACCTGGAGAGTCTCAGAACCAAGAATTACAAATTACTCCTCTGCACCCTTTGAATAGCAACCAACCTGCTGCATAAGTGAGGATCCAAACCAGGTTATTTCAGCATTAGAGACAGACAGAGAAGCAAAGACCTCCCTTTCCCAAACTCCAGGTAAACCCCACGTCTCTGGGATTTGGTGAGCAGTAACACCCCTGCAATCTTAGCAGGGTTTCAGATTTGATGGCCTGATTCCTATTCTCAGCATTACACTCATTTAAGTGATGTAATTCTGCCACTGACAAATCACCCCAAATGAAAAGCCAGATAATGAGATTTTGCAGATTAAGTCCAGGTTTCTCATTATAAAGACTAAGCAGAAACCCACTGGAATCCTCCTTATTTCAGAAGGCAGATGAGGTGAGACATGGAGCTACCACTGCTGCACCACACAGTGAGGCTGGGGGCAGGACAACACTCAGACACCAAAGTGTCAGTCTTGCTGAGCTTGGGTCTGTTTGAATTTGGACTCATCTTTACACCAAGACTATCGCTGTGGTGAATAACACATGATAGGAATTTTTCTAAAACAGTTTGGAGAGATCAATCTGACTGTTTATTCAAATAATGGCTCCCTTTTTATACATTTTGGGCAGGCCACTGTGATTGGTGAGCAAGCTACAGAACTCTTCACCCACATTGGTCAAACCAGAGGGACATCAAAAGAAAGTCTGTCCTACAGAAAGAATTCTAAATATGAGTATCATTACAGAAACAAAAACCTGATGTTTATGTTCAAGCTTTGAGAACAAGCTCCATAAACCCAAAACATTAAGAAAAAACAGAGCTTTAGAAACTCAGAAACTGCAGGCCTGAAAGACTCAGACTACACCAAGACTTGCTGCCTATGGAATAACACAGCCAGGTGGAAGTGATTGGATATTTCTCAAGTGTGAGAGGGTCAGGCCCTCCCTTCTCATGGAATTGTGGCCAGAGGCAGCAGCTCCCTCCATTAAACACTGAAAACACAAGTCAAGGGAGAATGCTAAACCAATCCTTTCCCACAGAAAGGCCTGAGGAATGTGAGGAGCAACCCCAGCTGGGAGACTCAAATCCCTACCCACCCTCAGCCTGAATTTTCCTCACAATTCACGTGCACACAGAGATGTCACCAGCTGAACAGTCCCCATCCTGTGAGAGCCTCATTGCTCCTCGTGAACAGGAGTGTGCTGCCTTCCTCAGTCTCCTTCTGGCCCCAGGAATCTTCTCCTTATTCCTACACACAGTGACACATCCAACAGGCAGGACCAGAAGACATTTCCCATTTGGTTTGTGGGAAAGCAAATCCGTGGTTAAACTGCACAGGAATCGTAAGAATGGCTGAAAGATGAGAACAAACAGGCAAAGTTAAAAATCTGGAAGTGCTATCCCAAGCTGACAGAAGGGGAGTCACATCTGCTCAGTAAAGTTTGCAGCTATTTTTGTGTGGCTTTGCTTAAGCTAAATGATGGCTGAATTCACATTTATGTTTATCCTGGCTTTGCTCTGCAGCCAAGTTTCCTATTTCCATAGGAGAAGCTCTGCTCAGCTCACCATTACTGTTTGTCCTGGAATTCCAGCAAAAGGCCCTTGAAGTGCTGTCTCTGATGCAGAAAGAACTCAACAATTGGTTAGTGTTTACACATTCTTGAGAAAATGTTACTTATATTTCCCTAATGCTAATGATCCTGAGTGTTTCTTGAAGAAAAATTTCAGCTAAAATTGTTACATTAAAAATCAAAGTAGGTTTGAAATTGAGATGCCATCCCATACCCACATCTGTAACCTATTCTTAGAAAAGTGGCCATGATGAGAAAGTTTACCAGAATGAGTAAATATTTGGTTGAAATGCAGCAAAGATGGAGAGAGAGAGAAGAGCAAACAATCCATCTCCTTCTGCTTTATCCCAAAAGAGATGAGGGAGCAGCATTCCACACACTCATGCAAGTATCTTGCTGGCAGCATGGGATAAAATTGTATTTTAGATTATTTATATAAGTAGTTGTCCTGACTTTCTGCCAGCCCACTCTCCCTTTTTTTTTTTTTTTTTTGGTGGAAAACCTAAGTCTTGCAGCTGCATCTGGAGTTCCATTCCATTTGATCTTTCTGTTTATCCAAGCTCCCACAACATGGGAGTGTTTCCCATGGCTCTTTACCAAAGCAACTGCAAGAATCCTGCAACAATGACCTTTGATTTCTGAGATACACAACACGTGTCTTTACATTGGAAACTTCATAATCCTTTCAGAACTTGGATACAGAACATATAAAAATTACCACAGAGACTAAATACATTGTTTTGTTTTTTTTAACCGTGTAGGAGCAGGCAATAAATTACTGTAATTAACCACAAGCAGCCCTGAAAGCTGCTGTGATTTAAGAAGTTCTAAAGCTGAGGGTTCATAAAGGAGCACTGTCATAAAGGCCATGAGTAACAGAGAGGCAGAAATAAGAAACAACTCTTTGCTGGCTCCTCCAGCTCCAGAAGCAGCAATCCACAAATCAAACAGAAATCTGCAAATGAAACTAGCAGGAGCCCCAAAGAGGAGAAGCAGCTCTCCCTGCAACACTTCTCTCAGGAGTCAGCCTGTGTCCATTGGTGCCCCCAGCAGAATGGGCATCCTGAACACCAGAGGGGCTGGAACAAAATTCCATGGAGAATGGAGTGTCATTTTCTGACAACATCTCCATGTTTGACAGCTGAGCCTTGTGCTGAAAGGATCCCTCTCTTCCCTTCAGACAACACCAAGGCTCACTGTTCTCAGTGGAACAGTCCCCAGTCTGGATCTTCTCATGGAGTATCCCATGGGGTACAAATTCAGCAGTTCATTTCACCCCTGCTCAGCTCTAATTCCAAAGGATTTGGTGTCTGCCTTACCTGGTTGGAGTCTGGTTCCAGCTCTGTTCTTAACTGCTTCTGCTGCTTTCCATTTCCCAGGAATTCCACCAAAGCAGTGACAGCACTTTTCACATCCTCCAGGATTCCCTCTGCTGGGTTTGGTTGCTGGAAGAATGTCAAAACCTGGGCCCCCAGGGCTTTGTTATCAGGAATTACATCCCTGGATTTGTTAATTTCCAAATATTATCTCAACAAGGCACTGGGCATCCAAGGAATATAGAAATGGATGTGCTAACCACTGGTTACCCCTCTGGAATGTCAGAGCTTGGAAAAATGGGCAGTTGGGGCTTTTCCTGGTGGTCCCATGAGGTTATTTTACCCAAGAGCCTCTTCCCATGTCTTCCCCTGTACCCACCCAAAAATCCACCTGTTCATTCCCAGCTGCTTCCTCCCTCTTTTCCTTTATCCAACAGAATTTTAACAGGTGAATATTCCCCTCTGGAATAGCACCTTTCATTCCAAACCTAATAACAAATGAATCATTTCCTCTGACCTTCATTATCAGGATTTCTCCAAGAGCTGGTGATGGAAAGCGATCCTCTCCTGCTCCCTGCTGGATTCCTGGAGCAGGGATTCTTTCCCTCTTTCCCACACCCCCTTTCAGGCTTTGTTTCAGCTTTTGCTGCCAATCCTTGGATCCTTCCCCTCGCTCCAGGAGCTCCCAGCAGTTCCACACCCTCTTTTCTCCCATCCTGATCATTTCTCCAGGAAGGGATCTGTGCATTCCAATCCCCTTCTCTTTCCTCCAGCAATTCCCACCAATGCAGACCTAAAGCTGACACAAGGAGTGCCCACAAATCCAAATCCAGACCCTGCCATCCCTAAACCAGCAACTCTGAACACACAAACCTGGAAAATCTGCATTAATTCAAACCTAACATTCAGGGCACACCAAATACTTCAAATGCCCAAGGAGTATCCTGTTGCCTTCAGCTCCCAGGGGATTTTTCTCTCAACTCACATGGATTTGGGGATCAAGAGATCTCCCTGAAAAAACCTGTACAGTGCATGCTGGAATGCCTGATCCCATGAATCCAGGGAGTGTTCAACCTGGGAAACCATAAATTTTTGCCAAATATCCCCCAAACCCTTGGAATAACATGGGTTATTTTATGTATTTTTAGTGTTGGAAAGCCAGGAATGACTTTATGATCCTACCTCCTTTTTAATGAGTTGTTTTAATTAGTCACCAGCAGGGACCACTTTTAGCCAGCTTTACTTAAGTTTCTTTTTCACAGATTTCTTGTCGTTTTGATCATGAAATCACCAAAACCTCAGGTTTGTTAAATTAACCCTGAAAACTTCAATGAACAAATCCTGAGGGAATTGGGGATTGGATTTCTTACAGCCCTTCAAGGACATGTTGGGTCTACCCACTGATTTCAGTGCCAAGGGACAACCCAAGTTAAGAACAACCAAAAACATGAACCAGTCCTCATGAAACTCAGCTTTCCAAAACTTTATTCAGGATAAAAAAGGATGGGAATGACCTTGGCAAATACAATAATGAAAAAAATCAATGGATATCCCACAGTGATACAGACCAGCAGCAAGATCACTTCTCTCATATTTCTGCTTTTTGCCCTTCAAAAAAGGGACTAAAACTTGAAAAATTGAGAATTATTTCAACTTTGGAGCACAGTATTAAAGAACAAGTTTCAGAAGCACACATCGAAAATTCAAGACTTGAAGCAAATGTCAAATTAATAAAATTAATAACAATATTATCTAGTTTAGGTTCCTTAAATTAACTCTAGTATCTTTGCCTTTTAATTCTTGCTGAAAAATGAACCTTTTAAATACACAATACCCACCTGTTTTATGGACACAAAAGGAAACACAGTGAGCTATAACCTCAAATTCCTACCCCATCTTTAAAAACTGCTATTGTACATTGACACCTGTAGCTACCTCAGCACCCACAGTACTTCACACATGACTAAATATCCTTTCAGTCACTCTGATGTCATCACCAGAACCAGGTTTTTAGTTTCCTGGACTCCTCACAGGACACCTGTAACCTCAGCAGCATCTCTGCTGGTCAGAAGCAGAAGGCTGGGTGTGCTGTGTCCTAAAAACTGGCTAAGAGGCTGCTGTAGAAAAAAGATAGTAAAAAAAATAAAAACTGAAGCTGTAGTAAACAGCTTCTAGGAAACAGTTTTTGACTCAGTGAGACACTTGAATTTGCTGTCAGTTTGGTGATTTAAGGCTGTTCCTGTGAATCCTTACCAAGCAAACCCCAGGCAGCTCTGCCTGAGGGAGACACGGAGGTGATCAGGTGCTACTGCACCCAGAGCAGGGCTGCCTGCCCTGGAAATGAAACCTGGGCTCCCTGCAGTCCAAATCCAGCTCTGAGAACAACTAACAAGAAATCTCATCCAGTTTCCATCCTCCAGCATTTTTTTTCACTGCACAGGACATGCAGGAGAACTCCTTCTGTGCTCCTATGCCATTGCTCAGTACTTAGGAGTAAATACAAAATTAAGAATTTTCTTCTCACCATCCCACACATTATCAAGCAAAAAATTCAAGGTACTTGTGGAACAGTACCCAAAGCCACCTTCTGTAGTTTCTTTCATTGCCCAGGGATGAGAACTGTGATCAGGTGGAGAAGTGTTTGCACTTAAGGGAGGCTATTCCAAAATACAAAGGAAATGTGTTTTTTATCACTGCCTACCTCTCTGTTTTGATCAACGTGGCAGCTGCAACACCTTCAGTCATAAATGGTAAACTGGCATCCTTCAATCAACAAGCATCTTTAAATTGATGTTGCAAAGGTTATGGATACAAGGCAAACACTCCTGGCCCTCAGAACTCTGCAAGGATTACAATTTGGCATAAGCAAGGTGAACAATCCAACACTTTTCATGGTTTTCATCGTTCATACTGAATAAAATCCTGGGTCTGCACAGTGTTAGGAAGTAGGATATTACTGCCACTTGATTACAGCACTAAGAAAAAGCATAATTGAGTGTGTGCTGCCCTGAGCAGCTGCACTGTCCTCCCTGGACATGGAGCAGGCAACACAGAGCACGAGGCATCACCCCCTCTCCACACACAGCTTTAGCACAGTTACCTGTCTTACTTGCCAGAGAGTCTGAAAATATGAAGCAATTTTAATGTAAATGTATTTTCCCAGCACTGTGCATCAGCCACCTCTGTAACTTTCTCCTGTTCCCAGTTAAATGTTGTTTTTTTTTTCTTCCCTTCTACACAAGTTGTGTTTAGAAGGAGAACCTCATGTCCTTGGCATAGCCCAGTTTGTCCAGGTTGGGAATGCAGGCATACTGGATCATTGGAGGAGGTCCACACATGAGGATCAGAACATCATTCTGAGGTGGGGGCAGGTGGTCTCTGATCATCTCTTGGTTCACAAATCCTTGGCTGTAATCCCAATCTGTTAAAAAAAACGAAAGTAGGGAAAGGGGAATGAGGTTAAAAGGAAGAAAAGAGAGATACAAGTCACTTCAGAAAGGAGAAATCCATAAAGTTGTTCCCAGGTGAAACACTAACAGTCAGTTCTACTGGGATTCAGGTTTAACCATCACATCTCCAGCCCTGGATGGAGAACAAACTTGCTGCTGCTGACCCAAACTTTTGGGCACTGTAAGACTGTTTTGGGTTTTTTTATCCCAGTTTTGGTCTTGTTTCACATATGACAGTGAAAGTCTGCAGAACACTCTTGAGGAGGAACTTTTATGCCAACTGCTAAGATCACTTCACAATTTCCCCAAAGAAGGAATGGCAATCAGGAGAACACTAACTGCAGTGGATGACAAGAGCAACAGGCTGTGGGGAGGGCAAGACCCTTCCCTCAGCCTACCAGGGGTGTTTTCCTGGTCACAAGGAAGAGGAGGCACATGGCCTTTCCTTCTGTGCCCCAAACTCCCCCTGAATTTGAGTGTGAATCTCTCCTGATGTGGGTGGGCACGACAAGGAATGGTGAGAAAGGCAAACCACAAGGAATGCACTGTTTAACCTTCTCCTCCTCAGGCTTGTTCAGCAAGCTCAGGCAGGGATCTGTGCCCCTGAGCTACACGGTGCCTCTGGCACTGCAGGCCAAGGATAACATGTTATATTTATGCCTGTGAGGAAGGAGAAAAGAAGGTCACCCTGCACTGGAGACAATGGTAAATATTCAGGTGCAGCCATGTGAGGAACACTGCTCTGCCTGAGGTGAGCCTTGCAAACATTTCAGTGCTTACACCTGAGCCTGTGTGCATCCCGGCACTACTGCATGCACTCAGACATTCTCTAATCAGCAAGAACTGACTCCTGAAGCTCAGAAATACCCCCACGACCCAGCATGTCTCCTGGAGAGCACATTACCCCTCCTGAGTTCCACAGAAGTGCCCCTTCAGCCCTTACTTTCAGGTGCTGTGTCCAGCGTGTACCAGCACTTGAAGCGGCCGGGGTGCTGGGCCTGGATCTCGTCGAGCTCGGCCCGGAGCAGGATATCCTTCTCAGTCTGCAGGACAAGGGGAAGTGTCAGCACACCCTGCCTGCCAGGGCAGCCCTCAGATGGCCACAGAGCAGCAGCTACTGCTCAGCCCTGAGACACCCAAGAGATGATTCCACTCCAAACCCAAGTTATTTTCAGGCCTAGCCTGTGGCAGAGCTAATAAAAGGTAACTTTCCCAAATCCTGACCATGCCTTCCCTCTAAAAATAAAACAAAGCAGAACCATTACTTAATCAGGAATCAGAAGAATAAAGCCCTTTTTCAAAATCAAAAAACTAATCATGACTGCACAGAATTACCTCCCTGCCCTCCTCACACTGTGCCATCCAGACAGGGAAATGCCAGTTTTTTCACCTGTGCCAATTCAGGGATCATCAGCACTGCCACGTGGAGACTGCTTGACTTTTAAAAAGGAATGAACAACCAAAAGGGTATCGAGTTCTGGCTGGAACAGCAAACATTACTCAGGGTATCAAGTTTGGCTCCTCCCTGATGCAGCATCAGTGCAGGCCAAAGGAAAGCCTTATTTCCCTGGGAGCAGCTGCAGTCTGGGCAGGAAGGAAAAGGGTAGGGACTGAAAGGGCTGCCAAGCCCTGCAGCCACAGAAATTTGGCATGGAGGTCACCACTAAGTCCACAACTGTGGGGGTAAGGAGGAATGTGCAGCAGCTACTCCAGAGAAGGTGCTATTCCTGGATCTGCAGCTCTGGGGGCTCCAGAAAAACTCCTACTGCTTCTGGCCAACTCAAAGGGTGCCAGCCAGAACACAGGAGGAGCCCATGTACACTTCAAAATATTTCAGAAAACTGCTATTTGTGGAGTTACTGGGTGCAAGGACTCTTTAAAGCCAGGGACTGATGTTTCCATAGGCTGCTGCTAACAGGCAGGGAACTGTTGCCCAGGCTCTCCCTCCTAGCTGCAGTGGGTTTCCCACACCACTAAAGCAGCTCCAGCCCTGTGCAAACCATTCTGAATCATTCCTAGCAAATCCTGGCCCTCCTGCCCTGATATCACTGCACTCATGCCAAATCCAAGGGCTCCAGCCAGCAGCAGAGAGCACTGGCAGGGCTCCTCAGAGCAGGGAATCTCAGCACTTGGGTCATAGCTCCTGGGCAGAAAAACCTCAGGCTGTAACTCAGGTATCACAGACCTGCCTGTGTTGGAAGGGACCTTAAAGCCCATCCAGTTCCTCCCCCCAGGCTGCTCAGAGCCCCACCCAGCCTGGCCTGGCCACTGCCAGAGATCCAGGGGCAGCCACAGCTGCTCTGGGCACCCTGTGCCAGGGCCTGCCCACCCTCACAGGGAACAATTTCTTCCTCATAACCCATCTAACCCTGCTCTGTGTCAGTATGAAGCCATTGCCCCTTGTCCTGTCACTCCAGACTCTTGTCAAGAGTCTCTCTCCCTCTTTCTTGTAGGCCTAGATATGGCACAAATGAAACAAGCACACACTGAATGTGAGAAGAAAAATAGAGGAGAGCCTAAAGAAGCAAAAACCACAAGCATGAAGTGAAGCTTGCCACAAATAATGACTCATAATCCAGACACAAATATTCATTAGAGGGAGAAATTCAAAAGCAGAAAGATTCTCAGCAGAACACCAGGCAAAGAAGGGGTGTTGCCCAGCAGCACACCAACATTAGGGTCATCCAAGAAATCCCTCTTGCAAGGATTCCATGGATGAGAGAGAGCTTCCCTGTGGCCAGCATGCAGGATGCCACACCTCAAGAGCCAGAGAAGCACATGAAAAACTGACAGAGGGGATGGAAATGAAAGCAGATAGCCAGGAAGAATCATAGCTCTGTAACTCTCTCCCTGCTGGAGACCACAGTCAGCTACAGCTTCACCCAAGATGTCCTCAGACAGAAAGATTCCACAAAGACTGCTGCAAAGCTGGGGAGTTAAAACTGCTGGAGGAGACAAATGTCCACCCCTTTCATGTTTCCACTATGAAAGACAGCTCTGAAAGTCTGCCCAAAACATTACCAACTTGCACAAAGGAATGCAGGGCTTTAACATTCATAAACTGGATTAGAAGCAGAGCAATGAGTCACAGGAAGGCAAACATTAGCAAACATTTCTGTAGTAAAGCTAAACCCTCAATTTATCACAGTACTTTTTACATGGGAGGTTTCCAAGAGAATAAAAGGACAGAATTACCTGATTAGCAAACAGCAGGTGGCAAGTGGTGGGGTCATCTTTGTCCTTTATGATTGCTCGAATGATCTGCAGCATAGGTGTAATCCCTGAAGAGAGAGGCAGGTCAGTGATGGGAAGATGGGGGGTAAAAGAGGGGACAAGTGGGAAAATGTGAGCAAATGCACCTAGCAGCTGTCAGAAAGCAGAGAGGAATCCTACAGATACCTACCAGTGCCCCCTGCAATCATCCCCACGTATTTCACTGTCTTGCTAACTGGATCAGCTTTCTTTTCAGGCCGGATATCAAACTTGCCTGGAGAAAAAGAGATGGAAAACACTGAAGCAAGCAGGAGACACCTCCTGGTATCCCTTTCCAGCACATCCTGCTAAATTTGACTTTGTTTCAGCCCTGTCACCCTTCCCTCCCAGAGAACAGAAAAGGTGAAGATGTCCTGAATGAAAGCAATCCTGAGAGGTGATTTTAAGACCTGAGGTGGTAACATCAGACACTGGGTTGTGGCTTATCCTGACCACAGCCTCCATACACACCACCTGCACTCCAATTTGCTCACATCCCACACCCCCAGAGACATTCACAAGCCCAGATTCTGGAAACAGTTCTCCACTAAGGAACTGATCTGCTCAGAGAGTTTATTTCCCCTGAGCAATTATTTTAAGGGAAAATATAAAATATGCAGCATAGTGTTTTTTTTTTTTTAATTTTTCTCTTTTTGAGCTGATTTGCCCATTTCAGCCATACACAACAGAGAGTCTGAAACTCCCCAAAATGTTGTGTTGTATTCACAGCTCTCTTCATCCAGGATAACATGAATGCTACATACAAAGCTCTGGAAAATCACATGTCAGAGTTCTGCTTCACACACAAGTGCCAGAAGGTTTTTGTGACCCATTTGTGGCTGCATTATACTAACATGAGATATTTTACATTGACATAAAAGTAATGCCTACTCATAAAGTTCAATTTTACTTGGGAAATCAGCAGTGGACAGTGCAAATACCCAGTGTTTTTGTCAATGTATAAACTGTGTTCATATAAGCATGGACAAAAACATCCCTTACATGAGAAGAGCACCAATAAACAGCATTTCTAGAGTTATAAGACATTTTTCCTGTTTACTATTAAATTCTATCTTCCAAACCAGCCTTGCCTTTTCCTTTGTACACAAGGAGGCCACTTGGTCCCCTGAAGTCAATGGTGTCCCCTATTTTCAGGCTGTCCAAGTATTGAGACATCTTCCCCCCATCAGGAAACTTGGGATGGACACCTCTGAAGTAGACCTGGTAAAAATAATTAAGGGAGCAATTCAATCTCACAGCTCAGACTTCAAATTTTTATGTACAAATACTCCTCATGCAGAGAACACAACTACTCCATAAAGAAATGCAATGTCTGACTGAAAAAAGATTAAAATGCCACTCCTGCCCAAATTTTTAGACAGAGACCAGTGATTTCTCCACTGCAGTTCTGCAACACAGAAAATATTGGCAATAATCAACACAATTTACACCCAAGTTTAAAAGGGGCTAGAAAAATAAAGAAAAACCCCAAAACACTGTGATTCAAAGAGCATAACTCTAAGAGGAAATCCAGTGCAGATATTCATATTTTAAATTCTTAACAGCTTTAAATGATAGCTACCAAGAGGCAAAACAAAAGTACATTACCATAAGAGTTAAAATCACATTCTTACCAATTAAATCAATTATTCTCACTGCCTGGATCAGTAATAATGATCACCACTCTGAGTGATCACAATGACCAAATGCCATTAGCTTCAGAAGCAGCTGCCCATCCAGGCAAGGTTAATTCCTTATTCCAGAAGGATTAAAAAGGGTATGAACATCTGCAGGTCTACACAGAGGGTGGAAAATGATGCAGCTGCTCATGAGAGACCCTCACTACAGAAGTGCCTGCAAAATGCCACGTGGTCTGTAGGTAACAGCACGTTCCTGAAGAGAAGCCAGCTCCAAACTTCACATAAAGGCACTGCAAAGGTGGCTCAGAAGCTGCCCAGCCTGGGAAAAGAGTGTGACATTCTCACCTTGACAACAAGATCCACAAAGCCCTTGTCATCATCACTGGAAACTGGAGTGTAAGGTCTGACAACCAGAGCTCCATCAATCCGTGCAGACAGGTAGATGTGCTGTCCTGTTGCAGGGGAAAAAAACCCAAAAACTAGTTTCCTTTCAAAAGTAGTAGTTTTCTGGGGCAGCAATGGCTGCAGGCACAGACCCCCAGACCCCTGGTGGCACTGCAGCCTCTCAGCCTGCACAGTGGGGCTGCTGCTGGGGCACACCTCACAAGAACTGGGAGGAAGCAGAAAAGGTGCCCCTCCCAGAGAGAAAATGTGCCTTCTGCCCTCACCTGTTTGAGCTTGACCCCACCCTGACAGGACAGCAGCCTCTGCATGGGCCACACACAACCCTCTGCCTCTGAATGAAGCACTCAGTGGTTTTGGTGACAAAAGGCAAATGCGGGTGCTGGACTAAACAGCATCTGCCACCCAACTGCAGCTCTGCTGCTCCCAGCTGCTCTTCCATCCTCTGCAGCTGTCAGCTCTCCCTGCTTCCCAAGTCTCACCCTGCAAACCACTCCTCAGTATCCATTTTGGGCAAGCCAAGGAAAGGAGCTTTGCTTTTATGGGTACTAAAAAGATTAAGAGATTTTTAACAGCCCAAACAAGATTGAATTTAACACCTGGCAAAGGTGCTGACAATAACCACAGAGCCCAGGAGCCACAGATCACTGCAGCAGCTTGTTAAAGTGGAAGTCTTATTAAACACAAGTCACAATCAAATGCTCTTTATAGAAGCAGGAAGGAAACAATGGCACTAAGCTGTTTTGGAAGGCACCACACCCCGTGGCAGGGCCTTTGGAAACAGCAACCCCTGGGTGATTCAAAAGTTCCGTGAAATTCAGAAGTGAGTAGATCATCTGGTAAACCACATGTGTTATAGGAGAAGTGGATGAGAGTGGTGCCTCAGGGCATGGAGAGGGACTGCAGGGATTCAGCCCCACAGGAAAAACACAGGCTGGAAAGCTGAGATGGAAAAGTACAAGTGTTTGTTCCTAGTCCCTCCACAGAAACCAGCTGCATGCTGCATTTCAGAGCCTCACAGCATGAGGATAATCGTGCAGAGCTCTCAGTAACAGCCCCAGCCACATGAGCAGTATTCCAAAATCAAAATATAGGGAAAAAAACCCCAACCCCAAACCTCTTATAGTGTAATTAATGCAAGCAACACTTGGATTCTTCCTAAGGAATGTACCTAGAGGGAGACCCAGGACGTGCTCCATGGAAGGGAGAGCAAATCGAAATCTCCTGGTGTCATGGCTAACTTCCTGAAAGAGGAAAAGCAAAAGAACAGTCAGCTCTGGCACTGGGATTCAATGTTTGTGATTTCACTTCTAAAAAGAGACAAGTCTGGAGTCCTGCAGGATTAAGAATTAATGACATTTAACAATACTTGTGTGCAGATTAAGACCAAGTGAAACTCCCCAAATATTATGGGCATTTATACTGCCTTCTGTGAGAAGGCCACAAGATAAATAAAAATTAGCCCTTCAACTCTAATTTCCAGTTTAAATATGCAGCAGTTCAAAGCCAAAGTATTCTGATTTTCACCTCTCAAAATCAGACGAATTCATCATTTGAATGGAAGCAGAAACATGGTTTCTTTTACAATGGTAAGGTCCTTAAATTTTTTTCCTTGAAAATATTTTTTTTTAAGAACTGAAAGAATCCAGAAATAAAACTGAAAAGAGCACTTTACTTAGATATGAACAGAATTATGACAATATATATCCAGTCCTGCTGGGACAATTATTCTAATTTTTACACGTGCACCTACCTCCTTATCAATCAGCCTGAGAGCATACTTCACTTCTGGGTCCTTCAGGGTAATTGCAGGCTGGGGATTCCTGAAGAGCCTCATGAAGGTGCTGTAGATGAGCCATATTGGGTATGTCACAACCTGGCGCAGCTGCAGCAGCACAGGACAGTGTTAGACACGTGTGCAGAATGAGAGAGAGCAATCTGGGGGACAAGGAATGGGCTACTGGGCCAGGGCAATCTAAACACCAAAAGGAATGTGTTTATTTCAGCAGGAAGAGGAAGAATTATTAAAAAAAAAAGTCCAAATAAATGCCACCCCCCAGCTTTGCTCTATGAAGCCATCAGTCGTGTGCTGAGGCACACCAGCACGGGGCTGCCACGCTGGCAGCTGCACTGAGGGAGGCTGTCACAGCTCCACATCCCCTGGCAGGGAGGCTGAGTGCCCACCCCCAGCAGGCACAGACACACAGAATCCAAGTTCACACAGAATCAGAGAATACCCTGGGTTAGGAGGGGCCCCTCAGGCTCATCCAGTCCAACCCCTGGCCCTGCACAGGACACCCTGACAATCCCACTCTCTACCTGAGAACGTTGTCCAAATGTTCCTTGCACTTTGCCAGGCTTGGAGCTGTGCCCATTCCCTGGGGAGCTCCAGGGCCACACCACCCTCTGGGGGAAGAACCTTTTCCTAATATCCAACCTAAACTTGTGACCACGCTGACCCACCCAGGCAGACACACACACACAGCACCCCTGGCTCATCCTGTTCCCTGCATGAAGGTCCAGGAGTGGGAATTCCACACACAGAGGGGCAGGAGGTGGATCCCCCAGCAGCTGGCCTTGCCCTGGCAGAGTGTGCCCACTCTCCAGGCTCCCCAGCAGGACACAGGGGCCACTGCTGCACAGACCCCTTCTTTATAATTCTTTTTTACTTCTTGCTGTTACCAAGTGGTACAGGTACCAGGGGTTCCTGTAAGACAGGAACAGATTGTGCTCTGACACCACCCTCTTCACACTAGGGCAGGAGAATAAACTGCACAACTACTTACAAAAATCCTCTCTGACTCACTAATCCACTCTAATTTTATTATTCAACACTTCAACAGAGGAGGGGGGAAAAGCATGGCTACAGCAAAAATAATTAAAAAAAAAGAGTTCAAAGTTCTGCCTGCTTAGCTTTCACTTTCATTTTATTTTAAAGGGACCTGAACAGTATTTTAGAGTAGCATTTGTGCAACTGTGACAGTCCCTCAGGAGGCTATAAAAACTCCCTAAATTATTAATAATAAAACTGCGGGACAGCATAAATTCTCTCTTAACATGCTGTTGTACAGGTTTAAAATGCATCATCACTATGTACAGCCTGAGGGCACACCATGCCATACACACACTGCATTTTTCACTTTTATTTGGGAATGCTGAAATAGCTTCATGCAGGTTGTTTCTGAAAAAGCTAAAACTGACAGGAAAATGATTCCTTAACTCTCAGAGATCCACCAGATTTCTGCAGCGCTGGGAAGAAATTTTTGTCACTGAGTCACAGAAAAGGGCAGAGGGATGGAAGTTGTTCAAGGTGAAAGTGCAGCAAGTAAACTCCTTAATGAGAAATTAATATTTGAGTGAGGTCTGGTGGCAATAGCAAGCTGACTCTGCAGCAGGTGTTTCAAATGAGACATTAATAAGTTAAAACACCTTCATTTCCAAATGTGTCTCTCTGAAATGAACAAAAAAATAGTGCTGTTGTTGTCAGGCAATGACAATTTTAACACAGCGTTAACCTTGTGGAAAGCAATTTGTTATTCATGGTCAATTAGTGTAAAAGTCTCGTGGGATTTGGCCTGAGAAGAAACAGCACACCCACTAATTCAGAAAGCTATTTTAGTGGCTTAGATCTTACTCAGATCTATCACCAGGTGGGCAGAAAAAAGAGGAAGAACTGAAGGGTGTATGATTACAAAAAGTTGTGCTTGCTAAGAAAAGCATAGTCTGGGTTAAAAGTGGCCTACATACTCTCACCACAGGGCAGACCGAGAGGTTAATGAAGATAACTGCACAGCATCAGGTCTCCAGCAGCAGACAGCAACAGGCTGGCCACAAGGCCTGGGAATCACTAAATGGGGACCTTGTGACTCAGCGTTTCCAGCTGCACGAATCTTTGCGAACAGACAAGGCAGAATTAGTAACTGAGCAGGAATTTTTATTACTGGAAAGAGGCCGCTGTGCGATAACAAAGAGAGAAGCCATGGAGACTGCACTGCCGGGGCGTGGTGAGCACAGCATGGCACGAACCAAACCGAACCAAACCAAATCAAACCCTGCCTTGGCATGAGAAACGCTGCACCCTCGGCTCCAAACACCCTGGTTTGGAAGGAATCTCAGCTAAACATTCTTGTCATCTGTTTCGGAAAGCAACGAGAGGATAACGGGATCCCTTGGCTCCCGCAGCTGCAGCCTCATCTCCTGTTTGAGCGGCTGCAGCCAAGCGAGCACAGGGGCTGCAATCGCTGAATCCAGCCCCTCCTGCCCCTCTGACAAAGCCAGAGCGAGCAGAGTGCGAGCACAGAGCAGTACCAGAGCCCAGAAAAGATGCGTGCAGGGATGACAGCTCTGAGGCAGACCCTCTGCTCAGCGAGCATCGTCAGGGATAGAATCGTGCAATGGTTTGTGTTGGAAGCGACCTTAAAGAGCATCTCGTTCCAGTGGGCAGGGTCACCTTCCACCATCCCAGGCTGCCCAGTGCCCCGGGACTGGGACACTGCCAGGGATCCAGGGGCAGCCACAACTCCGGCTAACCTGTGCCAGGGCCTCACAGGGAGCAATTCCATCCTAGCACCCACTGTAAACCTACGCTCCAACAGTCTGAAATTATTCCGACGGAGGAAAACACCACAAGCGTTCAGAGCCCACAACAACAACAACAATAACAACAACAGATATCGGCGGAGCAGCGAGGGCAAACCCCCCCGGCCCGGCAGCCGGCACGGGCACCAGCACCGCCC
>VXBS01010232.1:123108-135690 GCA_013400255.1 Sitta europaea
ACGCCCGCCCGCCATGGCGCCGGCCCGTCCCCGCGGGGTGCGCGCCCCGCCGCGCTTTGTTGACGGCCTGAACAGGCACAGGCTGCCTGGCGCTGGAAGGGCTTTTCAAGGTCGCGCAGTTGCGGGAGGTTTGTTCCAGCTGGCAGCTTTTCCTCAGTCTCTGAGTGTGCCTGCCCAGCCCAGATGTGCTCTTTGTGCTGCTTTGGTCTGGAAACCTGTAAAACTCAGTGTTTGCACTCACACCTCCCTAGATTGACCAAAGAGGTTTAAATAACTCTGAATTAACCCTGTCTCCCCTCAGGGAAGTGTAGGCAGCAGACTAGAGGTGACAAACCAACACTTACCCATTGTCCACCTTGACTGGAAAAGCAAAATATTTAGGGCAGAAATAGGCAGAGATGCCTACATGCTTTGGAAACGTTTTGTTCCCAGGATCTCCTTGATCCTTTACGTTGGCAAAGGTCAGCATCCCATGCTTGAGGTGGGGGTTTTGTCAGGCAGAACGTCTTGCACAAGTTCTTTGCCCCACTCCTTTGGAAATGCTGGTCACGGGTGACAGCACCAAACACTCCCCCATCCTCTCGTGACAGAAAAAGGAACCGAGCTCAGAGGCAGCCTGGCCTCAACTCTTGCACAAACCCCACATCTGCTGCCCTGTGCAATGGGACTGACAAAGCACTGGCCATGCCCTGTGCAATGGGACTGACAAAGCACTGGCCATGCTCAGCTGCAGAGGAAGCCAACCCATGGGGACACCAAGGCTGCTCTCTGCACACTCTATTTTTCTGCATTGGATCTGGGAATGACCCAGATTCTGTACTGATCTAATTTGCCTTTGAGCAGTACTTCATTTCTTTCACTCTCCTCAACAGCTCTGCATTTTCAGTGTCCATATCAAAAGATAGCAATTTTAAGAGACATACAAGTACACACTTGGTTGTGAAATTGCTGGTGATGCTACTGAGCTGTAATTTTATTAAAGAATAACTTAAACCCATTGACTCCAGTGATGCTGCTGCTTGTAAGTGAAAATTCCCTGTGCTCCCATCTGGGCTCTTTCTGCTAATGTGAGTAAAGAAGTTCCAACTGTCTCTATAGACAGAATATGCCCACTGGATTTTGTATTTTAAATGAAAGTAAAGAAGAAGAGTTCCTGCATTCAGTTGATAAACTGGGGGAGTTGACAAATCCAGGGCATTGGATTTTTGTCATTCACTTTGTTTACCCTGAACTGCAACAAGTACTAACCGAAGATGGTAAAGAAAATTTCTGTTAAGATCAAGGATATTCAATTTTGAGATGCTTTAATTTCCCCTACCAGTGTCAGAAGGAAACTTCACTTTTAAGTGTTTTAAGAGGGCTACATGTCTTGTTCCCTATGCAATTCTCTGTGCCAGGTGTCTTCATCACCAGGGGCTTTATTTGTCCCTAAATTGATTCATTGAAGGGGTACATGGGCCAGAGGTGCAGAACCACTTGTATGACTGATAGCCAGCATCAAGCCATTCTGGCTTCTCCATACACATATACCTAGTTCAGATCTAAATCTATGCTTTTCAGAAATTAATTATGATGAAGAAGAAAATTCTACAAGCACCAACCGAACAACAATAAGCTTTAAGTCATCTGAAGGTTGATTTAATATAAAATCAACTACAAATATAAATATAAATATAATATTCAAATTAAATTCACATAATGAATGCAAGCTTCCCAGGACAGGCACTACCAGTGCCTGCTACCACTTGCTTCCTGTGGCACATGCAAAGTTCTGCCTTTCTAAAACACTTCCTGCTAAAGCACCTCCTCATCTACTAATCTCACACTTAGCATTTTCAGATGTAAATACAGAAGCATTTGTCGGGGTTTCTTTTTTCACCACCTTTGATTTTTTTTCATCTCAGATTAATTATCATCCTCCTGTTAGTGTAGGGTTAAAATGTTTCTGAAAATCATGGGAAGGGAATGCTGTGCTTTGTTTTTAGTGCACCGTGCAAAACTGCACTTATGAAGATTATAGTTAAGCATATTGATAAGAAACACAAACGATGCAATTATTATTTGGGGGTGAATTATTTGTTATTTTGGGGATCATGAGAATCAATGTTTAGAGTTTCCAGGGTACCTGTAGATAAGATCATATTTATACAATGGGACAATATAAGTACAATTATTATACTAATTGTGTTGCTTAAACAAATATGTAGTTATATAATCATAACTGAAATGGTATAAATATGTGCATTGTGAACAGATGGGCAGAGCTAGATTTGGGTAGCTGTACCCCTAGTTCCTGAGTGCTCTTAATAAAGCACCTGCACATAACCCACCTGTGATTCTGTGTTTGTGGACACTAACACTCCCTTCTACTGATAACAGCTGGCTACAGAACAATGAGACCAGAATGTCCTGTCCACTTCAAGCCGTTCAAACTTGCAGTGCTTCCTTCTGGGCTCAAATTTCATCCCGAGACATAAAATCCGTTTGGCAAATAATCTGTGATGCAAGACAAGGTGAGGCAGGAGCCTGCTGCAGGTGCTGAGGGCTCCACAGTGAGAGTGTTCCTGTGCTGAGAGCAGCAGAGCTGTGGCACTGGCCTCAGACTCTTTGGGAATTGGCACCTCCTGCTCTGCTGTGTCCTCCCGTTGGGCTGAGTGACACTGAGTGACACTGAACCCACCAACTGACAGGGCAAGAGGACTGGAAGGCAAGCACAGCTCCCTGCCTTGGCCTGTGGGAGGATTGCTGAGCTTCTGGCTGCCTTCTCCCTGCTCAGAGTATTTCCCAAGAGAAAAACTTCTTCCCAGCATGGCAAGTGGGTAAGAGACAATCATACTCATTCTCCTCCAACGGGAAGGGTAGTGGGGATGGGATCTGTTTGTCCATAAAAGGGTGAATATAACATGATGTGCAGCACAGCAAGAGCCCTCTTATCTTTCTGTTCTGTTTTACTGAGTTTCTGTTTCTTTCAGTTTTCTTTCTGTTCTGTTTTACTGAGTTTCTGTTTCTTTCAGTTTTGTTTCTGTTCTGTTTTACTGACTCACTGCAGTTTAAAACTCGCTGCAGCTACTGAATCATTAACTTAAAATAAAGGTGATGCTAAAATCAGATGGTGCTTAAGCATAGATGGTAACTTAGATTCAGTTCTTCAAATATCAGCTGCCTGCCCAGGACCTTGACAGATTGTTCCACTCTCATGCTTGCATTGACATTGCCTTTTCCTTTCCACCTACAAAACCTGCCTTGTTTATCCTTTGGTGTTTTAAATACCAGCTTTAAATGAAAAAAAAAACCCACCAAAACCCTCACTGGACTCAAACAGAATACAGACACTGGTGTAAGATGAAAATCTAGAGAATTGTTTCTATCTTCTGTTAGCCATAAAAGCTGTTGTATGTATTTCACAACATTTAAACCAAGTTTTTAAAATTATTGGAAACTTCTTGTATATTGGAAACTTCTTGGCTGCTCATCAGGTATTCAAAATCCTTTACTTCTCTATGTAAAGGTTAAAGGCTGTATAAAATTGCATGTTGTTGAAAGCTGAAAGTAAATTTACTTTGGAGAAGGTGTTCAGTCAGACCTTATTTGCAGGGCTTCATATGACCCATGGCAATACCTGTTTGTCTTGCTCTGATGCTGTTGACTTGGTCACATTATATGCCACTGACCTTTAATTCTCTTCATGTCTTGAGTAATTTCTGATTTATAGCAATAGAGCCACCTTCTTGGAGCATTGTTTTGGGTGGAATGAAGAATAAAGTGGAGATGTTAGATTCTTGGCTCTAAACACTCTGCTGGTGCATCAGCTGCTATTGCAAAGAGCCTCCCCAGGTTTTCTCAGCTCTTAAAAGTGCAGACTGAGCATTGTTACTGGGGCAGTGCTTTGCTCATTAAGCACATCCAAGCAAGGCTTCAGCTGGACAAAATCCAATTGGCCACACTTCTTGCACAGAAAGAATTAATTCTATGTGAAAGCATAAATCTGACAACTCAGAGCTTTGATCATAGGGAAGGGATGGAGAACTGATGATAAAAATCTGTTTTGAGTCACCCATGCCATTGTGTTGAAAACCAGGGAGAAAATACACAATACCATTTTCCAGTACAACCTTACCTACATGCTGGTGTGTCATGGCTTTGCATGAAGGTGTTGGGCATCTTCTCACTGAAGTTGTCTCACCTTGTAAGCTAAGTTTATGGCCCTTTTTAAAGAAATGCCATCCAGAAAGAGTTTTCACAAGATGGCTGTGTAAGTTGCTAGAGATGTTTTTTGCTTTGGCAAAAGGTATATTTTTTTTAAGTCTCCAGTTACAGCATAATCAGGTGCTCTCTCTGTTTGGAAACTATAAAGGGACAACAAAAAGGAGAGGAAAAGTCCATGATGATATTGTGGGAGCACCTAGCAGAGATAAAGGAGAGTAAAGGCTTTTACTTTGTAAAATTTAGTGATTTCAGCTTTGGGACAAGTTTCTTGAGTGCAGGAATACATTTACTAAAAGTATATTTGTTGAACAAAGATGAGGATTGAAATCTGTACACTTTGCTGTCACCTCTCCTGAGTAAACTCCTTGAGCTCACGAGATATTTCATAATATTTCTAAAGGAGGAAAGGTCAAACAGAGCCCTACAATGCTTTAGAAACACAAGACAAATCTGCCAAGACTGAGAGCAAGTGGGTATTAAAGAAATGACAAATCTCTCCTAGATAGGTGACTGTTACCAAAATACAGATGTACTAAAAGATATAAAATACTGTATCTGTGGAGCAAAATATTATAATAAAACCCCCTAATATTCCACATACCTTGGATGTTCAGCAGGCAGCAGACTCCTCTTCACCAGCAGTAGCTCATTCCAAAGCAAAAACTTGATTAAACATAGTATGGTGGCTCTCAAACAGACAGGATAAGCTGATGCAGAGGAGCAGACAGCAGGAGGGTCCAGAACACAGCACAAAAGTGATCCAATCGAATTAGGGCAGTCCAAGGTAAAGGCTCAAAGTTTGAAAAAACCTCTCCAGTACTGTTCTGTGAACTCACCACAGTTCAGTGAGTGAAGCTGAAGTGAGCAATTTTCTGTTTGCTGTTGGTTTGTCAGCTCTTTTGAGAAGGGCTTGTTCTTCCTAAGACTCCGGAAAGAACATGGAAGTATGGCTGAAATAAATAAAACTGCTGCTGTTGGTTCTGAGGCAGCTCCCTGGCACACTGAGCAGGGGCCCTGTTTGGGCTGCCCAGCCAGTGCTGGCAATGTGGTGCCACAAGCCCCACTTACTGCACCAGCAGAGCCTGGGGTTTGGGCAGGGGCTGAATGAAGCTCCTCTGTGACAGCCTCCTTCTTCTCCACTGTGAGACCTATGCAAGTACCTGTTCCAAGCACAAATCTTCCTTCACCTTCCTGTTCAACCCTGGCAACCATCCTCTGGCTCCTATTCACCAGAATTTGTAATCCTTTTCCCACGTCTTGACACCTGTTGGAGCCAGTTAAAAATCCATGTGATCTTTTAGATTTCCCATCCACAGCTATCCCAAAGTACCAGAGAACCCGAGGGAAAATGGACAGTCAGTGCCTCCAGAGTTGCTCAGAACACAGACAGCAGCTCAGATTCACAGTTGCAGAAGGGCTGAGGTGTGGCAGCTGCCATAGTTACGGTTATCTGCCCTGCCCTTGTGCCTTTGCCACAATCTTTGTTTGCTCTTTCTGCTAGAGAGCGTGGAATTTGCCACTGGCAGGAGGATACAGCGAGTTATTTCCATCAGAACAGAAGGAGAAGATGTAACACTAATCAGAGGTTCAGAGCTGGGCTTGAAGGTGCCTAAATTCAGTCTCCTGCTTGCCTGTGATCTGTGCACAGAATCCTCAGGAATGAAACACCATCTTCCTTTTTGTTTCATTGCATGGAAAACAATGTTTTCCTTTTCCACAATGTTTTCATTGTGGAAAGCCACATGAAGACTTATCAACAAGAACTTTGTTGTCTGACAATCTAAGGGAAGACTCAGGTTTCCTTAGAGGTTACCTGCATTCTTTAAAAAGAAATGTGGACCACAGGCATTGTGGTTTTTACAACGGCACTGACAGGAAAGTGTGGGGAGAAAGAGAAACTTCATTGCAGGCTGATATCCAGAACATGGAGTGGTATTATAAGACTCTAAAAGTGACTTGCAGAAATAAGAGCACAAGTGCCCTTTTTTTACATGTGTATTCCTCTGTATTTCTTGACAGGAGGGCTTTAAATCTTGAACTTTCTAAGCTTTTCAATGAGATGTGGGATGCAGATGTTCACCGCTTTAGGCCTGGGAAAGACTACACAATTGATGTGCAGGTAAGCAATTGCCAAATCAGCATTAAGGGCAGTGTGGTGCTGCAGGAAGAGGTGCCTGAAAAAGTGCCTTTGGTTTAAAAAGTTGCCCATGCTTTGCCATGTCCAGTGAGGAAAGCATCCCTTAGGAGAGGGAACAGTACAGAGAACACAAATGGTTCACACTTACCTGGACTTTGGTTACAAGTGGAGTCTCTCAGGTGTCTCTCTTGGGTCCTGTAATATTTTCTCTCTCTATCTGTGAGCTGGAGGAGAAACTAGCCTGCAACCCTTCCAGTTTTGCAGATGACAGCAAACTGTGGTGATGAAGTTGGGATGCTCAGGTTGCAGGGCTTCTCTTCCACGGGACATAGGCAGGCTGGAGGAACATGCTAAGGAAGGAACACCAAGAAATTCAACAAAGACAAATGACCAGGATGCCCAAAGAAGCTGTGAAACCTCCATCTCTGGGGGTTTTCAAGACCCAAGAAGATGACACCCTGAGAAGTAGTCTGAATTCAGTGTAAACCACACTTTGAGCAGCACTAGAGATGTTCTGCTCCACCCTGTGTGTTTCAGTGTGTGGATGGCAGTTTGTGTTTGTAGTCTGGGTGACTTGCTGCAAGGGAGAAAGGGAGATAGGTCCAAAGTCATTCTTAGAGGAATAAGGGAGGAATTTGACCAATTCCTGGGTTTCTCTGGGAGAGCAGGGAGTAACAGAGAGGTGGGTAAAGAAGATTTCAGGACTGTTGTTTCTAGTCCCAGGGAAATGTGAGGGAGGAGTGAGAGATTTCATAAGCAGCCATTTCACTCCTTGCTAGCTCAGTGCAGTGCAAACATAACCAAACGTTTTGGCCACAAATTGCAAGAGGCCAGAATATTCGCAATCCAGTTTTGTACTCATACAAGAACTCACTTTATTCTGATGTTACTCAAACACTTCATTCCAATGTTGCTTCATAGTGTAACAGATAATTTCCTGTTGCTGATAAACTTGAAATAGTGGTACCTACCTCAAGACAAAATGTATGTGGGGAAAACTTCTCACATATGGTTTCTCCATTTGTCAGAACAAGGCTCTAGATACCCCTTGCCCATGTTAACCATCTCCTACTCATCTGCTATCTTCTTACTTTGAGAATGCCCTTTATGAGATAGAAATTTGAAAATTATCAGGAAAGACTCCTTAAAACTGCAGAGACAGAAGGTACCCAAATCTCCCTTTCATTTATTTGTAGTGGGAGGGAGCCCTTGTTCTACCTTACTTCTGTTTACCATTTGTGATGTATGCAGTATAATAGCACAGTGGTTACTGAGCAGAACTGAACTATCACAGGGGCCATTACAATCATCTCTGAGTCAACAGAGAAAATCCAGGCTCTTACAGTTGTCAGAGATTGTCTTTTTTCTTTATGCTGGCAGTTCTGTAATATCTTCTCTTGTGTCATAGGAAGACAATTCCTAGCAAAGAATCCTGATAGCATTATGGGGTTTGGTTTATACAAAGGCAGGCACTGTCTCAGAGCTCTAAGGATGCACATTTTACCCCTTACATTGCTTTCCTCTGGTGTTTTTCCTAGGGAAAAGCAGGTCCAGCCCATCCAGGTGACAGTGCTGTCCAGGACAATGCAGCCAGACATTTCTTTCACCATGTAAATGAAGAACGCCTGAGTAACATAGAAACTTTTGCAAGTGAGACCTGTTCTTTTGTTAATGGTGGATGTGATATAAAAAAATCTGTGCTGTTTTTGATGTGATTGCCTAAAATATGACATTGTATGTAATTTGGATGATGGTGAGGATCATCAGGCTGCAGGACATTTGAAGGGGGTTTTCATAACAGTTGTACCTGAGCCTCAGGAGGAACATCCTTTTGTGCCCGAGATAAAATCTGAATTCTCTGGCTCTTGCAATGCAAAGTAAAAGGGATGAGACACTTACCACAAGCTCAAGAAATGCAGGTCTTGCATTTCTGTTGGGGGTTATACTTGAGCCATATCTATGAATGTATGTTTCCTTCCTGAATTTTTCTCAAGCTCAAGATATCTGATACAGGTTTCTGCTCTATTATTCCTCTGCTGAAATAATGTCCACAAAACCTTGTGCCAGCATAGCTCAAGGTCCTAAACCTGTGTCTGTAATTGTGGTGGTCAGATGTGATTTGTTTTGGCAGAATTATACTTCAGCACTTGGCTCCATAAGGAAGCTCAGGAAAACAAAGATCTTTAAAAAGTACAGCAGTGATCTGGCCTTGAGTTACCCTGAGGCCTACACTTAACAGCATACCTGAAAGTAGAATCTAACATGTAAAGGAATGGCTTTCTCTAAGGGCTGTCAAGGCATTTTCTATGGTGAGTTTTTATGATGTCATTCTAATGTCTGGATCAGGCATATGAGCAGACTCAAAGTTTCTCTTTTTCTGCAGCCTTTATTTCCTTATTGGACAACTATGAGACATCAACTGGTGTAGCAGAAGTAGTGACTCCAAAAGAAATAGCTGAAAACCATCGTTTCCTTGATGCTATTTTAGCAACAGAGGTCATGAGAATGAGTAACACAGATCTTTCTTGTTGCTGAAAACACTGAATAAAAAAGTAAACTATATGTATCTTGGGTTTTCTCTCCTTCAGCTGGCTCATGACTATCTGCTGAAAAAAAACCTAGCAAGGCCAAACCTTGCTGAGTTCAAAGCTCAGCTTTATGACATCTGGTTCCAGCTCTATGCCAGGGAAGGAGACAGGTATGTTTGATGGGTGTGGGCACTGATGATCTCTGCTATTCTAATTTAGATAAATGTAAGCCAGAGCACCATATGCTACACACAGAACTGGAAGATAGCTTCAGAATGGCCTCACACTGACAGAGTGGGTTTAGATGGGATATGAGGAAGAAATTGTTCCCTGTGAGGGTGGGCAGGCCCTGGCACAGGGTGCCCAGAGCAGCTGTGTCTGCCCCTGGATCCTTGGCAGTGTCCCAGGCCAGGCTGGATGGGGCTCTGAGCAGCCTGGGATGATGGGAGGTGTCCCTGACATGGCAGGGGGCTGGAATGAGATTATTTTTAACATCCCTTCTAACCCAAACCATTCTATGGCTCTATGAAGCATATAAAAGACCTGCATATTCTCTTTTCTTTTTTTCTTCTTCATGACAGACCTGATTCCTGTGGGTTTGAACATGTTTTTGTTGGAGAAACAAGGCGTGGAAAAGAGATCTTAGGTTTGCACAACTGGGTGCAATTTTACCTTCAGGAAAAGCTCAACCAGATTGATTACAAGGGATATGTGGCTCGGAAGAACAAAACCAGGGTAAGAACAAGCCTTTGGGGGCCTTTGCAAGTGAGAGAAATGCATCCAGAGATAAAAGATGTAATGAAACAAGTGTCATGATGCCATCCTTGGCTAAGTGTTTTGAACAGTAATAAGTATATACAGTCCATAACTGTATATACAAGAAGAATGAAGAGTAACGTGTCTTCCAGCTTCTTTTTTTAGCAAAACTCTTTTAAAAAGTAGTGCAACAGCACTGAGGCTTAGTTGGGATAAATGGTCATGTATGCTCCAGAGGTCAGGAAAAAGATTGTGCTCCAGCTATAGCACCCAGGAACACCAAGATGATTGAATCTTACAAAGTTCTCAAAAATCTGCAATCAGAAGTTCTATCTGTCCAGTCACAGGTGAGTTGGAGATTATTCTGTTGTTTCATTTATGCTTTCAGCCTGACAAAGATGATCAAGTTTTGAGCATCCAGTTCAGCTGGAAGGGCTCAGTCAAGCCAATTGGAAGCATGTTCATCGGTGTCAGCCCAGAGTTTGAATTTGCCCTCTACACAGTCATTTTCCTGCTGTCTGAAGAAAGAGTCACACATGAAACAGTGAAGATAGATGAGTATGAGCTACAGCTGGTTGTCTGGCGCCATGGGCACCACATTGGAACAGCATATCCAAAACTGCTCAGCACCACTAGTGAGGACTAGTGGAGTGAGCAGGAAACTTTTCTTTTTAAATCAGGGGAAGAGAGGAGTGGTGGAGAGAGGAGGAATGGAGGGGGGTGGACAGGACCAGGTAGCGAAGTTAATATCTTGATTTATACAACTCATTTCAAGAAAAAAATTGATGACTCTGTCTCTTTTGATCTGCAATGGAGTGTTTAATCAGTGCTGTGACATTGTCTGAGAAACCATGAAACAGACTCCTGCTTACATTAAATTTACATCTAAATTACATCACTCTTCCCTTGTGCACTGTACTTTTCAGCAAATAATGGCATTTAGGAAATGGTTGTATTAAAACTGATATATATATATATTTCTCTTTGTTGTTTCTCTTATTTGTTAGTCACTGCATATCTAAAAGAGCAATAACCACACACTGCTTACACTTCACCTTCCAGACAGAAGCTTTGGTTTGACACAGGCAGAACTCCAGGATGGCTTAGTCTCCACACTTCATAAGAGGTCTATCTCAAATGCATTATTACAATACAATGACCTGGACACACAGGGAACACATTTAGGTGGGGAGATGGTCATCAAATCCACTGCAGGCCTTAAAATATTTTCTGTTTCTTAACACAATTTTTGTATACTCCCTATGCATTCCTGAAAAACCTGGATGATAACTTCATGGTAGAGGTACTAAGTGGGCTGATTTGGAAAGATGCCCTCCCTGATTTGTTGCTTGTCAATAGAGAGGATCTTGTGATCCTCTTGAGTGGAGATGGGCAGCTGTCTTGGCCACAGCGACCATGGAGCCATCGAGTTTAAAATCTCTGGTGACAGGAGGAAAAGTGCCAACAAAACTTCAACCATGGACATGGGAAGAGCAGAGATCAGGCTGCTCAGGGAACCAGTAAGTCCCTGGGAAAATGCTTTTGAAGGCCCTGGGATCCATCAGTGCTGGTCACTTAAGCACCAGCTCCTCAAGGCAAAGGAAGAGGCAATTCCTAAAAATGGGAAATCAAGCAGATGAGCCAGAAGGCCACCTTGCCTGAATGGGAATCTTCTTTTGGAGATAAGGTAAAAAAGGAAGGTGTATGCCCAGAGGATGCAAGATTGGGAGATGTGGAAGGAATATGGAGATGCTCCTCACCACTGTAAGGGGAGAATTTGTGTGGCCAAAGCTCCATTTCAATGGAAGCCAACAGAACTGTGGGGGACAATAAAAAGAGGGTTTAAAAAACACATTAATTGCAAAAGACAGTGCTGAAATAACATCAGCCCGTTACAGGATGAGCATGGTTGCCTCACAAAGAGGGCCATGGACAAGGTAGAGATGTTGAATGCTTTCTTTGCCTCTGTCTTCAACACTGATGATGGACTAAGGAGGTCCCAGCACCCTGAGCTAGAGGACTGTGAGAATGATAAATTCTGAGTTAACCCTGAAGGTGTGAGGGATCTGCTGCTCCAGCTAGATCCCTATAAATCTATGGGGTGTGATGGGATGAAGCTGAGAATACATAAAGAGCTGGCTGATATCATCATGAGGCATCTCTTGATAATTTTTGAACAGTCTTGGGAACCTGGAGAGGTCCCAGTTTTCAAAGAATGACCCTGGAAGCTACAGGCCTGTCAGTCTCACTCCAGTGCCTGGTAAAATTAGGGAGATGATGATGACTATTCTGGGAGATACTGAAAAACACCTGAAAGACAACACAGTCATGGGCCAGCACATCTTCACGAGAGAGAAGCCCTGCTTATCAAAACAAATTTCCTTTTATGCTAAGGCAACCCACCCAGTTGATCAAAAATGTAATCTTTTTGGATTTCAGTAAAGCTTTGGATATCTACCTCATTGTGCAGCCCACAGCTGGATAAACACACCCTGTGATGGGTGAGCAGCTTGCTCACAGGTCAAGCACAAAGAAAGTCAGTAACCGGGGTGGCAGCAGATTGCCAGCACATCTCTTGTGGGGTTCCACAGGGCGCTATCTTAGGCCCCCTTATCTTAAAAATCCTCATAAAAAGCTGGAATGCAGAGACAGGAAGGGATATTGAGTAAGCTTGCAGATGATACAAAACTGGGAGGAGCTGTTGCCTCCCTCAAGGAGGAGGAGGCCCTGCGGAGAGAGCCCGGGATGAGCGGCAGGGCCGGGCAGCCAGCAGCCCTGTGTTTAGCAAAGACAAGGGGACAAAGGGATGGGACAGCCCTGGCTGGGCAGGCTGGGGATGAGAGGCTGCAGAGAGTGCCAGGAAAGGCTCCTGGGCTCCATGTGCAGCAGGGCCGGCCCTGTGTGAGGGCACCAGGCCCGGCGTGGCCGCAGGCCGGCACGGCATTGTCTGCGCCG
>VXBS01010233.1:0-51215 GCA_013400255.1 Sitta europaea
ATATTTATTTATATATATTTATATCTCTTTTTCTCATTTTATTTATATACATTTGGCTCATTTTAATTTCCATTTTTCCTGCTCAGTGACCAGTCCCTGTTACTCTTAGCAATTGGAAAATCAGGGATTTCTACCAATCCCTTTTAGAAAGCATCCAAGTGCCTTGGAATGATTTAGCTGGGGAGAAGAAATTTATTAAGGAAATTACAGAGAAAGGACTGAAGAAATTTATTTAAACTCATTTAAGAAGTTTTAGCTTGTGGTTGAATTTCTGGAGCAGATGAAAGAAAACTTGAAGTGACCCTAAACTAAATCTAAGCATCCCTTTTAGAGGATACAATGGGTTTGGTTCATTAATTTCAGATTTCATGGCTAATGTTTTATTTTATGTGGTGGGTTTCTTTTTTTTTTGTTGAGATAGGCTTAGGAAAAAAAGTCAACTTTGAAAGGCATAAAGAAAATATATTAATTAAAATAAAAGAATAAGAAGAATTAGAAGAAAACCCACCACAGAGGGTGTGAAAAAATCCACGAATTTACACTGAAACAGTTGGAAAAACAGAGATTTTCATCTCAGCTCCTTTTTGCTCAACCCAAACTTTGATGCCAACAAATCCTGCTGCTTTTCATCTGCTCTGGAATGAGAGCTGTGCAATTGGATCCGTGGCAAAAAGGCCATAAATTCTGGATACCATGGGAAAGGTGGGCTTAGGCAGGCATGGTGCTGATCCCAGCTGGGAGCAGGAATTTGGGAAAGCTCCCCCAGTGGGACTGAGCTGGCAGAGCCAAGCAAAACTGTAAATCCCAAGTGCACAGTACAGCAAAGAAATAAATCATTAATAGAAATCAAAAATAGAAATCAAAATGCGGTGAAATAGAAACCTTGGGTGTGAAATGAAGCCAGGATAAAATATAGCAAGGGGAGGAAGGAGACAAAAAAGTTTCAAAATTTGGGAGTTCAAGTGATTTCCTTCAGGGGCAGATGTCCCTGAGAAATCTCCTGGAAGGTTTGGAGCTTCTGCAAGTGCAAATTTTTCCATAAATATGGGTTCAGTGTTAGAGGAGCCCCTTTTAGAGCAGAATTTTTATTGTGGTGTAGCAGGGAGTGTTTGAAAATCTTGGGGTGTGCAAATTAGCAAATATTTCTTGCTGTTAATGTGGTGTTGCCATGTTCAAGGGAAGCAGGGAATCCATCTGCTCCCTGGGAACAAACTTCTTTGCTTTTGCTTTTTTTTTTTTTTTTCTGTATTTTCTTTCAAAATTTGTTTTCTGACCACCTTGGTTTTTATTAATGCCTTTTAAAGCCAGCCTGGGAAAAGAATGTCCTCCATTTGTTCTGATGTGCTAATTTAATAAAGTCTGTGTTGTGCTCTTCACTGTGCTCAGGCATCCTGGATGAGTTAAGAATAAATAATTGTGTAAGAAAAAATAGATCTGTGAGGATTGCAGGACTTTGACAACAACAAAAATCACATTTTTTGCAGTCTGCTCTCAGCTCAGTCTGTACATTTTGTTCTGACAGAAAGCACAGCTTCACCCTCACGTGCAGCAGGACTTTCACCTTTTTATGTTGATGTGATTTTTTTTTTTTTTAATTTCTATTTCAGTTTCCTTTCTTCTGGGGATGTTGCCTGCCTGGCAATCTGTTCCAGCAGCTACTCAACCATCATGGCCTTCTGCTTCCTGGAAGAGCTTCGCTGGCAATTCACTGCTTCCTACAACACCAGGAGCATCAATTCAGCTTCCAGACCATATGCTTTTATTGAATTTGGTTTGTAACTTTGTTCTCAAACAGTAAAAATCCTCCCTGTGCCAAATTGATGGTGTTAAACAACATCTCCTGGCCAAAGGCTGAGGATAAAAGTGACTCAGGCTGTGCCCTTGCCTGCATGTGGAGGAGGAGATCTCAATGCCCTGAACTCTTGGAGCATTTGGAGTTCCTGAGAGTTCATCTATTATGTACAAAATGCTGTGGTGATTGATGAACAAGCAGAGAAGAAAAAAGAAATTGATGTCTCAGACACTTTCTAACTTAATTAAAAAATCTGACGAGTGGAGACAGATGAGTACAGGAAAAAAGGGAGACGGAATAGATTATTATGGGCAGCTTTATTTCTGGCATGACTTGGAGTCAGGATGCTTCAGAACCATGCCCAGTGGTTCTTTTTTAAGCTGAAATCATTTGTTTTCTTGCCAAGTAGCAGCTGCTGTACTGAGCCTCACACCTTTGGAAGACACAATTCCCTTGCAGTGAGAAGGTTTCCTGGGAAGGGATAATATCCTGCAGTGTGTTTGCACACTTCAGTCCAGATTTCAGCACCAGTGTTAAACTCAGGCTTAAAAACTTGAGAAATCCATCAGGAAAGCTTCTTCTAGAGGCATCTTGGATTTTGGGTGGATTCCCTGCAGGGCACATTACAGCCAGGATGTAATTTCATATTGAGATCCACATTACTCCTTTTTTTTCTTTTTTTAACTTGAGGAGGAGTTGGGGAATTTGTAGCCTGTTAATTGCATAAAGCTTATTTCTTAAAGAAAAAATACATTTTAAAAATAATTTTTAGTATTATGCTTTATTAAGTTACTGAGTGTCTAATATTGTTGTGTGGTTATTTATTTATTAATTTAATCATCTTCTTTCCTGGTTTTGGATCTAAGGTGCACTTGATACTCAAGATTTTAATGTTTTGTTTGGTAGTTACAAATAATTTTTATTATTATTTATGGAAGATATCAGAAGAAATTCTTTCCTGTGAGGGTGGGAAGGCACAGGTTCCCAGAGAAGCTGCCCCTGGATCCCTGGCAGTGTCCCAGGCCAGGCTGGACAGGGCTTGGAGCACCTGGGATAATGGGAGGTGTCCCTGCCATGGCAGGGTGGAACTGGATGATCCTTAAGGTCCCTTCCATGCCAAACCTCTCTGTGCTATAAAATACCTAAAAGAAGTATTTTTATTCCTTAACCAGCAGTGGAATTTTATGCCTGAATCCAGTAAGAAACGAAATAAATTAAAACAGTGCAAGAGAACACCATGATAGGATAAAATATCTCTGTAATTAATGTTTTAATAATATCCTGGTTTGGCATTGATTCATGTTTTAGGATGGAGTGGTTCCCTGTTTAGGGCCTTACTAGCTTCCTGTAGACCTGACAGAGAACCAATCAATAGCCAATTTTTGAATATTAACACATAATTAAACCAATGAAAGGGGTGAATATGCCTTTGTGAACACACCTTTTAAGAGGAAGTAAAGGTAGAATAGTGGGAGGAGGAGAAGTGTGTGAAATAACACACAGACTCCTTTTGTGATTTCTCAAGGTCGTGTAAAAAGAATCTTTTATTAGAAATTGTCTCCCTTATATACAATTTTCCACAGACCAGTGTGATTGGTGAGAGAAAGACAAACCTCTTCACCCACATTGGCTAAACCAGAGGGGCATCAAGAAATTCCCAGGAGGAATGTCCAACGTGGGTATTGTAACAAAAACAATGTCCTGGTGTTGATGTTCTTCCTCTGGGAACAAGTTTCAGAAAACCTAAACATTAGAAAACCAGAGCTTTAGAAAACTAGAAACTTCAGGCTTGAAACCATGTTCCAAACATTTTATCCTTACTATTCTTTTAATTTTGTCAATACATTTCCTTTATACCTTACAAACTTTAAGCCTGCTTTATTTCCTCCTCCCAATCCTATCTCACGAAAAACCAGACCCGCCACATAAATCAGTGCATTAACCAAGTAGCAAATGGAAACTGCTACAACTGAGGATTAATTAATCTTTCCGAGGTGATTTGAGCAGCTTTTCCTGTCCTTTCAGATAACATCATCCAGAAGGTGAAACACCATTTCAACAGCACCCGCAGCTGCCGGGCCAGGGCCAGCTGGGAGAGGGTGGAGGAGGAGCTGAGGCTGCAGCCCCCAGTGCAGCTGCAGCTGGAGGCCACTGAGCTGCTCAACGGGCTGAGCAACGGAGGGCATGCAGGAGGCCCTGTGGAGGTTGGTAAGTGACAGCCCAGCCCAGCCCAGGCTGGCTCGGGTCACCCTGGAGCTGTGCCAGGGGTGGGGACAGCCTGGGCTGGGGTGGGACCAAGGGCTGAACCTTCAGAGCTGCTGCTCTCCAGGGCAGGGGCTGCCTGGAGGAGCAGGAGGGGGCTCTGGGGGTGAGGTTCCAGCAGGAGAGGTTTGTAGGGGGCTCTGGGGGTGAGGTTCCAGCAGGAGAGGTTTGTAGGAGGCTCNCTAAACTAGTTTGGGGGTACATGTGGGGGAACACCAGAACAAACCATCAGCATTAAAACCATTAATAATAAATCAATAGAATACAAAAATATGAGCTAACAGGTAAGTCACTTCTATGCCAGGTGACAGCAGAGTTCCTCACCCTGCACATGGCACAGAAACACGTGGGGGTTCCTCACGTTCCCAGAAATGTTCATTTACGTTGTGACAGGAAGCTGAAAAAGGCTTTTTCCATCGTAGTAAACAACATATGGGCTTTACATTGCAGCAGGTATGCAACAGGGCTTTGGAGACTGCTGTGGAGTCTTTTCCCAGCCTTACATCTTCCTCTCTGTATGGAAAATATAGGCTGGGCTTGATATTTTCCATGTGGAATTCTCTTCGCTTAAAATCATCATTTGTTCAAATTTTTGAAGGAGCTCCACTGATTGTGGAGAGGGGCTGGGACACAAACCCTGAGAGGGACCCCTGGGGGAGCTGGGGGGGCTCAGCTGGAGCAGAGGAGCCCCAGGGGTGCCCTCCTCACTCCCTGCAGCTCCTGAGAGGGGCTGTGCCCAGGGCTGGGCTCTGTCTGCAGCAGCACTGACACAGCCAGAGGGCTCAGCCTGGAGCTGCACCAGGGAAACACAGGCTGGAGAGCAGGGGGAAGCTTCTCATGGGAAGAGGGATAAAGTGCTGGAATGTTCTGCCTGGGGAGGTGGTGCAGTCCCCATCCCTGCTGTGTTTCAAACAGACTGGCTGTGGCACTGGGGGCCAGGGCTGGGTGAGGGGCTGGGGCTGGGATGGACTCGATGGTCCTGGAGGGCTCTGCCAACCCTGGGATTCTGGGATTTTGGGATTCTGGGATTCATTGCTTGTTGCAAACTCATAATGAAAGATCTGCAATTGCAGTCTGAATGAGTTCCTTCAGCCTTGAGGGGAAAGAAGATGAGAAAAATACGAGCTGAGGGTAAAACTCTTGTTCCACATTGTCTGGCTTGAGTTGTTCTCCCCTCTTTTCTTATTCCTTTTACCTTATTTTTTTTTTAAATTAATCCACTTGGCTAAAATTCTGAAAGGGGCTTTGTGTATCTATAAATAACACAGAGGCTTGACAAGGACCTTTTTTATAACAAAACCTGATGTTTTCCTTGCTTTTGAAGTGCCCACCTCTACTTCTTTATTATAAAAATGGTACCTCTTACTTGTGTTTCAGTTACACAGTCAGAGTCTTGCCTACCTCCTCCACAAATTAGATCATAGAATTGTTTAGGTTGGACAAAACCTTTCAGATCATTGAGTCCAACCAGAAACCAAACCCTGCCAAGTCCACCACTAAACCATTCTCTATTTTAATCCTATTAGCATGGTGGTTTAAGTGCAGCTGGAGTGCCATGAGCTTGTATTTCCTTTTTTTTTTTTTTTTTTTTTTGTTGGCTTATGAAACACTAATAAATTAAGTTCCAGTTGCTCAATCTTATTGTTTGTGATAGATGAGCTGGAATCTAATTTGACATAGGTATTTTAAATTAAGGTATGGAAGGGCACTGGCCAGGAGGAATTAAAAATAGAATGGAAACCACTTTATTTGCCAGTCAGATTTGTGAGTGCTCCCCAGAACTGTGCTTGAAGGTTAAATCTTTTCATGTTGTGACAGGGCTTAGAAATTCTTTGCACTTCTTTAAATTTTGAACAGCTTCAGTGCCAGTAAATATTTGTGATCTAGTCTGTGTCCACAGATCAGAAATATATTTTCACTTCCTAATTGCTTTCCTTTACTTTCCATCTGGCTTTTTATTTCTGGCTGTTCTCTGTGCTCTAACCCAAATACTCTCACAGATTGTTCTGCCTTTATTTTAAGAATCATGTTTGTGATCATCTGTTTGCCTCCACTGGAATCAGCTTTCCTGGCTTGTGTCTCTCTCCTCTCATCATTCCCTCCCAGCTGAATCCCACTTTGCTGCTCTAAGTTTAGCTGTGTGCATAGTGTTTGTTCCATATAAATGTTATTTATACAGTGGCTCTGCTCTACAAGAGGCTGTTTGAAAAGCTGTGGCTGCAGGAGAGCAGGGTGGAATTGTGACTGCAGGTTGATCCATGCAGGGATGATCCATGCAGGGATGGAGCTGCTCCTGGCCTCTTTGGAGCTGGCTGAGCTCATCCTCTGGCTCCTCAGTTTGCTGTGAAAAGGGCCAGGAAAGTCAGGGCAGCTTTGTCCTTGTTAGTATTCAGGAGAACAAGACATTTTGCCCTTCTTACTTCCACTCTTTGTGCTGCTCTCTCCTTTGGTAAGTAAACCCAGCCCAACTCTTGCTACAAAAACCCTTCCCTGGTGCCCTTGCTGCACCCCCCACAGCCCTGGCTGCTGCTCTGTGCTGTCAGTGCTGCTGCTCCAGAGGGCACTGGGGCTGTGAGCAGGGCATGGGGGCTCTGGGCAGCTCTCTGTGCACAGGCAGGGCTGGCACAGCCCAGCTGCCTCTGGGGAGCAGCAGAACAACTTGTGCCCCTTGTGCTGCAGCCCTGCTGAGCCCTGCAGCTCCCTCGGGGTGTGTTCTTCCCCAGGCACCCAGGGAGGCTTTAGCAGGGGCTGTTCTTGAGGCTGTCCTGCTCTCTGCCTTTTGTGTGCTGGTGTTTTAGTTCAGGCTGTTGGAGTGTGGTTCCATTTCTCCCTCCTGGTGCTCTCCCTGCAGAGCTTTGGGTGAGTGGCTCAGTGTCCAGCCTTGTCAGAAGCCAGGACATTCCTCTGAGTGCCCTGGGTCACCAGAGACCCTGGCAGGGGGCTCAGAAGAGTCAAAAACACCTGTGTCTTTGATTTGAGCCCATGGAAAAAACTACCAACCTTGTGTGAAGATTTACAAACCACTAGAGTTTAAGGAGAATGATAGTTAACTTGGCACAGGGTGAAAAAGTAGAAGTTTTGGTTTTTAGAATGGGGGTTCAGGAGGCAAAGATGGAGGAATCTGGGCATGCCCTGACCCTTCTTCTTTTCAAAGAATGTCCTGGGTTCTGACACAGGGCCTGCAGGAGGCACCTCCACACTCTGCTCTCTCCCTCCAGTGACCACAGGCTTCTGCCACAAAATCTTTTATGGGCAGAGGTTTCAATTCCTTCACTGTGTGAGGTGTTTGCAGTGATTCTGTGTGAGAGAATACACACCATTCTCATTGTGTGAGAACTCATTCTGTAAGAGTTCAAACCTGCTGGTGCATCACCCACAGCTCCCAGAAGGTTTCTGTGCACTCTGGAGTGCACAACTTGTGTGCTTGAAGAGTCAAAGCAGTGGGAAGCCTAATTAGTGTTTATTTGAGCTCTGCTGTGTTGGTCTGAGTGTTTGTACTCTTCCCTTATTTAGTGTAATAGGCCATTCCAGTGTGAAATTCTCTTTATAAAAATATGACTGATTTCACCTGAGGAACTGAAATAATTTCCCCTTAGCAGGGCCCATCTCACTTCACCATGCAATTTCAGTTTGTGAGTTAAACCTCAGAATTTTAACAGCAGAAATAAATCTCTGCAGCAAATCATTTCAAGACCAGTTTTCACAGAATCTGAACCCTGAGCAACTGGCTGTTTTAATCTTCCCTGCATCCGTGACAGCAATTCTTTTTATCCTCCTGGACTAAAAAAAAAAATGTGACTTTTACATAATATTTCATGCTGCAGAAGCAATATATTGAGATGCACTGCTCTGCCCTAGGCACTGGGGATTCTTGGCAGTGTAGTTTGCAGGATCCTGCTCAATGAACAGCACCTGTGCTTGATGATTGTAACTTGTTTGAGAGAAGTTTTGTGCCTCTGAAGTAAACCTTAGGATTAGAGGAAGAGAAACAGTGTTTATTAGGAAATATCTGTGGGATAGTTACATGTATATCTAGCTGCAACATCATTTTATTAATCAAAAGTAGGAAGTAAGAATAGCAGGAAGAAAATAGAAGGAAACTGAATTCTGGGGCTGCTGAGTGAATAAAGATGCTGCTGCAAGTTCTTTTTAAATGTCACTGTGTAGCAAAAGAAAAGCCAAATTGCCTCTGAGTGACAGAGTTACAACATTGTGTCTGTAACACCCAGTAATGCTCCCTAAAACCTATCAAATGGAGTTGATACAGTTCCTTTTGCAGTTGCTTTGGAGCTGGAATTATGGATGTGTGAGTGCATGCCAGACAAATTAATTACAGAGACTTGGATGAGAGGGGCTTTACATCCCTGTGTTAATTTGGCACCAGAGTTTTTTACATCCATCCATCAAAATCTGGCTTGAGGGAGAAGGCAGGAGCATTTTCCTCTCTGAAGCCACGTGGTGGCTGCTGGGGAGTTTCCTCTGTCACTCTAAAGGAAGCCAGAGGTGCAGTTTTTCTCTGAAAGTCAGGAAATGGATACACCTGGACACAGGGGGAGGCTCCTGAGGGCTGGGTGGTTTTCATTTTCTCCTGTATTTTAGGGACATTGGTGCAGGAGAAGATCTGGGTTTGGTATCTCAGCTGCAAATTATCATTTTTTATTAAATTGACCTTGTGGTGATGCAAGGGCAGGGATGAAATGAGGGTGAGGATCAAGGTGTGGAATCTGCTGTTGAACAAGAGAGGGAAATCTGGAGGTGGGCTCTTGGACAAGCCTGAATTAAAGGCAGCAGATTCCAAAGCTAAGCACACATTTATGATAATTACTTTGACCTTAATTAGGGCTGTATCAAAGAGATTATCCTGCAGAATTGCTGCTCAGCAGTGTGGGTGTTAAGGAGCAGCAGAGAAGGTGAGAAAGGAGGGAGGCAGATAATTCACTACCTGTGAAATGTGGGCAGCCTGAGCCCTCAGAGTGCCAGTGGGGAGAAATAATTAATTACTGGTTCAGGAGGAGGTGAATTGCTGCCTTGCTGGAATCTAAGACACCTTTGGGTGGTGAAAGCCTCTGGTTCTTCTGCTGACCATCCTCATCTCCTGGAATAAACAAAAAACTTTCTAGTGCACCATAGTAGAAGAACATTGATGCCAAATAGGTCAAGAAAAAGTCTGTTTAAAAATACTCCAGAGCTCTTGGTGATTTCTGGATGTGTGAAGAACTGAATACTGCAATTCAACAACAAAAAAAAGGGAGGTTCTGCTCATAATGAGTTTTCCCGGAGCAGGCATGAAAGGTTTCGAAAACGTTTAAAACCCACCTAAGGTAATTGTGGTGTTTTCTATTTTAAAAGATTGAAGGTAATAGTGCAAACTTGCACTAATGTGTGGTTTTCCTTTCTTTTTAAGTCCCTACTTACAGGATGCAGCCTGTGACCCCCCTGGGGATTCTGTCCCTTGTTCTGAACATCATGTGTGGAGCTCTGAACCTCATCCGAGGCGTTCACCTGGCAGAATATTCCCTCCAGGTAACCCTGATTGCACTCACACCTGAGAGGGGAGAAAAGGCACAGAGGTCTGGGGGAACCAGGTCCCTTAGCTGAGCACACATCTTTTCACAAAAAGTGGTTTTTTTCTCCAGGGAATGTGCAGTTGGCTACTCACCTGCTGCACCTTCTGTATTTCCCTGTCCGTCACAATATTCTGCATTTCATTCTGTTCTAGAGAAGTTTAAATTTTGAGAGTTTTTTTGTGTTTTTTTTGAGAAATGTGAGGATTTTTTTCCTCCATGCTTGTATTTCCTTTTAGATCCTTTTCTGTAATTTTTTTTAAAAATAAACATGAGACTGTAAACAACTTTAAAAAAAAGGGGGGGAAAAAAAGAAAAAATTGTCCTGATTGTATCCTGACACAGTTTTATTTAGCAGGAACTGTCACATAAGCCTCAGTTCTTGGTGTCTTATCCAGTGATATTGATCTTGGAGTTTAACACTGTCACAGTCAATCAACATAAACTGGGATAAGAGGTTCTTGACTATATTTATAATGTGCTCAAATATCAAGCAGCACTTGCTAAAAGCTGTGCCTGACGTAGTTGTCACTTCTTTTAATCCCAACAGGAGGACCATGAAGGAATTGGAAGTGTGATTGCTTTTTTTCTACCTTTTCTAGCCTGTGTTTTTCAGGTATGTTCACTGCAAGTAAAATATTTTGCTGTTATAATTCATCAGGTAGAGCCATTTTCAGCTTAGCAGAGATTTTTTTAATATCCTACCTAGGTGATTCCACTGATTTATTCCAGTGAAGTGGCACAAAAAGCAGTTCAGGGCACATTTTGACCCTTGGAAAATTGCATTTGCAGGCTTTTTTTAGTGCTTCCACCTTCTGCCAAGCTAGAGGGGGCTGGGTGTGATGGATAAATGCCATCCCAAAAATGGTTTCTTCCCAAAGGGAGGGACACCACATCTTCCTGACAAGTGTCCCACTTGGCTTTTGGAGCACGACCACCTTGAGGACTGAGCCAAGACTGGACAGCAACATGATTGAAAATGTCAATTTACATGAAAAATTCCATTGAATCCTGGGGGTTCCTTAGGTTTTTTCCCCATAATGGGGTTATTTCCTCTGACCTTACACAGCAGAGTTTGAATGAGGAAAATGCAACATGCTCCAAATTGAGTTTTCATGAAAGGTTTCTTGAATTCTTAAAAAATTCCCCAACTTTTAACTCGAGGGCAATATGTGCTGGAAAATCTTCAGCTTTTAGCCTGGCATTGCAGGAAGGTGCTGCAGTTTTGTTTCCTGGGATAATTCATGCCTGCAGTGTATTCATTGCCCTTGTTGCACTTGGATCATGGTTTGGGGAGCACTGTCTGCAGCCTTTGGTGCATTTATGGGATTATTTATTGTACTGTGATAAAATTTTGTGTCTTTCAGCCTTCTTACTGCCTTTGCTCATGGCAGAGCTTTGGAAGGAATAGATGAATTTAGATCTAATGGATTTATTTAGCTCTAATGGATATGTTTCAGTCTGGTAGATGAATTTAGATCTAATGGATTTATTTAGCTCTAATGGATATGTTTCAGTCTGGTAGATGAATTTAGATCTAATGGATTTATTTCTATCTAATATATGAATTTAAATCTAATGAATTTATTTTGATCTAATAGATTAATTTAGATCTAATGGATTTGTTGCTATCTAATAGATTAATTTAGCTCTAATGGATTTATTTTGATATAATAGATGAATTTAGATCTAATGGATTTGTTTCTGTCTAATATATGAAATTAGATTTAATGGACTTATTTTGATCTAATAGATGAAATTAGATCTAATGGATTTGTTACTATCTAATAGATGAATTTAGCTCTAATGGATTTATTTCTAATAGATGAATTTAGCTCTAATGGATTTATTTCTATGTAATAAATGAATTTAGATCTAATGGATTTGTTACTATCTAATAGATGAATTTAAATCTAATGGATTTTTTTCTATCTAATAGATGAATTTAGCTCTAGTGGATTTATTTCTAATAGATGAATTTAGATCTAATGGATTTGTTTCAGTCTAATAGATCAATTTAGCTCTAATGGATTTAGACCTATTTTTATTTTTAGACCTAACGTTTGCAGGGGGACCTAACAGGTGAATTTAGATTTAAGTACTTGATGCAAGTTGCTTTTCACAAAGAAAGGCTCTGTGCTGCTTCTTTGCTGTGAGTACCTGAGGCCAGGGAAGCTGACTCCAAAGAGTTCTCTCTTCTCCTTTTGATTTTTAGCAGCTTCTTCCCCCAATGCCTGCAGTGCTTTCCAGGGCTGACCTCTGCCTGGGGCACCAGCACAGTTGGAATCTGGGACCTGGGGTGACCCAGGCTGCTCTGTCACTGCCTGAGGGGGGAAAGTGCCTCCTCTGAGAGGATCACAGAGCTCTGCATTGTCTCCTGGGAGGGATTTGCTCTTGCCCTGCTCAGTGGGGGGGTTCTGTGCCCCCTGGCTCTGAGCTCAGTGCTGACTCTGCCTCTCTGCTCCTTTTGCAGTGCTACCTGTACCTCTTCTACAGCTCAGCCAGGAAGGTGAAGACATTTCTGCTCCTTTTCTGTGTCTGCTCGTGCAACATCTACTTGTATGGATTAAGGAACCTCTGGCAAATCTCCTTCCACACAGGAGTGGCTGCTCTTTCCTCTTACCAGATCCTGACAAGGCAGCTCCTGGAGAAGCAGCCTGACTGCGGCGTGTGAAAAAACACTCGGGGTTTGCTACTCTCTTTTTACAACTCTTTTTTGTATTCACCTGGCCAAAAATAGCTCAGAGTGTTTTTTAACCACCCATGGCAATGGTTATTGCAAGGAGAACAGCTCCAAGGAACTTGGGATAAGCAGGATCCTGTAATTATGTCCAACACACAGCAAGGGTGCAGCTGTATTTCACATGGTAGAGCTTGTCAGGTGGAAGTTCTCACCATCAGCAGCTTTTCCTCCTTGGCTGCCACCACCCAGATTGCATTCTGCCATTTGTCTCACTGGCTCTGTGACAGTTTGGCAGCTCAGTCTTGCCCTGCTGCTGCAAATACTCAAATTGTGTAGTAAAACAAAGGTAAAGTGATGGGTGACATTTTTGTGCCTAGGATTTGTTAAGATTCTTGGTAAATGTTTTGCAATTAGGTGAGTGCAGTATCAGTGGGAAAAATGGTGAGGGTTAGCTTCAGGGTCATTTTTAAGGTTTGGAAAGACTGGAAATGGCTGTGGCTCTTTTATAAACCATAAAGTCTATAAATATCTCCTTGGCTGAACAGCACATTGCAGTTCAAGTTTGCTCATGGGTTAATTGCAAAGATGCTTGGGGCAGCAGAAAATAATCCAAGTGGGTGTAAGTGATCTGTCAGCTCCTGTGGCCTTTGTTTCCCTGGCTAAGGTCACTTTTAGGATAAGGGCAATTCCATATTTGCTTGGTCTGTATGGATAATAAATCTTCCAAGCCTATTTATGACAGACCACTGACTCCTTCCCTTTTTTAAAAAACAAACAAGTAGCTGGTGGGTAGAAAGGCATTTCCAGGAATGGAAAGCAAGAGCAGGTTCTCTTTGTTTTGTAGAACACCAGTGGTCACTGGTGGTGAGTTCTTACATTGAGTTTCTGAGTGTGCACTTTGGAGTGGGGGACTGCAGGGCAGGAATTCCCAACCTCTGCTGCACTGGGACTTCTGCTCTGGCCTGGATCAAGGTGCACAGGGGCATTTTAGGGCATAGATGAATAATTTAGGCTGGCTGTTAAAAAAAAATGCATAGCAGTTTGCTGCAGCTGTCCTTGAGGGGTTGTAGAGACTCAAAGTGAGATGTAGAGAACTCTAGGTGTGTTGTTGTGGAATTACAGTCCTAAAATTTCCTCTCCATTTTTTTTCCTGCTGGTCATCCCCATTTCTTTCACCAAAGATTTATTTTTCCTCTCACCTAGTCTCTACCTCTGGTTGCAAAGAGATTAACATGCAGCAGAGTTGTCTTTTTTGCAGGAACACTTGGCCAAAATTCCTTTCTTTTATCTCAGTGAGTTTTCCTGGAATCTCAGGATGCGACCACGGGGATCAGAGCAGAAATTTGTGGTCTGAAACTTCTGGATGCAGCAACAGCATCCATGGGCAGCCCACTACAACCTGGACAGTTTCTAGGACAGCAGGAGACTTAGTGCCAGAGCTTTTCCAGGAGGAAAGTGGAGGGATTTCTTGTTCACTGCACTCACTGTAACAGCAACGTGATAAAAACCTCCAAACTGTGAGGGGTAGTGTGGTAGGAATGATGGAGGAATTTTAGCCAGGCATTTAAGGACACAGCTCGAGCTGTGTGCCATGAGGGAAAGGTTTTCTGTTGTAAGGGAGTGGATTAAAGCTGTTTGTCTGTCATTATCCCAGTTTTCTGTCAGAGTGCAAGTGCAGAAATGAAGCCACAATTCAACCACTGCCCCCGAGACACCAAGATGACCCCACAGATGGGAGGGGGTTTGTTCTGCTCTTAATTTTCCAGCTGTTCAGTCCCAGATTTCCTTGATAAGTTACTGCTGGAGACTGCAGGAAACTCAGCCATAAGTTTGGATTACAAGTTTAAAAAAATAAAATAAAACCTGGAAAAAGAACACCCCAAAAATTTGACCCTAGAAATGGAACACTTTGAGGATAATGGATCTGGTGAGTGGTGGGGTTTTCCAGGAGCATCAGTTGATCCATCCCTGAGCCAGGGGTGGCAGGCACAGCTCTGCAAAGCAGGACAGGGTGTTTGGATGATTGTGCAGTTAACAGAGTGGAGAAGGGTTAAATTCAGCTTTTATTGAATTGGTTTTCCTAAGAATATTTTAGTAAAATCAAACCAAATCAGTTGGTTCAGTTCTGCCTTTGCCTAAATTTCTGGGTTTTTTTGCTTTGAGGATTTTTGAGGATGTGAGTGAATCTTCAGATGTTTTCCACCCAATGACAAAGCTCTGCTTTGGTGTTGGCCTTAATCCCTTTGCAACCTTTTGTTTTCCTGTAATGTGTGTAAAAAGGAATCCACGTGGCTCAGTCTGTGTGCACCTGGTAGGTTTGGGCTGGGATTCCAGGATGAGGCAGAGCACACCTATTTTTATTTTTTATTTGGTATTTATCCCCTATCCACACAGTATTTATACAGTTAAACATTTTCTCCTGGCAAAACAAGAGGAATAGAATAGTTTACATTGATCTCAGTGCTTTAAGATTTAATAAAAAAGAATGACTTGCAGCTTGAGAACACAAAATCTGACTCATAATGTGGGATTTTTCCTGTATTGAATCAAATCCCCAAAGAGGAATCCATCCTTTTTTGTTCAACTTTTAACTGGTTGGATTTGAATCTTCTTCCTTCTGTCACTTTGCAAGATAAGTCTTTTGGAAACTTTTTTTTCCCCTCACCCAGCAGCTCAGCACAAGCAAATTGGCAAAGAATAAACTTCAATGATTTCCAGATTTGCAGTGCTTAGTCACTTTATGAAGCTGGTAATTCTCTGGGTTTTTGGTTGTTTTTTTTAATTCCCTTTCTCCCAAAGACCTGTTGAGTTTGTAGAAGGTGGGCTGGTACCTTTTTAGACATTTTTGCACTGTATTAATAATTGAACCTGTGTAAATGTGTATAAAATCACTTTGCATGTATATGTATATATGTACATATATCTAATAAATGGCTTTTTTTTTATAATTCTTGTCTTCATTCAGTGTTTGGAATTTATATGAGAAGCAAGGTTTGTCAATCATTTCATTTTTGCAGGCACCTGCAGCAATCCCTGTGGCCAATTCATCAGCAGAACTGTATCAACATATTCATAAATACATGTATAGAAATTTATTTATCCAAGCAGGACCTTGCAGGAGGCTGTCATAAAATCTCTCTGTGGCTTTAACAAGCTTGCTCTTTATTTTCAGGGACTCTTGGAGGCTTTTCCTGCAAATCAGAGCTGTTGAAGTGGTGGAATGAGATGTAACACATCCCAAAGGTGCCTCTCCAGCTGCCTGGCAGGGGCACTGGGGATGTGGCAGTTTGCAGGGGCATTTTTAAGTGTCCCAGGCCCAGGCCTGTTCATTAGTTTGTCCCTACTAAGAGCTTGTGGAATTTTTGGGGGGAATTTCAGCCACCTGTGGTAATGGCTCTGAAAACACCAATTTGTCAGCTTGAAAGCAATGGAGGGTTTAATGTGGCAGCAAATTCAGCTTTCCCATCACTGGGCTGGGAGGGGTTCATGTGTGGAGAGAGGCTTTGGGTGACAGCACTCAGAGGGTTCTGCTGAGTCAGGACCCAGAAAATAAAGCAAAAATCAAAGAGCTGGAAGAAACCAGGCTTGTGGAAACTACTGCTTCACATTTTTCTGCTTCTCCACAGGGTATCTAAAGGCTTCAGGCTGACAGAGGGCAGGGTGAGGTTAAATACTAGAAAAGTTCCTTGCTCTGAGGGTGGGAAGCCCCTGGATCCCTGGAAGTGTCCCAGGCCAGGCTGGATGAGGCTTGGAGCACCCTGGGATGGTGGGAGGTGTCCCTGCTTGGCAGGGGTGGAACTGGGGGAGCTTTGATGTCCCTTCTGACCAAACCACTCCGGGATTCTGTGGCAAAGCAAAACAATGCTCAGAGGGAGGGGAAGCCCCTGGAATGGGAGAGAGCAGAGCAGGGGCTGTGCAGCAGTGGGTGGGGATCAGCAGAAGCTGATGGGCAGGGAGGGGAGAGCCTCAGCCCTCTGCACTGCTCTGCCCTTTGAAATCCAGCTGTTATTTTTGTTCTGTAAATAAGTGATTGCTCAAAGCGTGTTTCTTCTCAGGATGCCAGCAGAGGGGAAGAGCAACCTCTCCCTTTCTTCTGGGGTGAGGGGAGGAAGCAATTATAACTGCCTTTCTCTTTTGAAGATGCTGATAAAAGGAGGTGGGAGGATCAGAGGGTCCCTGTGCCGAGAGAGAAACAACTCCTAAGGTGATAGAAATACATGTTTTTATTTTAAACAAAGTAACTCCACTTCTGCTGACTTTCAGAGGTGACCCAGTTGCATGGAAAAACTGTGAGGGGAGGGAAGGAATCCATGGCCACAGAGGCAGGGGCAGGCAGGAGCTGGGCACAGGTGAAGTGTCCCTCTCAGGTGGTGACAGCTTTAAAAGCCATGGGCCACTTGTCCTAAGCTCAGGACAGGGCTGGGAGCAGCCTGGGATGGTGGGAGGTGTCCCTGCCCATGGCAGGGGTGGAATGGGATGAGCTTTGAGGTCCCTTCCACCCCAAACCATTCTGGGATTCCCTTGGGTTTTTTTCCTGCCCTTGGAAGAATCCTTTACCAAGTAATTAAATGGCAACACCAAACTAAGAGCCCTGAAAAGTCTTTGCTTCCTCTTCCCACTTAAAGTAAGCAAAACACTTAAAATTCCCTTCGGTGGAATAATTGTCTCTTGGTGTAAGAATGGTAAGGAAGGCCTGAAATAACGACCATTAAAAGATAAAGCAGCAGTCAGTCTGGTGTGGAAGGCTGAGATGAATCCTTTCATTCTGCAGGGGAAGACATTAACATCCCAAATCCCTTATTTCCTGGGCTCTTGTAGGGAGATAACAAATTAGGCAGAAAGTTCAGCCCTGAAATGCTTTAGTGCCACCAGAGGGCAAAGCAAACAGGAGGCTTTCTCTGGAGAGCTGCCACCTCCTCCTGCTGTGGTGTGGGAGCAAAGGGCACAGCCCTGGCCTGGTTGGCCCCAAAATTGTCCTATTTACCTGTTGGATGGGGTCCAAACCCCAAGCAAGCTGCAGTGAAGGTGCTGAGCAAACCTGTGCAGGCTCCATCGGGGTGCAGCAGCAGAGCTGCTCAAAGCCAACCCTGAGTTTGGGGTTCAATGTGCCCTGGGTGTGCTCAGAGGATGGGACAGCACAGCCACAGCTGCTGAGCTGCCAGGGGCAGGGGCAGTCCCTCCTCCTGGGATTTGCTGTCTCTGCATTAGGGGTTGTTGTAGGGTAACACACAACACAGACTCTTTTTCTGATTTTTTTTTTTTCAAAGGTTGTGTGAAGAATGAATTATTTTTAGGGATGGTTCTCTCTTATATGCAATTGGTTCTCTCTTATATACAATTTTCCACAGAGCAATGTGGTTGGCAAGAGAGAAAGACAAACCTCTTCACTCACAGAGGGACATCAAAAGAAATCCCTCCTCCCAAGAGGAATACACACAGATATTGTAACAAAACCAGTTCTGGTGTTTATGCTCTTTCCCTGAGAAAAGAATTTCAGTAAACTAAAACATCAGAAAACCAGAACTTGAGAAAATCAGAAACTTCAAGCCTGAAACCAGACTAGAGGGGTGGCCCAGATTTCTGTACCTTTGCCAGGTAAGGGGGCAGCAGCAGAGGAAAGGACCTCAGGTGGTGCCAGGCTCTCCCTCAGCCAGGGGAAGGTTAGATTAGGTTTTAGGAAAGATTTTTTTGCTGAAAAGCTGGTCAGGCACTGGAACTGGCTGCCCAGGGAAGTGGTGGTTGAAAAACACTCATGTGATCAAGAGCAGGAACCTCTGGTGCTTGGGCATCTCTGAGCTGGCAGCTGGGTTTTGGGTTTGGACTCAGAAGCCAAAATTCCCCTGATGAGTCAATCACAGAAAGAACGAAAAAGCTGAAAAAGCTCTCCAAGGAGCGAGTCCAACATCATCAACTCCACCACTGAATCATGTCCCAAAGTGCCACCCCCACACGTTTTTTGGCCACTTCCAGGGATGGTGTCCTGTGCTGGTGGCACTGAAGCTTCTGCTTTGTGTCTGGCCCATGTTCAAGCAATAAAGTCATTTTTCTCCTCTTTGAAGCTTCATCCTGGTTCGTTCTGGGGCTGCAGGGGCAGGTGGGGAGCAGCAGCACTTTGTGGTTAATACAGAGCAGGGGGAAGCCTTGGCCCCCATTCCCAGGGCTCCTTGGCTGCTCCCTGAGCTCCCACAGGATTTCTGATCCCCCCAGGCATGAGCAGGTAGGTAACACTTCCCTGGAGGTGCTCAAGGCCAGGCTGGATGAGCCTTCAAGCAGCCTGCTCCAGTGGAAGGTGTCCCTGCCTCAGAACCTGATGGCCATGAAGGTTTTCCCCAAGCCAAACCATCCTCTGTTCTGTGATTCCATGACAGCGAGGAGGAATACTTCGATTTAAAATTGAAATATATTGAAACAATCTTCAATTCTTCTTCTGGAGCTTTCTGCTTCTCCCTTTTCCAGGCACTGGGAGGCACCACTGCACAATCTATGGCTGTGCCCAGGCTGGGAAGGAAGCTGACTCAGGGAACGGCTAAATTTTATTCCTGCTCCTACAAGTGCTACACTTTCTCCAGCAGATTTTGCTGTAGGGTTCCTGAAACAGAGATCAAACACCCCGGAGTCTGTAGAAGGATCTCTCTGGGGCTGCAAATCCACTTGCCTGGTGGGGCTGGAACCAGTCTGTCTGAAGCAAAAGTCACTGCAGCTTTTAATTTTTGGTTTTGCCTGTTTTTAAGGAGCAAAGCCTCGCTCTTTGTGCTGGTAGTGCTGCTCCTGCTCTGAGCCCTGGGGTTTTGTTCTCAGCCTGGAGGGTTCAGGAAGGGGCTGGAGGAGGGACACATCCATACTGTTGGAACCCTGGGCTCAGAGGATTTCAGGTTTTCTGTGCTGACAGGGAATGATCCTGAAAATGCACTGCATTGACCTGAGGGCGTGGGAGAGGCTCCAAAACTGAGTGAGAGCACTGAGAGTGTGAGTGGGGAGGTGAACAGGAGTGTGTTAGAGCACAGGGTGAGACATTTAGAGTTTAAGGTGGCTGGTTAAAATAATCAATGTGTAACCAGATGGAGGGTTTAGGGCATAGTCTTCTTCTTCTTCTTCACAAGTTTGGGTGATTTTTTGTGATTGGTTTGAAAATTCCACAGTGCAGGACATGGTTGACTGGTTATTCAGTTATAAGTAAAAATAAGTTAGTTGGCATCTCATAATTGGGTAGTTTAGGCTTAAAATGTTCTTGAAGACAGAATTCTACTCCATTTTTGCCTTGTTAACTCAGCATGCAGAATCACTCACAGTCAGTGAGGCTGGAACTCAGATGAGAACCAATAAACATCCAAATCCAAACAAGAATTCTGCCTGTCGTGCTTTTCATCCTGACCCTGAGAAGAAGAACCTGTTAGGCAAAGGTGACAGCCACAGAGACATCCCTGGTCCTCCACCCATCTGCAGACACTGCCTGCAAAGCTGAGTTTTGGAGAGGGACTTGAGGCAAAGCCCTGCATCCAAAACTGCTGCTGAATGGGCCAGGGGTGCTGCTGCCCTTGCAAGCTGTGCCTCAGCAAGGGGAGGTGGCACAGGTGAAAGGATGAAACAGGTGAAAGGATGAAACAGGTGAAAGGATGGATTGTTCCCAGCTTAATCCCACAGCAAACGTGCTGCTGTTGAGGAGCTGCCTGGGGAGGAGAGTCCTGTTTGCATCTACAAGAAGCTGCCTACTTCTCCCATCCCTGGAAATGTCCAAGGCTGGGTTGGACACTCTCTAACTTCTCTAACCTTGGAGAGTGGAAGGTGTCCCTGCCCATGGCAGGGGGTTGGGGTCAGATGATCATTAAGGTCCCATCCCACCCAAACCATTCTGGGATTTCTGGTATTTCACTCACAAACAGAAAAAATCCAAACTTTAAGAAAAACAAACTTGAAATGCTGCAGTTTTCATTTGAACTGGTGCTTCACTGCCAGCCTCAATCTCGATAAAAGTCACAAAAGGAAACATCCTGAAAATGAAATATTTTGTTCAACTCAAGACAGTTCTTGTCCAGGAAAGCCTAGAAACAGCAACAGTGGGCTCTGATCAAAGGGTTTAATCATATAAAGATTTTAAAGGCAGGGTATAAATGCTCTCAGCCCTTGTTCTGACAGTCTTGAGTTGTTAAAATTCACTGCTCAGTTTTGTGGAGACCCCATTGCCTTTTAAGACCGACTTAAAAATTTAAGTGCTTAATAAATTAATGATTGCAAATTAAGTCATCCTTTGGTGCCTGGTCAGCTGTGTAGTCCCCAAATCCATTGATGTACTGAGGAATTATGGGCTTCAGCTGGTTAATTATGGCACCTCCTGCTGCTTTAGGCACACTTGGGGATGTGGGCAAGAAAGGAAAAGGGCTTTGAGATTATTTTTGACCCAGGTTATTAAGCAGCTCTTCCCCCTGTGTCAGATCTCTCCATCCATCACTGCCTGGGAGGAAAATCAATCCTTTTTATGGCAATGAGCATATTCAATAATGCAAAAGGTCATGGCATTAAACACGGTGTGGAGGTGTCTCCAGTGAGTGATGGGCTTTGCCTTTCCAAACCTGCACAGCCCCACTGCAGCTGGGCAGCAGCAGCTGCAAACCCACCTCCCTCAGGATGGTCAAAAACCCCACATCCCTCAGGATGGTCAAAAACCCCACCTCCCTCTGGATGGTCAAAAAATTCCATCATTCGGGATGGCAAAAAAACCAAAACCAAACAAACCAAAAAAACATCCCTCAGGATGGTCAAAGCCCCCCCATTATTCAGGATGGTAAAAGAACCCCATCCTTCAGAATGATCAAAACATCCCATCATTCTGGATGGCAAAAAAACCCCCAAACCCATCCCTCAGGATGGTCAAAAAAAACCCCATCCCTCAGCATGATCAAAAAAATCCCGTCATTCAGGATGGCAAAAAACCCCCCATCCCTCAGGATGGTCAGAATATCCTGTTATTCAGGATGATCAAAAAATCCCATCCTACAGGATGGTCCAAAAATCCCATTATTCAGGATGGTCAAGCCCCCCTGGTGGGAGGCCCCCCTTCCCCCTGGAATCCACTCTGTTCACGTGGAGAATTGGCCTGGAGGGACTGAATCCCCAGAGCAGCCTCTGCCCCATCCCTGGAAGGGAAAGACTCAGTGGCCCCTGAGCAGGAGATGTGTCCTGGAGGGAGGCTGGGTCCTGGCAGGGATACAGAACACTGCCCCAGCTGGGTTTGACAGCTGGGCCATGGACACAGGATCACCCCACACCCAGCCCAGTGCCAAGATGTGGGGACAGAACACAGAGCTCTGTCACATCCTGCACTGCAGCCAGGTTCCAATTTTGCAGTGAGCCCCCCAGGGGTCATTGGAGACTTCCAGGAACCAGAGGGGTTGTGGGGCTCTGACCCAGCTGTGGAGCTGAAGGGACCTGGGATCAATTCCTGCTCTCCAGGAATTCCCTGTGTGACTCCAGACAGGCTGTGCAGGGTCATGCAGAAATCAGGTTTTATGGCCAGCCAGTGATTCTGAGCTCAGGGCAGTGAACTGGAGCATTTGCCCTCAGGATCAAATTCCCTTGGGATCCAGAGATCCCCCACCAACGTGAGGCTCTTGTCATCCACACTCAGGACATGAGGGTTTCTCACTTTTTTTTGTTCCTCACTTCCTCCTGCATCAAACAGCTGCAGAATCTTTTTGTTGAACTGTCCACTTCCAAATTAAAATTCACTGATGAAATTTCCCTGGAAATGACCAGACAGAATTTTGAAACTTTGGGTGAAAGGAAAGTGAAAGTTTTCCTTCAACATCCCCCTTCATTCCTCTGAGAACAATTCAACAGCCCTCAGTAGAACTTATTAACAAAAACCCAAACAAACAAACCACCTCAGTTTTTTTTTTTTTTCATTATTCTGCTGTTCATAACAATATTCTTGCAGACACACCTGAACAAGAAAGAATAATCTGATCTCCAAGCAGATATTCCTTGCTTCTGTATTTAAATTCTCCCAGTGCCTTTGAGCTGTGTGAACCCAGGCCAGGTAGGTTTTTATGGCAGGGGCCAAATTTGCCCAGGGAGAGGCTTTGTGGCTGCAGCCTGCAAGCTGTGACTGCAGAGTGGATGGGCAAATGCCTGGGGGGCAAAATGCCCAGCTGGGGAGGCAGCAGGAGTGGCTGTTCAGCCTCTTCCCATCCACTTGTTCCTGCCCTAAAATCAACTTTGCACTGGCAGGGAGTGATGGGACGAGGAGAGACAGTTTTAAACTGAAACAGAATGGGTTTAGATGAGATGTTTGGCTGAAATTCTTGACTTAGAGGGTAGGGAGGTATCAGAATAGGATAATCAGAGAAGCTGTGGCTGCCCCTGGATCCCTGGCAGTGTCCAAGGCCAGGCTGGACAGGGCTTGGAGCAGCCTGGGACAGTGGGACGTGTCCCTGCCCATGGCAGGGGGTGGAATGAGATGAACTTTAGGGTGCCTTCCCACCCAAACCATTCTGGGATTCCCTGAATTTGCCATTCTAGCAGTCTCAAAGTGGGTAGATCCACTGGAGGGAATTCTTTCCACAGCTAATCCTGATTTTCACCAGGTTAGGATTTAGGTAATCTCCTTTAACCCATGAGACTCAAGTTAAACTGGAATTTCTCATAATCTCTTCTCTCCCTTTTTATTGTTTCATATAAAATGTGGCTGGGCTGCATTTCCCTCACCACCACCCCCCAGCAGAGGAGTAATTACATTTATTGGAAATGCTTCCTGATCACATATTCATTTGCCAGCTGCTGAAGGAAAATGAACTGGGCAAAGTGCCACTGGAGACTTGGATTCACGAGCTGGGGAAAGCAAATGAAAGAGCTGCTCAGTGTGCATTTGCTTTCCCTCTCCAGCAATTCATTATCCTCCTGTTCAGCTGATTTAGGAAGTTAAAAGGCAGTCAGGATGGCAGCATGTGATACTTTCCAGCACGAGCACAGCTTTGGGGTTGCCACATTTACCTTTGGCTGCACTGTAAAGGGCACTAAAAATATTCCAACTTTGCATCTGGAGTATGGTGTCATAAATAACACAGAACCACTATATTTTTGTCTCTTGGTGTTGGGCAGGATGAACGTTTAACAGGGAAGTTTTGCAAATAGGAATGCTTGGCAGAGGGTTCTCTAGAAATGAAAGCAAGTTTTGATACAGAAGAACAAAAGATGTCTGAAAATAAAGATTGCTGAGCTGGTGGTCACAGGACAAAGGTTGAGATGAGTTGAGAGGAGATTTTATGGCTAAGAGCAAAGGAGAAGTTGTCTACAAACAAAAGCATTTTTTACTAAGTAAGAATCTTCCACTGCAGAAAAACAGAAAAACAAGTTTTGAGCTTAAAACATAACCTCCTAACTCCTGTGATTGGTTAGTTCCTACCATAATCTGATAATATTAGTATTTATGATAGGCTATAGGTAATGGTAAAGGGATTGTGTGTGATGTGATTGGTTGTTATGCATTAAGATATTCATCAAAGAAAAATACATAATATATACTAAAATCTCTAATGCATTGTAGCCAGCACAGAGGTGGCTCCAGGCAGCCTTAGGCTGGAGCTGGCAGCTCCTAGGCCTGGCTTTAACCCACAGCCCAAGATTGCTGTGACTGCTTCTGTGCAATAAACACATTTCTGAAGAGCAGCCTGGGGTCCCACATCTCAGGCTCTTACACTTGGTTGCTCTCAGTCACTCTCATTGGTGTTGTCATTGACTCATTTTCATCCTTCTTGTCCTCCTTCTCCCCCTCTCTCTCCCAGTAGCTTTTTTTCTGTTTTCTGGACCCCACACTCAGCCCACAATGGGAAACAACCAGCCCCAAAACACCACGTGCAGAAATCCCTCAGAGGTCACAGAGACACCTCTGACACCTCCAAACCCACCAGGGAATGGTTTGGGTTGGAAGGGAACTTAAAGATCATTTTATTCCAACACTCCATGGGCAGGGACACCTCCCACTGTCCCAGGCTGCTCCAAGCCCTGTCCAGCCTGGCCTTGGACATTTCCAGGGATCCAGGGGCAGCCACAGCTTCTGAACCAAATCCCAAGCTTATCTGTAGGTGTCCATAAGAAATATATTAGTACAAGATTGCCCAAACCCACCAAGTCCTGGGCAAAGAGAGAGATTTCGTTCTAAGTACTGCCAGAGAGCCCAGGATTGTGAGAAACCCACCCACAATGAGCAAAATAGTGAAAATAATACAGTCAGAAACCCTCCAGTGCCCAGCTGAGAACATCTCTGCAGGCTTCCCCCTTTTATATCTGCTCAGTTGTGTCCACCACCAGGAAATCCCAATAAAATCTGTTGGAACATGAACCTTTCCAGCCAGACAGATCAACCTGCTGGATGTGGAAAATGGATGGGCATTGATTTTATGGCACATTACACTACCCCTTCCCCATGCTGCACTCCTTCCCCCCAGGCAGTGGCAGGCAATAAATGATTAATTAGTTTGATCCCACGGCTTCCCCATCCCATTGTTTTGTGTCTCAGGAGCTCTGAAAAGCTTTCAGCCCCACCTGAGTTCTGCAGGTGTGAACTTCTTGTTCCTTGCAGGTAGCCTAAATGGCTGGTGTCATTTGATTTGGGGTATTTCCCTCTCATTTTATATTTGCCTTCAGTATTTATGGTTTTATTTCAGGCTGAAGGTTTGAGCTCACCCTCTTTGGCCTTATTTAACATGTGAAGGGAAGGAACTGGTTAAAACCCTGGTCCAGTGGAAGGTGTTGGATTAGAACTGGATGAACTTTAAGGTCCCTTCCATCCCAAACCATCCCATAATCCTATGAGATCTCTAAAGATGAGACTTCTGTGATTTTATATTTAAAAGTTACTCAATAGTCTCTCCATCATTTTGCACCTCAGGTGCTCTTTGACAGTGTGGATGCATTGTGGGTTTTATCCAGAAATTGAGACAAAACCTGTCAGTTATAAAACTCATAAAATTCAAAGAGAATTTGTAGAACACATCCTAGACAAGCAGACATTGGGACTGGGATGAAAAAGGCTCGAGTTCCTTGAAGAGAGCTTAGCATAATTGCTGGTTTTCTTCTGCAGAGAGATTTCTACAAAGCACACAAAAGCTTTGTGAAAAGAGAAATGATTTGTGGAGTAAGTGGTGTGATAAACATCTGAATATTAACGTGGTTCTGCTGAAGGGCCCTGCAAACAGGAGCCTGGGAATGTTCCTGTTCCTTAGGTTGTGCCCAGGGACACTCAGGGCTCTCAACACCCCTGGCTGCTGCTGTTTGAGGTCTCCTGTGGGTTGTGTTCCAGTCCTGTGTGGACATCTCAGGTGTCCCAGGGTGGGATCCAGGTTGTCCTTCTCACTGTCCTGGAAAATTTATAAGTTACAAGAATTTAAGTAGAATGATAGTTAACATATCACAGGGTGAAAAAGTAGAATTTTTGGGTTTTAGAATGTGAATTTAGGGGACAAAGATGGAGAATTGAGGGCATGTCCCTGCCCTTCTTCTTTGTCTCTTGTTCTCCAGCTTCTGCTGTGCTGGTGGCACTTTTTAATTGGTTTAGAGTAAAGGTGCACTGTTTGATGTGGTTGACAGGTATTGGAGAGTTATTGTAAATAAAACATATGTAATTTTTAGTATAAAAGATAACACCATCCCAAAGGGGAAGGAGTTTGGGATTTTCTCACAACCTGGCCTGCAGGGAAGATCTTAGCAGGCCAGAGTCATAAATGTAAGACAACAAAGAATAAACAAGTCCTTGAACAAAAGAACAGACAATTTCAACCTCTTCAGATGCTGGGCTGGGGAAACAGAAACTTGCACAGAAATCAACTGAAAGCCAAGCTCAGAAATACAACAAAAGCTCTTTTATATTTTTAATTTAAGAACCTGACATCCCAACACTGAATCATGGAATCAGAGCACCCCAGAATGGCCTGGGGTTGAAGGGACATTAAACATCACTCATTTCCAACCCCTGCCATGGCAGGGACACCTCCCACTGTCCCAGGTGCTCCAAGCCCCATCCAGCCTGGCCTTGGGCACTGCCAGGGATCCAGGGGCAGCCACAGCTGCTCTGGGCAATCAGAGGCCTTGGATTGGCCTCATCCTTTTGTGTTCATCTGAAAATGTGATTTATTTCTGGACTCACCACATGCAGTAAGTGTCTCCCTCAGGACACAGGGCTCCCTTTCTCCCAGGCATGCAGACATCAGTGAACCCCCACACAGTGGTGGGGGTGATGATGGGGTTAATCCTGCCCAGCTCCTCTTGGATCTGCTGGATGGCTCTGCTTCAATCAGCTGCTCTCCTGTTTTATCCAGATTTCTTTGTCTTGGCTGTCACAGTGGTGTAAAGCCAGTCCAGCTCAGTTGTGGCTTGTCCTCTGGAAGCAAAATTATTTCTTTATTTCTCTATTTCCCATTGCTTCATTTTGTGTTTAGCTTGAATTTATTTGGGGTAAATTTACCTTTTTATAAGTGGAGTCACTGGAGGCAGCTGCCAACCTGGTTGGAACGGGAGGAGCAGGTGACAATGGGGTCACTCCTCATCCCAAGGATTCAGGGACCTTGGCCTGCTCATTCTCCTGTTCTTGCACAATTTCAAGGTCTGAAGTGTTGCTGTGGGGTAACACATGACATGGGCTCCTTTTGTGATTTTCTCAAAGGCTGCATAAAGTGTTTTTTAGGGACTGTTTGCCCTTATATACCATTTTACACAGAGCAATGTGATTGGTGAAAGACAAACCTCTTCACCCACACTGTTCAAAGGAGAGGGACATCAAAAGAGATCCCTCCTCCCAGAAGGAATGTACAACACAGATATTGTTGCAAAAACATTGCATCTTGTTTTTCCCATTTTCCCTGGGAAAGAATTTCAGAAAACCCAAACATCAGAAAACCAGAACTTTGGGCCTGAAACCAGAGGTGCCACAAAGCTGACACATTTTCCTGAGCTGGCAGCAGGGTGAACGAGGTAAACCTTTTGTGATGGTGGGAATCTTTGTGTCTCTGCCCCGGGAGCTGCTCTGGAGTCAGAGTGGCTGAGGCTGGAAAGGTCCTTGGGAGTCCCCAGGTCCAACCCCTGCCTGGATCAGGCTGCCTTCAACAAGCTGGATTTGCTTTTGAAGTACAACTTGTGCCTCTAGAGCTGGCTGAATCCTTCAGGAAGACTGATGAATCCCATTTATCTCTGCAGAGGGAGGCTTGCCAAGAGCACTCCTGCATCATCTCCCATCATCACGGGGCGTTTGCTTTGTTCCGAGGTGAGTTATGCCTGTGATCATTTGAAAAGACTGCAAATGGGCTGCAGGAAACAAAGCAGACAGGCTGTAATGAAGCACCTTCCATCCCCAAACTGTAGTCAGTCTCAAGGATCCCTCTCATCCATTAAGTATTGATTTGAGGGGAGAACACAAACCAGAGCTGCCAGCTGGCCCCGATCTGTTTGAGCGGCGTAAATCCAGAGCAGCTCCTGGGGAATCGATGAAACCCCATCGATTCAGAAATGCTGCAATTAAATGAGCTAATGGATGAGGGTTTGGGGGAGGGAGCTGAGAGACAGGGGCAGGATCAGCCTGGCCAGGTGGCAGAAGAGGTGAACTCGACCCCTTTGAGTTGGATGGACCGTGAGGGGGTTTGGGCATGAATTTTTGGGTGTGTTTGTTTGCTGTGTGTGTGTCCCCTGGCTGTGGCCAGGACCCCAGGGGAGGACATTGCTCTGCTAGCAGTGACATGAACTGGTCTGGAAACACTTTCCATGGTGGTAAACAGAAGATTATTCAGATTTCAAAATAAAAGAGCCAGTGGTTGAGCCCAGGTGCCAAAGGCTGGGTCGTCCTCACTTCTAAATTGCTTGTTTTACCTCCAGCTGCACATTTCCAGGGATGAGGAATAGTGGCCAAAATTTGAGGGACTGATTCTCCCTCTCTACTCCATTCTCATGAGCCCCCACCTGCAGTTTTGCAGGTCTGGGGTGCCAACACCAGGGCATGGAGCTGCTGGAGTGAGTCCAGAAAAGGCCACGGAGATGCTCCAGGAGCTGGAGCCCCCCTGCTCTGGAGCCAGGCTGGGGGAGCTGAATGACTCCAGTGCTGGGAGAGAGAGCTGAGGGGATTTTATTATCTTTGAGAAAGTGAAGGGAATAAACTCTTTCCTATCTCCAAAGAGAAAAGTACAGAAATCGTAGATTTACGATACAAGAGGAGATTTTTAGTTAAATGTTAGGAAAAGCTTCCTGGTGGTGAGGCTGCTTCAAAATCAGAGGATTCAGGAGAAGTGTAACTGTCCCTGGAGGAGGGAAACCTAGAAAAACATAATCACAACCACTGAGTATCACCAGGATGGTTTAGGCAGGACTAACAGCTGATTTCAGTCCCTATTCAATCATTTCTCCATGCAGAAAGCAGGGACAGGAGCAGAGACAAAACCCTGTTTCCAAGAGGTGTGGGAAAGAAGAGGAACTTTGAAAAAGCTCGGGAGACATGGGATTAATTCCTTGCCCTGCTGTAGAATTCCTGGGTGTCCTCCACAGGTCGTTTAGCCTTTCCTTGCCCTGCCTCTTAGCCATGGGAATGGTTTGGCAGTCAGGACGTGGCTGTCAGGGGAGCTCAGGCACAGCACAGGAGGATTTAAGGGTGCCATGGTGCAGGGCAGTGACACTGTCAGCTGGCTCGTGCTGTCCCAGAAGAACATGAAGTCTCCTTTTCCATCCAGGAGAAAGTTTAGGTCTAGCACTGAATGTTTGATGCTTGGAGGAAAGAGTTGACAAACCACCTTTCTCTATGTTGTGTCTTGATCACAGGATCCCAGAATGGTTTGGGTTGGAAAGGAGCTTAAAGCTCATCCAGTGCCACCCCTGCCATGGGCAGGGACACCTCCCACTGTCCCAGGTGCTCCAAGCCCTGTCCAGCCTGGCCTGGGACACTGCCAGGGATCCAGGGGCAGCCACAGCTTCTTTTTATTTACTTTAATTAGGCTGCCATGAGGCACTGAGCTGTTTTTCAGCTTGGGCCTGCCTCGTGTTTTCTTTGATGTGGCTCTTTGTCCATCAGAAATGATGTCAGGTGGGATTGGGAGATTTGGGACACTTGCCTGAGGTGTGTGGCCATGCCCTGGAAGTGCCTGGGGTGCACAGGGCCACAGGATAACTGGGCTGGGAAGGATCTTTGGAGGTCTCCAGTCCATGCCTGCTGCTGGAGCCAGGGTCAATGAGGGCAGGATGTGCACCCTTGGGTCAGGAATCTCTCCAAGGATGGAAATTCCTCAGCATTTCTGGCCAGCTTGCTCCATGGTTTGATCCTGAATAAGCTTTGCCTTATGTTTAAGTTGAATTTCTCCTAGTCTGGATTCAGCCTGTTGCTTCTTGCCCTGTCAGTGAGAATCACTGAGAAGAATCTGGCTCTGTGTTCTTTCCTCCCCAGACATCAGGAATTTGCAGGCATTAATAAACCCCCCAGAGCTTTCTCTTATTGAGGCTGAACAACCCCAGCATTTCCCCCAGAGGATTAGTCTTGCCTAACATGTAATAACTAAATTTCAAATCTAAGCCTGTCACCCAGGACTCCTTTTACAGGAGATAAAAAGACACCAGTGGCCCAGAATTCAGCTCCCTGATCCTGCAGATCTCAGGTGTCACTCAATTCCTACACACAGCTGCCAAATACCATTTGGGATGGCATCTGAGACATTTTTATGGGACTGGCAGGTGCCACAGAGGATTTATGAGGGACCAGCATCTTCCTGAAAAGGTGGCTGGAGGCCAGGAGGGATATCTGGGGGTCCAGAATGCATTTAGGAGGTGTCTGGGTTTGAACAGCAGGTGTGTGCTGAGGAAAGCAGGAGCCTCCCTTGGAATGGAGAATGCAAACCCCTCCCTCTGAATTATTATCATTTTGAAATTAAGGGGCTCTCAGGCAGAGAGATGGGGACAGCAATACCAGTTCTGCATTGTGGGAATTCCAGTGCAGCTGCAGTGCTGCAGCCCAGCCCCTGGCAGGGTCAGAATCCCCCCTGCCCCCCGTGGCTCGGGGTTGGGGGCACTCATTCCATGGGGCTGCAGCTCCTGCAGGGGCACAGGGGGCTCTGCTGGAGCAGGGGGCTGCACAAGGGGGGAGTTTTCCTGGGCAGCTCCACTGGGGAGCCCTGGGCCTGCTCTCCCTCTGGCAATGCCCTGGCAAAGGCTGCCCTGGGCTGCCAAAGCTCCCAGGCTGGCCAGGCAGGAATGCTTGGCTCCTGCCCTGGGCGCAGCCTCTGCCCAGGGCAGGATGGAATTTTCTCAGCCCTGCAGGGAGACTCCGTGGCCCCTGAGCAGGAGATGTGTCCTGGAGGGAGGCTGGGTCCTGGCAGGGATACAGAACACTGCCCCAGCTGGGTTTGACAGCTGGGCCATGGACACAGGATCACCCCACACCCAGCCCAGTGCCAAGATGTGGGGGCAGAACACACAGCTCTGTCACATCCTGCACTGCAGCCCAAGACAGGAGGGCAGAGCCTGCCCTGGGATCTCAGTTTCTGCTGAGGGAGGGTTCAGCAGTGAGTGCCCAGCTGGATTCCAGCTGTAAGCCTGGCTTAGCTGGGGGTGCACAGGACTCAAAGCTGGGCTGAGGCTCCCAGTGCCACTGGGGAGACCTGGAGCTGCCACATCAAACCCTCACCTCCTCCATCAGGTGTTTCTCCTCCATGCCTGGCTGGTTGGGGTGTGCTGAACTCCAACCCCCAGGGTCCAGCAGTCCTGTGGGTACCTTTGCAGGCAGCTAAAGCCAAAAACAACCTAAAAAAGGCTTAAATTATGCCAGGGGCTCCAGCAGCCCATGCACAATTTGGTGAGGGGAGGTGTCATTTCCCACTTGGGCACTGCAGAGCTGAGCTAAAGAGTGGTGGGAGCTGAGGTGGCTGAAATTGGAAATCAGCAAACAGAAGGTGGTGGTTTGCCTTTTTATTTTCCTTGCTGGTTGTGTCTGTGCACAGGGGATATAAAAGGTCTCAGGGTGCTGGTGCCTTCCCCTCTCTTTGCTCTGAGGCAGCAGGGGAGGACTGGGGCAGGTTTGGGGTGACCAAGGAGAGTGTGGTGCTTGTTCCCCTCACATGCTCCTGCAGAGCCAGAACCACGTCAGCCACGAGCCAGCAGGGAAAACCTGCTCCTTCCCCTCCTGTCAAACACAGGCACTTGTCATCCCAGCTCCTGGAGAAAAGACAGCCAGAACTGTGAAACTGGGTGTTAGGAGAAAGCCAATTTAACCCTGGTTGTGGGTGGTGGAGCAGACCCCTCTGCTTTAATGAGCCTGATGCCAAGTGCCATAAATAATTGCAGTGAATAAACAGGATAAGATTCTTCTTGCTGGAGATGTAGAGAGGTTGGAATACAAGCAGGTGCCTTTCCCTGAAGTATCACAGAATTATTAAAATTGGAAAAGAACTACAGGACCATGGAGTTCAAGCAGTGACTGATCCTCAGTGTGTCACCCAGCCCAGAGCTCTGAGTGCCTTCCTTGGACACCTCCAGGGATGGGGACTCCAACACCTCCCTTTTCCATGCCTGACCACCCTTTCAGTGCAAAATTTTCCCTAAAATCCATTCTAAACCTCCCCTGGCACAGCTTGAGGCCATTTCCCCTGGTTCTGTCCCTGTTCCTGGGAGCAGAGCCTGACTCCCACCCAGCTGCCCCCTCCTGTCAGGGAGTTTCAGAGTGAGAAGCCCCCCCTGAGCCTCCTTTTCTCCAGCTTAAAAACTCCCAGTTATGTTAAATGAGGTTATATGGAATAAAACCACAACACTGCTGGTTTCTTCCTCCTGCAGCATCAGCAGCAGCAGCAGGAGCTGGGACCCTGACTGGAGCAGAATTGGGATGGGAGGGTCCTGACCCTCCAAGAAGGATTTTTCCCTTCTTGTCAGGAAATCCCTTAAACCTCCTGGCATGAGGTTTAGCTGTAGCAAAGCAAACTCCCTCCCTGTGCTTCACCTTTCAAGGGACAAGACATTCCTGACATAACACATATCCTGATTTTTCCCTTGCCTTGCCAGTGGTTATCAGCTCTGGCAGACCTGGCAGAATTTTTCTGTTGTACCTGACAGTTCAAACACACTCTTGTTTTGGTTTAAATCCAGGGAAATCTTAAAGCCTGGATGATCTTTGGAGGGGAGATGCTCTAAAGAGCTGCTGTGCATGGAGATAAATCTCAGTGTCTCTTTTTGATTAGGGTTTCATGGCTAACCTGGGCAGGCTGTGTGGTTTGAAACTTTCACTGAAGATTCTCATTGAAGAATTAAAGCCCTAAACACCTCCTGGCACCAAAAAATCCCAAACCCAAGTACAGGATTTATTGAAATATTGCATGTTGGAGGGCACACAAACCATGAAGCATCACACTGGTCTGCAGGAAAAGGTCAGAAAAATCGGTGGCTTTGCTTTGGTGTGAAGGAGAGGCAGAATTCAAATTGTCCTGTGCCATTTCATCAGTGCACAGAGCTATTTGGAAGGGCCTGGCTGTGCTGAGCAGCCCTGGGCTGGCCCAGAGCACCAGGCACACGTGGAGCAGGGAAGGAGCTCTGTTGGCTTTGGGAAATTCCTCTTCTCTCTTTCATCATTTTGCCCTTTGGGGCCTCTGTTTCCTATGTAAAATGGACACAATAATGTTTTAGTGGCTGAATGGTGACCCTGGAAAGGCCTGTGGGGTGGTGAGATGTGGGATCCAGGACATCCCTCTGACTGTCCTGGAAAATTTATGAGTTACAAGAATTTAGGTAGAATGATAATTAACATATCACAGGGTGAAAAAGTAGAATTTTGGGGTTTTAGAATGTGAATTTAGGGGACAAAGTGGAGAATTTTTTGGTGTGTCCCTGTCCTTCTTCTTTGTCTCTTGTTCTCCATCTTGTGCTGTGCTGGTGGCACTTTTTAATTGGTTTAGAGTAGAGGTTCACTGTTTGATGTGGTTGATAGGTATTGGAGAGTTATTGTAAATAAAGCACATGTAATTTTTAGTACAAAAGATAACACCATCCCAAGGGGGAGTTTTGTCACAACCTGGCCTGCAAGAAAGATCTCAGCAGGCCAGAGCCATGAATATATAAGATAACAACATTAAACAATCCTTGAAAGAACAAGAGAACAGATGATCTCTGCCTCTTCTTCAGATGCTGGGCTGGGGGAAACAGAAACTTTCAGAGACAGGGACAAATTCAAAGTCAGGTTCAGGAAACAACAACAAAACCCATTTCTAAAAAAACCTGACAGTGAGGCAGGATTAATTCGGGCTATTTTGGCAGGGGATGCTCTGTGCAGTAAATCCAAAGTGACAGAGCTGCCCACCAAGTGCTGTGTGTGCCTCCAAGGTTTGCAGCTGCACAGAATTCTCCGGGCTCCAGGTGCTGTTTGCTCTCATGCCATTAGATGGTGGTGCAGGAAGCAGCACAGACACCTTCCCCAGAGTTTCACACCAAAAATCAGGAAATTCCTTCAGCTTCTCACAAGGGAAATAGTTCTGTCTGCTCAAAGAAATGACAAACGGGTAGGGGAGGGTGAAATCCCAGGCGTGAGGGATTTCTGGGGCAGGGGGAGCAGCCCAGCACACCCAGCCCTGCTCTTGGAGAGGGCAGGGAGCACACAGACCTCAGGCTCTGGGAGAAGAGCAGGGGCTGAAGCTCTGCAGGTTTTCTCGCTGGTGAAAATCTGGGAAGGGAGGTGGGAAGGGGTGGGAGGCAGCGCTGGAGGGAGATGAAGGAGGTGTGAGAGCCAGGCTGGGTCCTGGCAGCTTGATCTCGGGAACAAACCCTTCCTCTTAAGGGTTGATGTGTGAAAACTCAGGCTTGGAGAGGAACAGGAAGGGGAGAAAAAACCCAAGACAACTCAGAATAAGCAACCAACCACACACACACACAAATCTCTGCTTTGCTCTCCACAGCTTTGATTGACAGTGAGGGGCTGGCTTGGAAAAATCAGAAAATCATGGAATCATTATGGCTGGGAAAGTCCTCTGAGATCTTTGGGTCCACACTAGAAATGATGTCTTGTCCTCAATGTCCTCCTGCTGTCACCTGGGCAGCAGAGGAGCCCTGGTGGGTCCCAGAACACCCCCAGGGAATTTGTCTTGCTGTGCAAAACATTTGTGCTCTCCTCAGTGCCAGGAATGAGGGACTGGAGCCTGAACACTGCCCGGGTTTGCCCCTAAGCTCAGCCTAAAGCAGCAGCCAGCATTTGTGTTGCTTTTCACCTCTTTTATTGGTTTCACACCCGTGCTGAACCCCAGCAGGATTGTGTGAAATCCAGTGTGTTAATTGTGATAAATGAACACACGTGTGTTAAATGAAGTGCAGGGAGGGGCTGCACACACGTGCAAGGATTAGGGGCTTTAAATCCCTGGCATTTGGCATCTGTCCCTGCAAAAGCCCAGCCTGAAATTGTGCTTTCTGAGCTTTCTAATTGTGCTTTCTGAGCTGAACTGGGGATGGGTGGCATTGAGCCACAAGAACTGTGCAAGGATAAACCTCCAAGGAGAGCCAGGACCAGGGCTGGAGAGAAGGAATTGCAACCAGGATGTCCCATGTCCTTGCTCGAGCCTTTGCCAGTGAGAAACTGAATTAAAGCCTGAAAACTTCAAATGCTTTAACACAATTTGCTTCTAATCCTTCAGAGGAGAATTTCTTTTTGGATATTTCCTTTTGGATGCCCTTCTCCAGCTCCCAGCAGGGAATATCCAGTGGAATATCTCTCATATCCTGGGTGCCAGCATGCTGTGTTTTCCTTTTTTTTAAAGCCCTGCTCAGAGGTATTTTTTTCTCTTGCTGAGGCAATTACAGCCCTTCTCATGTGAAGGACACAGTCTGGTTTCCAGCCTGCCCCGTGGTGTTTGCAGGTGCTCTGGCTCAGGGTGAAGTGCCCTCAGAGCTGGATGAGGGCCCTTGAATGCTGAGACCAAACTCAGCTGGATGGGGAACCAGAGAATTGAAAAGGAATAAAATACACCAGATTCCTGGAAAGGCCCTTGAAGATCACCCAGTTCCACCCCCTGCCCTGCAGGGACACCTTCCATTCCTGGCCTTGGACATTCTCCCTGCTGCCTGAGGTGTTGGACACAGACCCTGCAGATTTTGTCCAGTCTGAGCCCAGAGGTGCTCACATTTTATTTAAGCTGTTCTCTCTCAGAACTGTGTAATTGCAAGGGCTCTTGTGTCCAACCTGCCTCGTGCTTTTCAGAGATGTGGAGGTTTCTTCTTGGGCCAGCCTGGATCTTTCTCCCTTAGCATTATAAAACTGCTTTGGAGAGACTTTTGGTTGCACCAGGCTCTCAGGAGACCTCAAATCCATCATCATTTCATTTCTGACATAGTTTTCTGAGTTTCCCCCCTTAGAAACACCAGCAGTCACCACACACTGCTCTGTGTGTGAGTGTGTGTTTTGTATTTGAGAATCTGGATTTAATATTTGCCTCAGCAGGGCCAGAATTTGCTGACCTTGATGCTGGCACCAAGCTGTGACCATCACCCCATTTCCCTGATCACTCCTGGGAGTCTGCAGGGCTCAGTGAGCAGAAATGGTGCCACCAGCACGGGTCAGGGATAAATTCTGTGCCTGTGCTGCTCTGGCAGCCAGAGAAAGCCCAGGAGTCACCTGTTTCACCAGCTGCCACTGGGCTAATCAGGATGTGCTCTCATCTGGAGAGCTGGGAGCAGTTTGTGGTGCTTTTCCCCAGAGGGAGGACACAAGGATATAGCTCAGTCAGGTGTGGCAGCTCTGCACTCAGTAAATTCACCACCTCATTCCTGTCACTTTTTCCTTCCCTCTTTTGTAGGGAATCTCTTCAGCATGAAACACAATTGACCTGGTTTCTTAGTAAAAGTATAAAAATAGGAATTCAGGCTGCCCAAAGCCATTAACCCCCCAATTTTGTGCTCTTACAGCTTAAGTGACACTGCTCTGGCCATTGTACATCCCCATGGCCAGGGACAGAGCTGCTGCACCTAAGGGTGGGCTGTTTAAAACCAATGAAATATTCTTTGTAGAATGGTTTGGGACTTTAAGATCACCCCATCCCAAGCCCTTGCCATGGGCAGGGATGCTACCACCAAGATCAGGTTGTCCAAGCCTTGTAAAGGATTTTCTCACACCTGTGAATCATCCTGGTGGTTATCTCCTTCATCTGCTGCTGTTTTCTTTTATTTTCTCTCTAGAAGTCTTTTAAAAACTTCTGCATCACTGTCCTCTGCCTGCAAATTGTGTTCTTCAGGGCATCTAAATGATTTCTTAGAGAGATCTGTGTTCCCTTTGCATGATTGCTGTGGTTTTTTCCTCTTTCCAGCAAAACCAAAAGTAGCCCAGGTTGCCAGGATCTGTCTCCTGGTTACTGGGAGAGCTGGTCCTGGCTGCTCTGAGGGCTGAGCTGAGTTTCATCACTGTCATAATGGATGGCAGCACTTTCACCTCCTGGGGAGGAAACTCAGAAGCTCCCCTTGGCAAAACCAGCCCAAAAGGAGGAATCTGATGACTTCACAGGCCTGAAGTGCCCAGAAAATATCCAGTTATTTGTACTTTAGACCAAAAACTGTCCATTTTCCTTGTGCTGTTACCATGCTCTGCAAAAACCACCTGTCAGATCAAACAATTTATTAACAGTGACTGTGAAGGAAGGGAATCATATCAAATCCCAGCTCTGTGTGCCTGGCTGGTTATTGAGTGTGGGCTCTCTCCCTGCCTGCCCTCAGCAAAACCAAAATTGTCATTTCTGAGCAGCCTGGGAGGGGAAAGAGGAGGAGGAGCTGCCTGAAACTTGGTGTTGATTGACCACAGCTTATAGATCATGTCCAGGGTGTTGTGGCTTGGAGGCATTCATTGCTGGCAGGGGAAAAGCACTTGTCCTCAGCACTCTTGGCTCTGGAAATGATTTAATCTGTCAGACTTTGCTGCAGACTGCTCCACACTGAAGAGGAGGAGGATTTCCTTAGCTTTGGAGCCCTGGGGAGAAGGCTGGATTTGAGCTGCTCTGGTTGGGAATGCAGAGACCAGCAAGTGGCTGAGGGACAGCTCTCTGCAGGGCTCTGCTGGTGAAATGGCTGTGGCCAAAAGAGAAATCTGCATTTCTTGGCTTTCTGGGAAGCCCTGTGACCCCACATCCAGCAGCACAAAGGTTTGGTGTGGGGTCCCTTCCCTGGGGTGGAGGGATGCAGGGTGAGGGGCCAGTGCCAGGAATGTCATCTCTGTGTCCTCAGGGCTCTGACCTCTCTCTGCCCCAGGTTTTTGGGTGGTTCCTTTACACCCATGCTGTGTAAGGAGCTCTGACAAGAATCACAGAATACCCCAAGTGTGAAGTGACCCACAAGGACCATTGGGTCCAGCTCCAGCCCCTGCACAGACCCATCCCCAGTGAAGCTGCTGGCTCCTCCTGCTCCCATACTCAGCCTTCATTTGAGCATTTTAAAAAATTTCCTGAGTTCCATTGGAAAGAGAAGGCACTTCCACTGTCTTTGCCTGATGGACTCCACAAACTGAGTTGATGTAACCTCTCCCCTTGGTACCCTTTGAGCTCCTTCCCTTCCTCTTCTCACCCCCAATTTGTTACAGTGGCACAGGAAAAGGGACAAAAGGTGAAGTCAGAAAGCCACTGAAAGTCTTTGCATCACCTGAGTCTTTAATAATTCCTGGTAATATTTGATTTATATAGCAACTTTTGTGCTGAAGTGTATCCCAAATTCCATAAATAAGTGCAAGGCTGTGCTAATGAGGTCTCAGCTCTGCCAAGGATGCAGCCCCAGGCTCAGTAATTGCAGGTATTTCTCATCAAAATCTCTCTGGTTTTTCTCTCACCTTCATCCTGCAACCAAGGCTGCCTTGGACAAAGGTGGATCAGAGTCACAGAATGGTTTGGGTTGGGTCTTTCCCTAAAAATCACCCAGTTCCCAGCCCCTTCCATGGGCAGGGACACCTTCCTCTAGAAAAGGTTGCTCAGAGCTGGCTGCTTGCCTGAGATGGAGGAGAAAGGCTGAGTTGAACTGAAGGATTGAGGAAAGATGTTGCAGTGAGAAAGAAATGCCTCAATCAACCCTTGGGATTAAATTGTGCCTCTCAGAGTCAGTGTAAGCAGAAGGGACCAAAAAAAAACCCAGGGCTGGATTCTTAGAACAGGGAGGAAATGAGAAAAAGGGGGGCTGAGAGGATGGGGGCTGTAAGGGGAGGTCCCTGAGGGCGATTTTGTGAGGGACAGGCAGAGACTTTTAACTTCTATTTATCAGTAAATTTATCAGCCACACATCCAGAGAAGAGGAACAGGGTGCCCAGAGCAGCTGTGGCTGTCCCTGGATCCCTGGCAGTGTCCAAGGCCAGGCTGGACAGGGCTTGGAGCACCTGGGACAGTGGGAGGGGTCCCTGCCGTGGTGGGGGTGGGACTGGATGGGCTTTAAGGTCCTTTCCAACCCAAACCATTCTGGGATTCTGTGATGGCCACAGGGAAGTGGCCATTTCCCTCTCTGGGTCATTTTAGGGATGAGTTCCTATGGACCATCACAGACCCCAGAGATGGGACCACCTGCAAATTGCCATAAAATAAAGGGCAGAGGAATGAGAGAGACTGAGCTGCAGCAATGAGAGTTCCCCATTTAAAATAATGGGGGATTAGAAATCAAAATGTTATTGCTGCCATAAAGCTGATACATCTCCCTTGCAGTTTTCTCCCTCTTTTAAAAAGGCTGACATTCACAGGAGCTGGAGTGGTAATAGCAGCAGCTTCCCACTTATTAGGAGCTCTCAGAAGGATCTCTGTGAGCCAAGCAACCGTGATTTTTATTAGCACTGATGGTGTGTGTCAGTGGTTGGCCTCTCTTTATGCCAGCATTAACAAGAGTTGGGAGAAAATTGTGTTGTCAAGTGCAAGCCAAGCAGAAATAATGGCACTTGAATCCTTTCTCTGCACCCACGAAGTGACAGCAATTGTGGTCTTTAGCATCTATTTCATGTTTGTGTGTCACAGCCAAAGCCTGGCCTTGCAACAGCCAGGGTTCTCTAGTATGGGTTTAATTTTGTGCTCTCTACAGCTGTTTCTGGGGTCAAGAGCTCGTTGTTTGCAGCCTTTTTCCCAATGTGTAAAATGTGGCCTCCAGAGGCACAGCTGCACTGCAGAGATCCCACACAATTTCTGTCTCCTGCTCTCCCAGGGAAGCCCCACCGTGTTGGAGAGGCTCAGCTGATGTGCAGCTGCTTTTCCAAAGCAGGGATGCTCGTGTTTCCTGTCTGTGCTGTGGCTGCAAAGAGGGATTTATTCCAGGTTTCAGGAGTTCAGCACATTTCAGGAGCTCTTGATTTGCTGCCATGTCCTGCCTCTGCCTCCCTGAGTGACCCTGGGGAGCTGCCTCACCTCCCAGGCTATAAAAGAACATGCTCCTCTCATTTTTTTTCTCTCTTATTTGGATGTGGAGACTTTTGCAGCAGGAATTGCCAGGTTCTTTGTGCAGTTTGTACCTGCATCTGTGAGGCCTTGATCTGCTCCAGGGTTTGCAGGGAAGAGTCAAAGCCTGGGGGACCAGAGCAGCTCTGGCTTTCAGGAGGAGCTGGTGACAAAAGGACACACAGCAGCACGGCAGGAAAGGCACACAGAAGGAAAACATCCTTCAGGATGAAATTGCAGTGGCCACAGTCAACTTCTTGCCCTAATCAAAGGCACCAAAAAGCACAGGATTTTTAGTTCTTTTAATTTGTCTCCTTTTTTAACTTGAAAACCCAAGGTGTTCCTGAAGCTCTCCTCAGTTATTCACCCCTTGCTGTCATTCCCTGGAGGATGAACACAGTAGAGCCCTCATTTCAGTTCTGGGTGTGTTTGAAATCCATCCTGACCAAGCTCTAAACCCCTTTTTCCTTGTCCAGCTGCCTGGCTGGGTGTCTGCCCAGACAGCTTGTGCCTCCCAATTTGTCTGGTGAGTTAAAGGACCTCAGCACAGCTCATGGTTCATGCCCAGGAAATCTGAGCTGCCAAACCTCCTGCTGCCCCAGGAGAGTTTGTCACTGAGGGGAAGGCTTTGCTGCCTGCTGTCAGGACACTCCTGCCTTGGGAGTGGCAGCACAATTCCTCCCCCAGATGTTAATGCTGAGGGCACTTCACAGCAGTAGAGTCTGTTCTATTATCTCTGCAGAAATCAGGCCAAAATCTGTCCCAACCTGGTTAATGCCTGAGTGTTTCTGTAGCCAGGGGTGTCCAGTGGCCTCCTGTGTCGAGAAGGATTTTTGAGACTTTCTCAATTAATGGGTCAAATCCCAGAATCCCAGAATGGGTTGGGTTGGAAGGGACCTTAAAGTTCATCCCATTTCACCCCCTGCCATGGGCAGGGACACCTTTCTTCATCCCAGGGTGCTCCAAGCCCTGTCCAGGGATCACTTCCAGGGATCCAGGGGCATCCCCAGCTTCTCTGGGCACCTGTGCCAGGGCCTGAACACCCTCCCAGGGAAGAATTTCTTCCTCACATCTCCTCCAAATCAATCCTCTCTCAGTTTAGAGCCATTCCTCCTCATCCTACCACCACAAACCCTGGTAAAATGTCACACCTCAGTCACCAGCCTGAGGTGGAGGAGTGACATTTAGATTTGCACTTCTGGATTTGAAATGATTCATCTCAGTCATGCTGCCTTCATTAGGGCTCATAAGAATGAGCTGCTTTACATGCTCATAGCTACATTCCTGTGCCTGAGCAGGCAGCAGGAAGGGGATTAATTAAGGGTGTTTAATTACTTTCAATGCCCATTGTGCTGGGCCCATGGACAAGTTGCCATTGCCCAGCTGGGTGACAGTGACTTCTCACAGAGGAGCAGGAGGGAATTGTGGAGCAAGGAAAGGGAGGAAGAACAGCTCACCCTGGCCCAAGCCAAGAACACATCCATTAACCAGGATGGCTCCTTCCATGACTTGTCACCCATTAAAATATTGCAGCTATATTGATGCTGATGTACTGCCAGCTGCACTAAAAATAGGCCAAGTGTGCAGCTTTTAGTCCCCCTGGGAAAAAAATAAAATCGTTTTTGTGCATTTAAAACACTTCACCATGACTCACATTCCTTGCTTGGCTTTTCCTGTGCCCTCAGATGGAATGTTTTGCCAGAGGTGTGTGGTGCCCCCTGAATGAAGCCTCTGCAAAAGAAAGTTAAGATGTGCTGTTCATTAAAGCCCTGAGATGTGAGATCCCATCCAGCCAAGGGGGCTGTGAAAAACCAGGGTCACTTTTCTTGTAAAATTTAAAAAGTTTTAATAAAGGACAATAAGGACAAGACAATAAAGCAAAAATGGTTGGGTGTTGTAAGAGCACACCTTACAATCCCAGAAACACTTGTTTAAATGTACCAACATGTTGCATATTCATAGACCCTCATGCATTATTTAAAAACATTCCTTTGAGTTTCCCCATCCAACTTGCCCCTCTTCTGTCCATTTGTAGTCCCAGTCTGTTGCAGATTGTCTGATAATGGTAGGTCCATAAATTCCTTCCCTGGGGTTCTGGTGTCCCTATCATCATTTTCAGCAGACAGGATAATCCCAGAAAGTGAAGAATTTCCTGATTACCACTCTCTGAGTTAACTACAAAAACCCCTTTTTACATTACCACTTCATAGCCTAAGAAAACTATCACATTACTATTTCTAAATTTTGTCAATAGGAGAAATAAAATAAACTACATTAATACAGCAGAGTTTTCCCACATCATACAAATAGCATTCATTTTAATCTTTGAGAAAAGCCAACTTTACCACATGCATTTATGAAGAACTAAAGGTCACAAAAGTTTAGATGGCATGATAGTAGTAGTAGTTATAGAGTGAAAAGGGAAATTTTGGAGATTTTTACCATGGGGGCTCAGGGGGTGAGATGGGTGTTGTCCTGTCCTCCTTCCTTCTTCTTCCTAACCCCATCTTTTGGTGATGGTGGCACTTGGGGATTGGATTGGTGTGAGAGTAAATTACGTGCCATGAACAGTAGGGACAGAACTCAAATGAGATCTCTATAGTTAAGTTTTAAAGTTTATTATCTAGGGTGTGGGTGAAAGAGCCCAGCTCAGGGTTAGCTCAGAGCAGGCTGGAGAACAAAGAGAGTAAGCGAGAGAAAAGCTAAGATAGGGGAGAAGAGAGTAAAGACAAAAGAGAGCAAAAGAGGAACAGCAGNTCCTGTGGAATTGGCAGCTGGAGCCCATGTGGTGCCTGCTGGGAGGGTCAGGCTGGGAGAAGGATGATTTTTATTCTCCTTTGGACCCATTTATTGGGGATTTATTTATTGACAAAGCAGTGATATGCAGAAAAAAGCAATCTGTAACTTGGGAGAGTTGAAAAATCTGGTATGTTCTATTCGGTGTTGATGGCACATGGGGGATAATTTTTTAAAGGTATGTGCAACTTTTGTGGCTCTTATGATTTCTTTTTATCTCTATATGTATATGAATTGTGTCATTTCTTTATGTGTAGTTATTCTTTAGTTTTGTTTAGTTTTGCTTTGTATGCAAATTGTCTAGTGAGGTTTTTTTGAGGTTTTTTTTAGGAGGTTGGCTCTATCTTGAGTTTTAATTATTTGGAGGCTTTGTAAGTTTGGTACACTGTACTTGTGTTTTTTTATAAGCTCTTGCATATCTTTGAGTTGTTTTTTTTCTTGTCTGTACACTTTGTCTACTGTGAGAATTGTGTTTCATCTTACTGTTTGTAGGCCTGGTATAGTTTGGATGTTTGGTTAAATCTCTAAAAGAAACTTCTAATTTTTGGCATCTTGTCTCAGAAGGAAGTAGAGGGTTCTTGAAATGCACTTGCTTTGGAGAAGAGTGGTTCCATCAGTCTTGCAAACCCACAGCACAGACCTGTCTGGGGAGGGGAGGCTTGGTTGTGAAGCCAAGTCACAGAACCATGGAAGAATTTGGGTTGCAAGGGATCTCTAAAGGGCATCCAGCCCAACACCCTTGCAGTGAGCAGGCACATCTGCAAATGAAAACTGTTTAATTGAGACAAAACTGAACACAAAGAGTCAGAACATCAGTGAGGTGCTCCTCCTCCTGCTAGAAATGAGAAGCTTGACTCAGCCAATATATCAAGCAGGAATTCAATTTATTAATATGGTAAAATATGAGCAAACAGTGCTGGGTACAGTAGAGAAGTTTCCCTCTCTCACTGCACATCGATTGCTGGGCTTGCTGGTATTTATTGAGAAATTTTCCCATCCCAGCAGTTTTTCTAGTTAAAAATTTCTGTGTCACAGTTCTGTATTGTTATCCATTCCTCCTAGGATGTGTGTCTCAGGATGTATATCCAGCTTCTGTTGTGACAGATCCCAGGATGTATATCCAGATGGGGTGTCCAGCTTCCTCTCAGGATGTGTATCCAGTTTCTATTGTGATAGAAATGTATATATTATTAATCTATATATAATTAAATGTATATATTAAATGTGTGTATGTGTATATATGAATATATAAATGAAATACCCTAGGATGTATATCCAGATGGGGTGGTCAAACTTCATTCTTCAGGATGTTCTCACTGTTTTGTTAGGAGTCTCAAATAAATTCATATCCCCCTTGTTTATTCTAAAGCTACAGTTTTTAAAAAATCATCAATACAAAGCATTATTCTAAAGTTATAATTCAAAGGTTCTCAGTACAAAACAGCCTAGGATTTTATCAAAAAGCAACATCCAAAAGTTATAATTCAAATACTCTCACTACAAAACAACTTAAGACATATAATAGTTAATTCCAAACACAGTTCAAAGGCCTTCTCCCATGTTTTGTTTTCCTCAGTTATATAATTTATCTTTATAACTTTATCACAATAGTGATCCACACATTCCACAATTACAATTACACAGGTTACCTTTATTTACCTGACATGAAACACAACCTTGTATTTCACACCCCTCAGCTCAGGCAGCCCCTGGAACAGGGCCACCATTCCCTCTGCCCATCTCTTGCCTACTGGAACACAGGGGGAGAGCAGCTTTTATCTAATATCAGAGGTTTAAAAGATAATTAATTTAAAAGACAATTTCAAATTAGTCACTGAGCCTCTCTCTACATCAGACACCAGAAGAAGAAACTTCCAGAGGCCAGCTCATTTCCTGAGGACATTTTTTAGGCACTTATGTGGCATCCAACCATGTATCAGCTTGATGACCTTCAGAGAGAATTTGAAGCAATAAACTGAATATTTTGCAGATCACTGACCGATTACTTTACATATTTGTTTTTAAATTTTCTCCTTTTTTTTTTTCTTTTCAGAGCAGCACACACTGTTTGCTCCTCTGCTCCCGAGGTGACATTTGCCACCTGTGCCCTGCTAAATGGTGCCCTGATGTGTCCCAGCAGCTCATTCATTCCCCTGGCTCTGCCTCACCAAGCTCTCTGCCTTGTTCATTAACATAATTACCTCCCTGCCTTAGCTTACACCTGTAATAAAATCTCTGCTCCTCCTGTTGGAAGCCACAGAGGTTGAAAGCTTGGTAATAAAAATCATCAGTGACTTAACAAATTGCTTTCCCCTCAACTATTTTTCTGGTTTGGCAGAGCTCCCTTTCCCTGTGCTGTTTTTCCCAGTGTAGAGGCACAAAAAATCTCCTTTATTAGTGAGCTCTCCTTGATTGTGATGGCCAAGAGCAGATGTGAGGTAAGAGGAAATTCCCTGCATTGCATGGAATAATATCCATTCCTAAATGCAAGGACAACATTCAGCTCTGGAAATGATGCTAGGAAGAACCAGAAATGTTTTTTTTAAGAAAACTTTTTGTATAATTCTGAGTCCTGTGAGTTCTGTGCTTTGCCTGGGGTTGAATTCTCTTTAAGAAACAGCTTCCATTCAAATTTATTTTTGCCCTGCTCTGCCTCTTTCTGCCTCCCATGGGAATTATTTCACAACTGGCATCAAATCTTGCAGTGAGACCTCCCAGACACCCTGTCCAGAGGGGGTTGATTGCTGTCTTTAAAGGGACATCTCTGACAGGGAGGGGTTGGATGCTAAATGGGCTCTTTAATGTAGACAAGAACATAGCAAAGCCAGGAGAAAAACGTGAAAAGTGAGAGCACTTCATGTATTAGAGCAAACTCTCCAGAGAATTACGGTTCCCTCTGTCTCTTGAGGTTTGTGGTCAGCTCTAAGTGTGGTACCTTTTCACAGCTGGGGTGTTTTATTTACCTGTGTGGGACAGGCAGGCTGCACAGGGTTCTCAGAGCCTGCTGAAGTGGCAGCTGAGCACCCAGGGCAGTCCCATGGGTCCCAAATAAATTTATTTTAGGCAAATAAATTCCATCCCTGGGCTCTGGCGATGGATTTAGGGAAGAAGCTGGTTCTTTCAGGGAGCAACATACTTGACCTATTTATGTGTCTTCTTAAAGATGGGGTGAATTGTCCCCTTGACCAATTCAGGGAGAGGCATCCAAACCTCAGGGCAACCCGAGGGGAGAGCTGGAATCAACCCCTGACTCTCCAGCCCATCTCCATTGCCTGTCTCTCAAGAATGGCCAAAACTGAACCACAGTTTGGTTTTATCCTGGCTGGGAAGTCGTGGTGACCCGTGTGCCTCAGCTGTGAATTTCTTGGCCATTTGTCACCTCCTGTGCCAGGCAGGCAAATTGCCCTGACTCTGCAATCAGGGTAATTAGGGAAAACAGTGTTTGGAGCTACTGCAACCCTCGGAATAAAACATTTCATTTGCATCAAAGTGCTCTGATCAAAGTTGGAGAATTAAGATAACAAAAGAGCAATTAGGGAAGTCTTCCAAATGAACAACTTGTGTGGGTGGAAATAAGTTCTTTCAAAAATGTCATCAAAACATCTGAACTCTTTAAGAATGCTCCTTTTCCTTTTGTTTGGAAATTGCTCATTTAGGAGAACAACACAGGAACAGGATGTGTCACAGGCTGGTGTCATCTGCTCTTCTCCACTTTTCTTCTCCTGGGAAGCAGAGTCCCAAATCCCAGGGTGATGGGGACAGGTCCATGTCCCAGCTGGGTGACCCAGATCAAGGTCTGGCTGCTGAAACGTTCTCAGAACTGCCCAGAGCACTTCTAGGGACAAATGCAAACCAGCTGTTGTGCAGCAAATGTTATTTATTCCCTCAGGCTCTGACTGCTCTCTGAGGATCAGGAGGTGCTGGGGGTGTCTGAGGAGCAGGAGCAGGACAAGCCCAGCCCCAGCCGAGTGGGTTTGCAGCCTTGGGAACCAGCTGTGCCCTGGGATGCCTGAAAAACACCTGGGCAGAGTTTGAGGGAGGGGATTCTGCCCCTCTGCTCTGCTGAGATCCCACCTGCACTCTGCTTTTCAGGCCTGGAGTGTTTGAGTTTCTAAAGCTCCATTTTCCTGATGTTTTGGGTTGCTGAAACTACTTTCTCAAGCAAAAGAACAAAACATCAGGATTGTTTTTGTAATGATACTCATGTTTGGAATTCTTTTCTGTGGGAGGGATTTTCTTTGCTGTCCCTCTGTGTGGGTGAAGGGGTTGTCCTTAATTCACCAATCACAGTGGTCTGTCAAAAATGTGTATAAGAGAATGAGTTTTTGGAATAAACAGAGTCAGATTCATTTCTCCAAGAGCTTTGGAGAAATTCCACAAAGAGTTTTGTGTCGTGTGTTATTCACCACAGTGATACCCACCTGCACTGCTGTGGAGCAGGGGCTGGAGCCCTCTGGGCACAGGCTGGACAGCTGGGGGTGCTCACCTGGAGAGGAGAAGGCTCCAGGGAGAGCTCAGAGCCCCTGCCAGGGCCTGGAGGGGCTCCAGGAGAGCTGGAGAGGGACTGGGGACAAGGGGTGGAGGGACAGGACACAGGGAATGGCTTCAAGCTGGAAAAGGGCAGAGTTAGGTGGGATATTGGGAAGCAATTCCTGGCTGTGAGGGTGGGCAGGCCCTGGCACAGGTGCCCAAAGAAGCTGTGGCTGTCCCTGGGCTCCTGGCAGTGTCCAAGGCCAGGTTGGATGGGGCTTGGAGCACCCTGGGATACTGGAAGGTGTCCATGCCCATGGCAGGGAGTGGCACTGAATGATCTGTGCTGACCCTTCCAACCCAAACTGTTCTGTGATTAAAAAAACCCCAAATATTTAATTTAATATTTAATAAATAAGTAAGACTCACAGGGGCTGGAAAGTTCCCTGATAGGCTCTGGCAGAGTGTGACTTGTCCCACTTTGCAGTGCTGCTTTGTTAAAAACAACCCTGAGGGTGGAAAACAAAGCAAAGCAATCCTGGAAAACAGTGCAGGCTGCACCCTGAGCAGGAAGAGGATTTGCCCTGTAAGGCACCTATGTCGTGATCAAAAAAACTCTGTCTCACAGGCAGGTGAAGTGATTTTCCTGGCACTGGGAAAAGAGATGAACTTTCAGTGAGTGCCTTGGGAGTGGCTCTGGCTTTGATGAGAGCAGCTCAGGCTGAAATCATCCCCTGCATGGAGAGGGACCCAGAGCTGCCACTCTGGAATGGAGCAGCAGGAGGCAGCTCCTTGGATGGAATACGATTCAACCAAGATCAGCTTCTTCTGCAGCTGAGGTGACCTTACAGACCTGCTCTGGAGGCCAGGAAGGAAAGGCATGGCTGAAACCTCAGGAGAGCCTGGATTCTGTCCTCTGTTCTGTGACTGAGGGCTGTGGAGTGGCCTTGGGATGCACCAGTTTCTTTGGTGGGGTAATCTGGTGGGATAATCAGGCTCAGATTTCTCAGGAAGATCATTTTCATCCCAAAAAACCTTGAAGTTCAGCTTTTTTTGCTGTAGCTGAGCACCCATCCTCAGCACACAGGTGTTGGTTTCTCCCTCAAGGAAAGGGCCTGATATTCCCTTCAGAGATGAAAAAGGAGATTTCCTTCCTGTCTTGGGCTGCAGTGCAGGATGTGACAGAGCTGTGTGTTCTGTCCCCACATCTTGGCACTGGGCTGGGTGTGGGGTGATCCTGTGTCCATGGCCCAGCTGTCAAACCCAGCTGGGGCAGTGTTCTGTATCCCTGCCAGGACCCAGCCTCCCTCCAGGACACATCTCCTGCTCAGGGGCCACGGAGTCTCCCTGCAGGGCTGAGAAAATTCCATCCTGCCCTGGGCAGAGGCTGCGCCCAGGGCAGGAGCCAAGCATTCCTGCCTGGCCAGCCTGGGAGCTTTGGCAGCCCAGGGCAGCCTTTGCCAGGGCATTGCCAGAGGGAGAGCAGGCCCAGGGCTCCCCAGTGGAGCTGCCCAGGAAAACTCCCCCCTTGTGCAGCCCCCTGCTCCAGCAGAGCCCCCTGTGCCCCTGCAGGAGCTGCAGCCCCATGGAATGAGTGCCCCCAACCCCGAGCCACGGGGGGCAGGGGGGATTCTGACCCTGCCAGGGGCTGGGCTGCAGCACTGCAGCTGCACTGGAATTCCCACAATACACAACTGGTATTGCTGTCCCCATCTCTCTGCCTGAGAGCCCCTCAATTCCAAAATGATAATAATATGGAGGGAGGGGGTTTGCATTCTCCATTCCAAGGGAGGCTCCTGCCTGAGCACACACCTGCTGTTCAAACCTGGACACTTCCCCCTCATCCCAGTCCTGTGGTGTGGGGGGACAGTGACTGGCAGAGGAGGGTCTGGTCTCCATAGGATGGGGTGGGGAGGGACAGAGTTCAGAGTTCAGAGTTCAGAGCGAGGGTTTTATTTTCATTTTTTTTGACACACCTGGAAGTCAGATGTGTTCTTGCACCTGGTTCCTCATCCTGGGCCCCCTTTCTAACCCACAGCTCTGAGCAAGCTCTTCCAAAGGCTCTGGGTCAGACTGACCTTGGTTTCTGATTTTAGGGTGAGGTGAATTCCCCTCTGCACGGGACCATTTCTCTCTCTTGACCACAGACGGAGCCTGGGGGGAGAATCTCAGGCTTAAATATCTGCATGTGAGACATGTCACACCCAGGAGGAGCTTCCCACCCTCACCCTCCCTGCTGCCATCTCCCCCAGGCTTTCAGGAGAGCAAGAACTGCAGAGAATTTGATCCACAGCACATTGCAGGATCCAAAATATCCACTGCACCTTTAATCTTTTGTATGCTAATACACGTCTAGACAAACCAGGGCAGCTTGTGCTGAGCTCAGCTCCCTGCTGCTCCTCTGGGACACTGAAAATTACATGAGCAGCAGCAAAGAGGATTTTATTTAATTTGATTTTATTTTGTGTTGGAAAGTTTTCTGAATTTTCAACACTTGGCAAATGAAAATATACCTGGAAGAGGTGAGGGACTCATCTGAGAGAGACTCTGTCGTGATTGATTATGCACAAACACTTTCTACATCCACAAAAAATAAAAGTTAAGTAGCCAAAACAATAATGAGTGAGCAATGAGTGCTCACCCACCTTGGGATGGAGGCACAGGGTTCATACTCTTTCTGCCCTGTCCTCCTTTTATCCTTAATTTCCCATTGGTGGAGATAAAATGGGAAAAGGAAAAAATAAGGGGAAACCAAGAGTCCAAATTGCTGAATAAGCTGCCAGCAGTTCCCCTCTGAGACCTGTAATCAGAAAAGGGATTTAATAGTCCCCTTCCAGTCCTTCTCTGCCTGCATTTGGAAATTGTGATTATACCACCAGAGGCACATCTCACAGTGATGCCTATCAATCCTAAAATGCCCTCCTCTGCTGAGAATGCAGGATGGGCTTATCCATCTCCATCAAAATAAATCAAGAGCCTTTGTAAAGAAAATTTCCAGCCATAGGTCACCTGGAAGCTGCAATTTAGGAAGAAAAATGTGATTGAACTTCTCCCAGTTTCTGCTGTGGGGGTCTGTGGCAGAGTGTTTAAAGCTGTGGAGTTACACACGGCCTCAAAATGCCTTGAGGGAAGGCTGTGTGTTCCCAGAGGAGAGGCAATAAAGCCAACTCAGTTACTCCTGCTACTGGTGTTAGAATTTGGGGAATTTCGTTGAGCTGACATCACTAACAGTGCTCAGAGACTCCCCAGCAGTGGTACCCAGGAGCTGGGAAATCTGGGAAAGCAGGGCAAGTCTTCTGGGCTGTTCCTGTCATTGTACCAGGATGAGATGTCAGGGCAAAAACGGGGCTGGGGGAGGCATCACAGCTCCAACACATTATTAAGATGTTATGAAAATTACACAGAGAAAAGGAGGCTTCCTTGGATTAGGGCAGCTCTCTGGAGCTGTCTGATTAAATCTGAGTTGTTTGGAGTTGTCTTGAGCTGTGTGGAGCAGCTGTTTGAGCATCACTAAGAGAAAAGGCACAAACTCCTGTAGGGCACCGTGGAGGCTGAGACCAAGCAGGGAAAAGCTGTGATGCTCCTGCCAGGAGGAAGAGTGTGAGTGAGTCTGGCTGCCAGCTGTTCACCCAGGAACACCCAGCTCACACCAACCCAGCTGGTTCCCATCCAGGGATGGAGAGGTGCCCAAAGCTGATGGCTTTGGGGAGAGCTCAGGAGGATTTGGGGGCTCAAGTTGAAAAGCACAGGGAACCAGGAGGGTTTGGGGGCACAGTGGGGCAGGTGGGGAGAGGGAGGAAGAAGAGGAGTCACCCCTTTGGAAAGGGAAACCATGACAGAAGGGCATTGCTACATGGGTGTTGCTTCAAAAATTGTTCAAAACTTTTGGGTCTCAGTGCTGGTGACTCTGGGTACAAGTCCTGAGCTCCTCCCCTTTACACGTCTCTCCCTGATATGGGGAGGCTTTTTTGCAAAATTCTTGTTAGGAAAGAAGGCAAATGGGGCTCTTGGTTGTTCTCCAGGTTGTTTATAATTTCTTTATCAGCAATCTCAGCACCCCAGGCTTTACCCCAGCTCAGCATAAGGGAGAACAGACACCAAAAGCCCCAAACACACAGGAGCAAGGTTCTCTTAAAGATAATTCACCCCATTATCACCAAGAACATTCATTATTGCTGCTTTTCTACCAATATCCAACTCAATTTCTGTTCAGGTAACTCTGCCCTGCAGCAAATTGTGCACAATGGTCCTGTGCCCCCCACCCTGCAGAACAGGGAGGGGATGGAGGAGGA
>VXBS01010233.1:51277-75785 GCA_013400255.1 Sitta europaea
TCTTTTAATTTAAAACAATTCATGATTGTTCTATCACTATCTACACAAATTAAAAAGTTGTTCTCCCTCCTCTTGGTGCTCTCTTTTGGGATTTGGGATGGGCTCAGCACATTTTCTTGCTGGTAGGAGTCAGATCAGCAGCCTCCTGGCACAGCATGCACAGGGAGCTATGTGGGAGCTGTCAGAGGTGTCCGTGTGTCCGTCCCCATCTCCAGGGATGAACTCCAAGGCTGGTGGTGTCACCAGGAAAGGGACCAAGAGAATGAAGAGCATCCCATGGTGGAGAAAAGAGTGCTGCTGTCCTTCAGGGTATCCCTGCTGCCTCCTGCTCGTGGGCAGGACTGGTGCAGATGGATGATCTGCACCCTCTTGGACCAACACCTCTGCACTGAATCCTGAGCTGCTCCTGAGCTGCCCAGCACTGCAGGCTCTTCTGAACAGGGCACTCTGTTTGCACCAGGAGGGTTGAGGGGGATGTGCAGACACCAGGCTGAGCAGCATTCTGCAGATTCTGGGGACAGTTACTATGACAAATGCACGAGGTTCAGATGGAAAGTGCTGCCTGTACAGAAGCTGTCACAACGATGGATGAATGCATTGCCTGACCCTCTTTCCCACTCGTTGTGGAGTGCCAGGATTTTCGGGCTTCCAATCCCAAGGTTTGGGCTTTTTTCCATATCAGCCACCCCTTTTTGTCCAGGTTAGCAACCCTAGAGTCCCTCTGAATTTCTCCACATTTCCAATAGTCACTAAAACCCAAAATCTCAGAGCCAGTTTGGGGATTTTGGGGGCAGCTGGAGAATGAAAGTAGATGAAAAGATGAAAAACTGAATGTGTTAAGTGACACCAGAGAACCAACCTGGTGTCTTATCCTTCTCAGAAGTTTTTGTAGGGTTAATTTAAATGGGATTTTGGGAAGGAATCCTTCCCTGTGAGGGTGATGACAGACTGGCACAGGGTGCCCAGAGAAGCTGTGGCTGCTCCTGGATCTCTGGAAGTGTCCAGGGCCAGGTAGGATGGGGCTTGGAGCACCTGGGACAGTGGGAGGTGTCCCTGCCCATGGCAGGGGGTAGAACCAGATTTTTAGAAGTCCCTTCCAAAGTGTTTGAGGGCTCTATGATTTTCCTCAATGGATCTAAGTGCAGACTGCACTAAAATGTGCTGGAAAACATTTAAAATTTGCAGTCCCAGTTTGGCCATCGCTGTTGAAAGCACCAGGAAAGCAGCAGATGCAGCAGTGGATTTTTCAGGCTTCTGGATTTTACTGCACCCCCAAATTGATGCAGCAGCACAGAGAGTTCAAGCAATCCCTCAGAGGAAAAAGTCTCTCAAACAAACAGGAAAGAAATGAACATTTGCTTAAAATGCTAAACATGTCCTAATTAGTAAATAAAGTGTAATTCAAATAAGGCTTAAGAGTTCCTGCCTGACACTGTTATGCCACTTGTGATATTTCTGTGTGTAGTAGGAGAGTTGAAAAAAAAACCAACCCACAAAACAGATGAAAATCAATGCAAAAGGAAATAAAGCTTTAGATTAAAAATGGAGATTCAGATTCAGCTTTCTTTGAAGATCCTTTGGAATCAGCAGAAAATAAATCTCCCCAAATTTAATCAAATTCATTTTCCCAGGAGCATGGTTTTTTTTTAGTAAGTGGTAGATTAAGCATGGGCACAGCTACAGCCACAGCCCCTCTTTTATTATCACAAATAAAAATGGCATTAATCTATTGAAGACAATTGTAGGAACACCATATAACCTTCACCTCTGGGCAGCAGATCCCCAGAACCCTTTACAGCACTGACTTATCTCAGTTTGTATAACCCAGGCTGTTAATCATTTATTTGATTCCCTTTTCTGATCTGTGACCATGGAAAGTCTGAGGCTCAGTTTTCACTCCTGAGCCTTTTACCCCTTGCTGACCCTTTCCTGCTGGCATTATTGAAGTCAAGTGGAGATTTCTATTTTCTCTCATTTGTGCTCCAGTGTGTGTTGCTCTCTAAAGCTCTGGTGCATTAATAAATGTACTGCCAGTCTCAATACACCCCATGCTGATCATGGGGCAGAGCATGGCCTTGGGGAGAGCTTCTCCTCCACAGACAACATCAAGCTAATTTATATCTCTCCAGGTTAATTTTTTGCTCCTCATTGCTGGGATGAAAATCAGAATCGTTATGGTTGTTGGAAAAACGTGTCTTGGGTCGCAGTGCAAGGTGTGAACAACCTGAATTGTGTGATCTATCACCAGCTGTTCAAAACCACCTGGGGCAGTTTTCTTTATCCCTGCCAGGACCCATCCCTCATAACCCCATGGGGTGATCCTGTGTCCATGGCCCAGCTGTCAAACCCAGCTGGGGCAGTGTTCTGTATCCCTGCCAGGACCCAGCCTCCCTCCAGGACACATCTCCTGCTCAGGGGCCACGGAGTCTCCCTGCAGGGCTGAGAAAATTCCATCCTGCCCTGGGCAGAGGCTGCGCCCAGGGCAGGAGCCAAGCATTCCTGCCTGGCCAGCCTGGGAGCTTTGGCAGCCCAGGGCAGCCTTTGCCAGGGCATTGCCAGAGGGAGAGCAGGCCCAGGGCTCCCCAGTGGAGCTGCCCAGGAAAACTCCCCCCTTGTGCAGCCCCCTGCTCCAGCAGAGCCCCCTGTGCCCCTGCAGGAGCTGCAGCCCCATGGAATGAGTGCCCCCAACCCCGAGCCACGGGGGGCAGGGGGGATTCTGACCCTGCCAGGGGCTGGGCTGCAGCACTGCAGCTGCACTGGAATTCTCACAATGCAGAACTGGTATTGCTGTCCCCATCTCTCTGCCTGAGAGCCCCTCAATTTCAGAATGATAATAATATGGAGGGAGGGGGTTTACATTCTCCATTCCAAGGGATTCTCCTGCCCTCCTCAGCACACACCTGTAGCTCAAACCAGGACAGAGCCCGTGCTGGAAGCAGTGGTCAGATGTTGCTGTAGCCAATAACACACAACACAAATTTCTCCAAAACAGTTTGGAGAGATGAATTTGACTCTGTTTATTAGAAACAACAACTATCTTTTTATACATTTTGGACAGGCCACTGTGATTGGTGAACCAGTGACAGAACTCTTCACCCACACTGGGCAAACCAGAGGGACAGCAAAGACAGTCTGTCCCACAGAAAGAATTCCAAACATGAGTTTTGTTACAGAAACAACTCCTGATGTTTATGTTCAAGCTGTGAGAACAAGCTTCAGAAACCCAAAACATCAGGGAAAAAACAGAGCTTTAGAAACTCAGAAACTGCAAGCCTGAAAGACCCAGACTACAGTCAGGGACAGAGATTGGGTGTGAACTGAAAGAGGGGAAATTTAAGTTAAATATTAGAAAGAAATTCTTCCCTGTGAGGGGGTGGTGAGGCCTCAGCAGAGGTTGCCCAGAGGAGTTATGTCTGTCCCATCCCTGGAAGTGTCCCAGGCCAGCCTGGATGGGGCTCGGAGCAGCCTGGGACAGTGGCAGGTGCCCTGTAGGTTAAAACTGCAGGAAGCTCTCCTCCAACCCAAACCATTCCATTCTGGAATGTCACAACTGAAGACCTCCCAGGGCTGTGCAGTGCTTTAATCCAGGGATTCTCAGGCCAGTGGGAGGCACTCCTGGAGGTTTCTCCCTCACCAGCACTTTCCACCCTGTGTACAAGGAATTGCTTTGGCACTGTTCTGACAGTGTGTGCTTGTTCTGGGTCCCCAGCTGAGCCTGCCCAGGCCAGGGGACAGCACAGGCTGGACAGGGAGGGGGAGTGTCAGCTTTTTTTTAAAAAAAAATGTTTTTTTGTTGTTCCTGAACCTGACTTTGAATTTGTCTCTGTCTCTGAAAGTTTCTGTTTCCCCAGCCCAGCATCTGAAGAAGAGGCAGAGATCATCTGTTCTCTTGTTCTTTCAAGGATTGTTTATTCTTGTTATCTTATATATTCATGGCTCTGGCCTGCTGAGATCTTTCTTGCAGGCCAGGTTGTGTCAAACTCCCTCCCCTTGGGATGGTGTTTACTTCTTACACTAAAAATTACATGTGCTTTATTTACAATAACTCTCCAATACCTATCAATCACATCAAACAGTGAACCTTTACTCTAAACCAATTAAAAAGTGCCACCAGCACAGCACAAGATGGAGAACAAGAGACAAAGAAGAAGGACATGGACACACCAAAAAATTCTCCACTTTGTCCCCTAAATTCACATTCTAAAACCCCAAAATTCTACTTTTTCACCCTGTGATATGTTAATTATCATTCTACCTAAATTCTTGTAACTTATAAATTTTCCAGGACAGTGAGAGGGACATTCCCACAGGGGAGCACACCCAGTCTGGATTTGTGAGGGGTCCCTGCTGTCCCAGGTGATGCTTTGTGCTGCAGTGGGAAGGGGAACACTGAACAAACCACAGGAGCTCCTAAATTAACTTCTCCCACATCATTTCCAGGGGTTTTTCTCCTTCTGTTTCAGCCCATGTTCACTCCACATCTAAAGAGCTTTGTTATTTATGAGTTGCTATCACCTGAAGGGAGGCAGATCATGTTTTATTGATGTCCTTTCAGGTTGGACACAGGCTGGGTGGCTCTTGGAGCATTTCCAGTCCACTTTGTCAGGGATTCCAAGGCTTGTACCAGCCCTCCCCATTGCAGAAAATCCTGCAGATTTCCAGAGTTTTAACTGGAAATTACTACCAAGACATTTGCTTTTTAAGGGAAAAAAACCTCCACAAAAAATCAAGGAAATTTTCCCCCTTTTTCCCTCTTTTTTTTTTTTTTTTTTTATTTTTAATAGATGTTGATAAATACACACAAAAAAAGGAAGATGAAAAAGACAAAAATAAGTGAACTCAATTTGTCACAGATCCCTTTTACTCCCTACATTTTGTGTTTGTGCTGTTACACCACACATCTTTGACTTTGCATGTCTAATGGGTTAATCAAGGGAACAATGGTAAATCGAGAAAACAGCACTGGGAGATGCTCTGGGGCTTTTTGAGCTGTAAGAACATTTTGTAAAAGCAGTTGTAAACTCAGGGGCTTGCCTTGTACCTTGTCTTTATAAAAGTGGGGCTGCTGCCGTGGCTGTGTTAAGCAATAAATGGTGAAATATGTAAGGAAACAGCTCCAAAATATTCCACATGCTCCAGTTTCTTTGAGGCTGCTGCACTTCTGACACACACAATATGTTTTGTGCTTATTACCATGCAGAAAGCAGCAGCTTCTGCCCTTCTCCTTGGAATCATGTTCTCCAAACCCAGCAAACTGCACAGGACTGCAGTGGGAAGCTCCAGGCTCCTGGATTTCATGGGCAGGAGCAGCAGGATCTGGTGGCACACAGGGAATTCCTGTGCTGCAGATCCTGTCCCCGGGGACAGGCACTGCCTGCAAACCCACAGAGGTAAGGGGGGGATAAATCCACCTCTTTTTCCTGGGAAATGTGCAGTGCTGGGAGCTGCCTTCCTGATTTTTATGTTTTTGCAGACTGACAGCAGAAGTTCAGATGATGTGCCTGTGGCTGCCCCAGCTTTTGGCAGCTTCAGGAGGATCTGGACAAGAGAGGAGAGGTGGTTTTGTTGTGCCTCATCCCAATTCTGCTTTTTGTGGAGGGTGGGGTTGCTCAGCATCAGTTCAGCTCCAAGGAGGGCCCCCAAAGCCTTTGCAGGTGTGTGGATAAGAGAATTAGAACAGTGGGTAGCAGATTTTTGCTCGAGGCTGCTCCCTGGGGAAGGTGCCAAAATTCCTGGCAGATCCCACCAGCCTGGAGCAGCTGGAGGTCAGCGTTAAAGAGCCTGAGACAGGGGTGTGGGACCCCAGGCTGCTCTTCAGAAATGTGTTTATTGCACAGAAGCAGTCACAGCAATCTTGGGCTGTGGGTTAAAGCCAGGCCTAGGAGCTGCCAGCTCCAGCCTAAGGCTGCCTGGAGCCACCTCTGTGCTGGCTACAATGCATTAGAGATTTTAGTAGATATTATTTATTTTCCTTTGCTGAATATCTTAATGCACAACAACAAATCAGCATCACACACAATCCCTTTACCATTACCTATAGCCTATCATAAATACTAATATTATCAGATTATGGCAGTAACTAACCAATCACAGGAGATAGTATGTTATATTTAAAGCTTAAAACTTGTTTTTCTGCAGTAGAAAATTCTTCTTCCTTGGTAAGATCATGTTTTCTGTTTGCTTGTGCTTTTTGAGATTTATCTTTACTTGGTAAAAACATCCTTTTGTTTGTAGTCAATTTATCCTTTCCTTTTAGCCATAAAATCTCTTTCCAACTCATCTCAACCTTTGTCCAGTGACCACTGGCTCAGCAATCTTTATTTTCAGACATCTTTTGTTCTTCTGTATCAAAACTTGCTTTCATTTCTAGAGAACTTTCTGCTAAGCATTCCTATTTGTAAAACTTCCCTGTTAAACTTTCATCTTCCCCAGCCTTAGAGGGAGTGGAGAGGTGGTGGAGCTGCAATGGGCACATCCAGCCATCAAACCTTCATCCTGAGGCTCTGCCTGGCCCAAAATATCAGCTCTGTGGGGCAAAGCAGATAGAAAAGTTCTCCATCCAGAGCCTGGCCTCACCCTGGGCACAGCCCCAGCAGAAGGGAGCTGTTCAGGGAGCTGGGAATATCTCAGGAGGGCTGGGGAATCCAACCCAAGCTTCCTCTCTTTTCTCCTGCAAGGACAAAACCTTCTGGTCCCCGCTGCTTGCAGGGCTGTCTGGCTGACAGAGATGAGAACTGGCTTTTCCCTGACCCTCAGCCTGGCCCCTGGGCCATGAGAGCCACAGCTGAGCTGCCCAGGGTGCCAGCAGTGCTGGGAAGGGCACACAGGGGCTTGAGGAAGTGGGGCTGAATCACAGAATCATGGAATCACTCGGGATGGAAAGGGGCTTAAAGCTCATCCAGTCCCACCCATGACATGGGCAGGGACACCTCCCACTGTCCCAGGCTGCTCCAAATCCCATCCAGCCTGGCCTTGGACACTGCCAGGGATCCAGGGACAGCCACAGCTGCTCTGGGCACCCTGTGCCAGGGCACCAGCACCCTCAGAGGGAAGAATTCTCCCTAATATCCAGTCTAAATCTACTTCCTCCAGCTTGAATTCATTATGGTTAAAATTCTGCATGGTTCTCACAGCTTCTCTCTCTCCCTATGGCCACCTGTGCCTCTTCCCAAAAACACCTCCTGGAAGACACATCCTGTTAGAGCTGTGCTGGGGCATCCTCTGATCTCAGGTCAGAAGGAATGTGAGGAGTCAGGAGGGTTTCACACTCACTGCTGAGAAACCAGCTCTGTCTGAGCTGCCTCTTGCTCTGGGATTAGAAAAATGACCAACCTGAGCAACTCCCTGACTATTTCCATGGTTCTTTAAGCTCCACGTGCCTCCAGGAGGTCCCTTCTTAGAAAAGCTTTGCAGTTCTAACCCAGGGCTCCTCTAACACTCTCCAGTTCAGGGAAGGCTGATCTGGAGGGGAGCCTGCCTTTGGGCTGAGCTGTGGAGAAACCCCCTGAATCCCCTGCTCTGTTAAAAGCTGGGGTTTGTATGAGGTGAGGTGAGCCCAAACACCCCCAGCACTCACTCTGACTTTGATCAGCAAAGAGAGGTCATCTCAGGAGGGTGGTTATTTTGTTTTATCTTGGGTTAGGGCTCACATGTCTTTGGTGGGCATCTTCAAAAGCTGCCCTGGCCCCAGCTGCTGTGCAGATAACAGTGAGCTGCTCTTTGAAGCTGGGATCCGTGTGCCTGCTCTGTCAGGCCTTTGTAGCACTGAGCATCCTTGCTTTGGGATCAAGGACCCCTCTGCCTCTGTTAAATTTCATGCCAGACATGAAGCTGCATCCCTCTGACTGGAAACAAGAGAGGCTGAACAGCCTGGACAAGGAAAGTCCACAAAAATGAAGAGGAAACTTGCGCTTGTTATTTTGTGTCCTGGTTTTTGCTGGGGCAGAGTTGATTTTCTCCCTAGCAGCTGGTACAGTGCTGTGTTCTGCATTTAGCATGAGGATAATGTTGATACCACACTGATTTTCTGGTTGTTGCTAAACTGTGCTCACCACAAGTCAAGGAATTTTCAGCGTCTGCCAGAGAGGACAAGAAGCCACTAGAATGTATTAGAAATATTCATTACATTGAATATTCCTTATATTAGTTGAAAAATTGCTGTTCCCAAAGTTTATTTATCTGCTCTCAGAGGTGGTGTGCTGGATCTTGGAGCTGTGCTGTACACCAGCAGGATGTGTTCCCTGTTTGCCACCTGTGGGAACTGGGACAAGGTTATCCCTCTGTTGACTTTGTAACCCTGACAGGATGGAATTGCTGGTTGTGGAAATAATCTGGGGTTTGTACTCATTATTCCCACCCAAACTTTGTGAGCCATCTGTTGGTAATTACTAATTTACCTTTAATATAGTAATTACTATTTTACCTTTAATAGTACCTTTAATATTTTCCCTTCAGAGGCTCAATCCACGGGGGTTACACCTCCCTTTGCCCTCCCCTTTTCCTCCAGGTTAACTATGAATTTTAAATACCCTGGGGCTGTTCAAATCATCATGTTCCTGTTGCTGTAACTTCTGGGTGTGATGCTGGCCTTCAGCTTGACCAGCCATTTCAGAATTGCTGCCCCAGGGCTGGATAATTCCGAGTGGCAGGATTGTGGGATGTGCTTAGGACACTGGGCACCTCCAGTGTTTTGGAATTTCACTTCTGAAAGAATGCAGAATCTGGCCAAAATTATCATCCTGGAAGAACAGAAGGGGGAACCCCATTAATGTCTTTTTACCTCAGGGATTTTGGTGTCTTCCTGGGGTGGGATAAATGGCCAAGCTTCCTGCTTGAATAATTTTAAGGTTCTGCAGAGCTCTTACCAGGAACAACTGTGACCTGCTTCTCCACACCTCCTTTCAACGATGTCTGGTGTTCTGGAGCCCTTTTGACACTGGTTCTTTCTCCACAGATGGGGTTGGATTAAGAGGAAGCATCTCCTGGATGCCCTTTGTTCATTCCTGATGGTGCAGGACAAACCCTTTTCCTCCCAGAACTCATCCAGCCCATCCTGCAGTAGCTCTGGGGTACCAATGCCACCCCTGTAGTTGTGGGGTGGCTCCATGTTGGATTTTCCATGTCTGGAAAGAAGGAAAAGTGTGAGCCTTGTGTGAGGAGCCCCATGTTCAAGCATGGCCAGCAGAAATGCCCAGCTCCAGAGGTTCCTCTGTGGGTTCTTGCTGTTCCCACCACATCTGCACTGCAGGACATGCTCCAGCTTCACTTTTGGAGAAGATGAAGGGTGTGAGGAGTGGATGCATGTGGCAGAGGAAAATCAGTGAATTGCAGGATGGTTTGGGTTGGAAGGGACCTTTAGGATCATCTTGTTTTAGATCTGTGAGGGGACTCCTTCCACTGTCCCAGGCTGCTTCAAGCCCTGTCCAACCTGGCCTTGGGCACTTCCAGGGAGCAGCCACAGCTTCCCTGTGCCAGGGCCTCAGGGAGGAATTTCTTCCTAATATCTAATCCAAACCTGCCTTCCTTCAGCTTAAAGTCATTTCCCTTGTCCTGCCACTCCATGCCCTTGTGAAATGTCCTTCTCCAACAGTGCTACCTTGATGAAGTTAATAACTTATTTGTGATCCCTTCAGCCTTGAAAAAAGAGCAAAATTATTTTTCCACCAGCCAGATATTGGAAGATTTTGTACAAATCCTCATAAATCTTTAATGCTGGTAAAAAGCTCTACTCAAGCACTCTTAAAGCTGCGAGGAGCTGAGTTGGGTCCTCCTTTCCTGTGAGATTCCCTGCTCTTCCTGTGCCAGGGCTGCAGGCAAGCCACGATGCATTGGTTATTCTGAGCATCTGGGAGTGTGACCCAATTTCTGCACAGGATCTGTCAGTGGAGAGCAGCACAGACGTGCCTGGTGCTGCAGCTAATTAGTATTTCCTTTGTAACTTCCTAAGGAGGTGGGGAGAGGAGGATATATTGAAGAATATATTGGAAAAAAAAAAGTCTTTCAGGAGCTTGCAGGGGTTTTAATTTCAAGCCTGGCCAGGGTCCTTTCTGCCTGCACTTTGGTGCTGAACTTGTAAAACCCAAAACATATCCATCTCTATGACTATCTGCACACGTGTGTGTGTGCATATAAAAAGAGAAATATCTGGAAAATCTGTCAAGCTCGGAGTGCCAGCATATAATTAACAAAGCAATCAATCTGCAGCATAATAGACTGAGCTGCTCTTACTGTCACTGAAGAGATCTGTTTAACCTTTTCTGGGCTGGAAAAGTGACAGTGGGGGAAATATTCAGTGTCAAGGTGATTTGTGCTAAGGAGGGAATGAATTTTAACCCCAGGCTTGAGAAACCAGTTCTGGGAAGAGCCCAGAGCTGTGAATTCCCAAAATGTTGATGTCAGTGCTGTGCACAACTGCTTTCTCCTGCTGGAGCTGAGCTGTCAGGGCCAGGGGTGCACCATGAGGTGGCATTTGTAGATCTGCTGTGTGGGCAGCTCTGGGAAGAGGAGGGGTGAGGGTTTATCCATCAATCCCTTGGTCCTGCACTCCAGAAGGGATTTGCTCATGGAAAAGGTCCTGGGGCTGAGGGTTGGCAGCCCAGGTGTGCCCAGGTGGCCAAGAAGGCCACTGGGACCTGGCTTGGATGGCTTCTGGAGGCTGACCTGGAGCAGAGAGCAGAGAGAGCAAAAGGATAAAGCAGGGATTTATTAAAACCTCACTGGACACACCTGGGCAGCACTGGACACAGCTGGGCCACAGCCAAGGTGAACCCAAAATGGGCACAAAATGGATGACAGACTATGATGTCTCCCACTTTGATAATTTCTGGTCCATCAGCACATCAGAACCAATTGTCCAACCACAGCCCCAGGTTGTGAAGCTCCATCCTCTTTGTTTCTCCTCTCACCTCACCATTGTTTTCCTTCCAGGGCCTGAAAGTTGTCCTTGGGATCAAACTGGAGCAGGAATTGTTCTGTCTGTCTGCTTTGAGAAGAGAGCTTGGTAGCACTGAATATGAAACCTAAAACTCCTCCCCAAAACAGCACAGAATGTAAAAAATATAAAAGCTAAAAACTTAAAGCATCAGCTTGGGTGGCCAATAGTTCAGAGGGCAGGGATTGTCCCTCTGTCCTGGGCTCTGCTGGGGCTTGGAGCAGCCTGGAGGGGTGGGAGGTGTCCCTGGGACTGAGGTGATCCTTGAGGTCCCTTCTGACCCAAACCACTCTGGGATTCTGGGATTTATCCAGCAGTTCTGCCCAGTTTGGGGAGCCCACAAAGAGGAGCTGATTTTCTGCATTAGCATGGCAGGGGTTAATTAACAGTGGCCTCCCTGGAGGGACCAAAAAAGACACAACACTGTGCAAAGAGCACAGCCCAGGAGAAATTCTGCATCTCAGAGCAGACACCAGCCCAGAGGTTTGATTTCCAACAGCCATTGCCACCAACAAGCCACTTCTCAGCAGGAAAATGGGCATTTGGCTGAGTTCTCCCTCAAAAAATCACATAAGGACCACGAGAGTCTCGACACAGACTTCTGGCTGCTGCAGCTTTTGTTGCATTTTGGAAATTCTTGCTGCTAAATAGAGATAATATTGAAAACCCCTTTCTGTGAGAATGTCAAGATTGTAGTGGTTTATTTCTGTGGAGTGTATTTGTGCTCCATTTCCACTTCTGAATCACCCAGTTTGCTCAGAAAAAAACTCTTCTCCTGCAGTTCTGGATGCTGGATCTTAGAAAAAAAAAAAGTCTCTGCAAATATTTCTAGGCAGGGAAGAGTGTAATGAAAAACTTGGCAACATTTTACAGTTAAAACTTCTTTTTTTTCCAATGGAGACATTCAGATTTAGAGGCCAGAAGGTTTATTCTTCTGGTTTAATAATAAACCAGAATGTTTATTACTGGTGTTTTCAATTCATTTGTGTAGAAATGGGAAAAACAGCAATTTTGAAACACGCTTGTATTGCCTCTTTTCCTGCTTTGCAAAATTAAATCTTTCACCTTGCGGATTTGAATGGAATTTTGAATTTCTAATGGTGCCATTTGAACAAAAAGCCCTTTACTACAGAATCCCTGAAAGAAAACATTTGAAGCTGAGACTGAGACTATTATTTACCTCCAGACAATGCTTTTGCACCATTTATTACTTTGTGGGTTTTTTTTGTTTTGTTTTTTTTTGTTTGTTTGGTTTTTTTTTTAAGAATGGGATTGGTTTTATCCTGAAATTATTTTTTTTTTCTGTCTGAATTATGCCCAGGCTGAGAAAGCAGTGTTTTTGGAGCTCTATTAATAAAGTGCTGTGAGAGGCCGTGGGCTGCAGCTGATGAAAAGTTACTGCATAAGTACAACTCCATATTATTCTATATATTTATTAAATAAAAGGGGTGTTTTTTCCCCTCCTCTGCATTGTGCTGCTGCATTTATATGGGAAGTGGCATATTTTTCTTAAGGTGCTAGAAACTTCTATTTGAAGATACAACCATAAACTTGCTTTTCCCTGCCAAAAACCGAATTTCTTCTTGTTGAAATTAGGAGGAAAAATTAGTGTGGGAGGGGTTTTGCCTGCCAGAGATACATGCAAACCTTTTTTAAGGTTCTGCATTCCTTGGAGTTTTGGGTGAAGGGATTTTAGGACATAAAATGGAATTTTGCTGACATCACTGTGTTGGTAGTTGGGTGTGGAATGTTTTTTTTGTTTTAGCCATGATTCCAACATGGACATTACCCTAATTTGGGCAGCTGGGGGTGTTAAATTTCCAGGTGGGCACAAGGGACATCCTTTAGGGGAACTGGAAATTGTCCCTGACCCGTGGGGGCTCCTGGGCAAGGACTGGGAAGGTGCTGGTGGGAGGCCAAAACTGTAACTAAAGTTTTTCTAAGGTTTGGAGAGTTGGGGTGAGCCTGTGACACTGTTTGGTTGCTGGTGAAGATGTTTTTGGAGAGTTTCCCTTTTTTTTTTTAACTCAGGTCAGACTTCTCCAGTGCACCAGCCTGCTCTGGAGGGCTTTGGAGCTTGGAAAAGAAGGATTTGATTCTAATGACAGCTCAGGACATATTTTGGAGAGAGGAGTTGGCCCCTCTTTTTTAGGGTGTACACTTAATGTGAGTGCCAAATTAAATCATTAATAATTTCTTCTGTAAATCAAGCATAATCAAATAATATTTTCGTTTTCTCATCCTCTTTGAGACTTCCAGATTAATTATCTGGAGGCATGCAAAGCATGGAAGTTCTGATGGAGACTCAGTGAGATTCTGTGTCATTCTGGAGCAATATTTGGAGCCTGGTGAGGTACCTGGTGTCAGGTTTATTTTTAAAAAAATAACCCACGTTTTTTGTTGTTCCTGAACCTGACTTTGGCTTTGTCTCTGTCTCTGTGAAAGTTTCTGTTTCCCCAGCCCAGCTCTGAAGAAGAGGCAGAGATCATCTGTTCTCTTGTTCTTTCAAGGATTGTTTATTCTTTGTTATCTTACATATTCATGGCTCTGGCCTGCTGAGATCTTCCCTGCAGGCCAGGTTGTGACAAAACTCCCTCCCCTTTGGGATGGTGTTATCTTTTTTACTAAAAATTACATGTGCTTTATTTACAATAACTCTCCAGTACCTATCAACTATATTGAACAGTGCACCTTTACTCTAAACCAGTTAAAAAGTGCCACCAGCACAGCAGAAGATGGAGAACAAGAGACAAAGAAGAAGGACAGGGACACACCCAGATCCCTCCATCTTTACCCCTTAAACTCGCATTCTAAAACCCCAAAATTCTACTTTTTCACCCTGTGATATGTTAATTATCATTCTACCTAAATTCTTGTAGCTTATAAATTTTCCAGGACAGTCAGAGGGATGTCCTGGCTCCCACACCTGGAAGCCTCTCAAAAGGCAGCAGACTCTTCTGGGTGGGCACCTGGAATGAGTTGCTTCTCAGAAGTCTCTCAGGAGACAAAATAGCCTCAAGATGTGCCTGGGAAGGTTTAGGTTGGATATTTACGGTAAATTCTTCCCAGAAAGGGTGTTCAGGCATCAGAACAGGCTGCCCAGGGCAGTGGAGCAGTCACCACCCCTGGAGGGATTTTGAAGATTCAGAAATGTGGAACTTCAGGGTGAGATTTAGGGGTGGATGTAGTGATGGTTCTGGGTTGACTCTTGCACTTGATAAGGTCTTTTCCAACCTCAAGGGTTCCATGACTCCAACGTGGTGGCCATGCCCATGAGGATGCTGCCTGTGGGTGAATTAAAACCCTTCCAGGTTTTCCAAGGCTTGGAAAGCTGGGCTGTCAAACCATCAATAGAACAACCCTGAGGATTATTTCCAATAGGGAAGAGGCCCTGAATTGAAGGGGCAAGAGCTTGCTCTGCACCTTTTTCCCTAGCAAAAAATCACTTGCAAAATTCAGCTTAATTCCAGAGCAGCTGGATTGGTTGTTTCATCACAAAAGAGTCATGACAATGCATAATCATGGGCAGCAGCATATTTACAAAGGCATAAAAAATGAGCCCTTTTCCAGTGAATAATAGAGGGAAGGGATACATAGGAAATTATTCTTCCTTTCTTTAGATATGTACTTAAAAGAATCAGCTTTATCCCAGCTCCTCCAGCGTTCATATTTCCAGGGGAAAATCAGGGTTTTGCTCAGGTTTCTGGAATACAGAATTGTCTCTAGCACTTGCATATTGATGCCTGCATCATTGCAAATTTAATAGATGCACCTCATTTGCATAAATCATTTAAGAGCATAGCTCCATGGGGGAACAGAGAAAAATTACCCTCAATATTTGATCCAAATCCTAATGAGGCCAATGGAGAGACTCATCAGGGCCCTCCCAGAACATCCTTGCCTCAACTGGGAAGCCCAGTGGCTGCTGTGGTTGGATGAGGTGGCAAAGGTGAAGATTTTATTCCCACCTTTGACCTCTGGGTAACTTTTAACTACCTGTGCTGTTTCTTTATGGCCTGACAAAGGACAGAGTTGTAAATGAGATTCTTGGGAAATGATTTGGGGCTGGTTCCCAAGGCATCAGATTTGTTAGCTTTTCCTGAAACTGGGGTCTTCCAAATGAATGCTTAACCCCTGCTGGTCAGGTGCTGCTAAAACCCCAGACTATTTCAGGCAGAGGTGTTTCAGCTCACTCCAAATTAACTTGGATGCCTGCAGGACACAGTAATTTGCCATTTGCTCCCAATTCCATGGGGAAGGTCTTTGTAAAGTCACTTGTTCTGCTGGTGGCAACGTGTTCAACCTGCAAGACAAGCATGGATCTTCTGGGTTTGAGCTTTGAGGTCTTTTCTGACCTCAGAAATTCTGTGATTCTCTGTAGGTTTCCAGCTAGCTCCCATCCTTGCTCAGCCTGGGAAATTTTCCATGCTGGGAAACTGTTTGCTGGCTTGGGGTTCTTGTGAACAGCCAGGAGGGAATCTGGGAAGCATCCCTGTGGGAAAAGCCCTCATGGGGTTGAAAGCTTGATCCCAGGCTAAAACCTTGATCCCAGGCTAAAACCTTGACCCCAGTGTAAAACCTTGATCCCAGTCTAAAACCTTGACCCCAGTCTAAAACCTTCAGGCAGCAGCCTGAATGCCCTGGTGTGACTTAACTTCCAGGCTTGGAGCTTGACAGATGGATAGAAGTTGATTAATTATTATAAATATTGGAGTAAAAAATATTAAGGGAGGTTTCAGAAGGTTCTTTTTGTCCTTATGACCTTTTTTGAACTTTTCTGGGGTGTCTCTTGCTGAGAGCTCACTCAAGGAAGAATTAATGTCCTTAATTCAATGAATACAACCATGAATAGAGCAAGAAATGTCACTGCTAGATTTGATATCTGTATTATCTTCCAGGGAATGACAGCAAAAAGGAGAAAATTTGCTCTGGTGGCTTTGGACTAGATGCTCACACTTGAGGAGGAAAATCTTGTGTCTCAGAAACCAGGGTGAAGGTCACTGTCAAAGAGTGCAGGCTAACCCTGGTTCAGTGGGATTTTGTTAAATCCATGATTTCTGAGGTGCTCTGTCGAAGTAACCAAGGATTTTCCAGCACAGAAGGAACACAGAGAGACTTCAGGAAGATCTTCCTCATTTCCTGTGCCACTGGTGTGAGTGATGTCTCCTTTTGTGCCAGGCTTCACCTCACCCAGCCTTCCCCACCTTCTCCTGAGATCAAGACAAGTTTTTACATTTATTTCTCTGACTGCTGGATGAAGCATTTACAACCTTTAAGGCATGGACAGGAGAGAAGTATATTTTCATGAAAACCATTTGCTGGAGTTAAAAGTAACTGGATGGGGCCAGTTTAATGCTGCTTCATTGCTGATTAGCACCTGAAAAATCTCATTTATAGATCCATTCATAGAACACAGAGTATTTATCTGGAGTAGAGGCACTCAACTGACTGGTTTTAAAACACAGGGGAAAAGAAACCTTCCCAGGCTCTTCCCCAGGCACCCAGTACTCCACTTTCACCATCACAGTAAAAATCCCATTTCTTCCCTTTCTGCCAAAAATCGTTTTGGCCATGAAGGGCTGAGAAAGAAAAGGGGCAGTACCAGGAAACCCTGCAGAGATCCCAAATTATTCCTGTTCTGGACCACTACCTGGATATGGATCTATTGCCCTTTCCTGGTGGAGGTAGGAAAGTGATCCCACAAATCTGCCTGAAGTTTATGTCTACAAATAGTCCCCAAACATTTTAATAAATATAAAAATATTGCTGCTTACCTCGTGTTCCTCACAAACTGAACAATTTGGGCTAAACATGCCTTTCCATCCTATTTTTCCTCTTGGGACTGTTTTTATAGGGAATGTGTTTCTGGAATGGCTGGGCAGGGGCACTTTTCCTTCCTTAATCTTGCAGTCTGTGTCTTTGAGGGATTCCAGCCCTGCTGCAGAAGAGGGATGAGATGCCATGGGATGGTATTTCTGCTGTTTCCATCCCATTTTTTTAATGGGGTATTACCCACTGAAGCTGCATTTCAAAAGCACTTTTAAAACTGCAAAGCCAAACCTTCAAAAGCTGGGCAACACCAATGGGTCTTGGGCAATCCTAAAGACAAGGATAAGGGAAAAATTACTCTCACATCTGCCTGCTCATGCTGCCCCCAAGGTGAAATCCCAATAAACAAGTTACAAACCAGTCCAATTAATTTACATGGCTTGTCTGCCTTGAGGAGAGACTCACAGAAAAGAGGAATTACAGAGGACTGGAATGAGTCACTGCACTGCCTGCAAGGCTGAAGGGAGCTGGGATCACTGGGCCTGTGAAATATCTGCTGCTAAAAGTAGATAATAGGAATATAAATATCTGAGCATCAATTTAAATATAAACATAAATATGAAATAAGCATAAATATAGATATAGTTCTTATAAATAAAACATAGAAATAGAAATACCCTATAAATTCAAATCTGTACCAGGAGGAGAACATCCACGGTCGCCTCATCAATCCTGTGTGGAGCAATACATGAATTTTAATGCCCATTTCTGGGAAGTTTTGGGAGAGGAGAAAGGAAATCATAACCCATGGGGAGCAGGGGTTACCCTGAGGTCGCTTTCCTTCCTCATGACTGATTTTGGTGGCACTGCAGACACCCTAAAGCCAGCTCAGGGATGCTGCTCATGCCATCCTGCTGCCCAAGCAATGTCCTTATGACCTGCAAGGTCCTACAGTGCAAAGGGACCCAGGAAAAATTTGGAATGAGCAGTAAGGATACAGCTGTTGCTGTGGGTGAAATAGGTTTGGGATCCTCCTCTGGTGTTGAGGCCTGCTGGAATGGCCCACTGCTGTTTTATTGAACTCTGACTTTCCAAAATACCATATGCCAACCAAAATGTTCATCAGGAGTGACCCACACCACCTTCCCCCATGAGACACTCCCAGAAATTCTTTGGGAATGTGCCATTTATCCCCAGCACAAGGCACACCAAGGAGTATTGTAGCAACATTGATGCCTTAAGTTAGTGCCTCTTGCACTTTTTAGGTTTTAGTAGGTAGTTTTAGGTTTTATATTAAGTGTTGGTGAGCTCTCCTCACAGAGTAGATAGAAATAACAATTCCTTCTCTAGCTTGGGACCAAGGATGAATTCCAGGCCCAAGAGTAAAACCAATGGTGAGGTGAGAAGGCAAAAACAAAGAAGATGGAGCTTCATAACCTGGGGCTATGGTTGGACAATTAACTCCAATGTGCTGATGGACCAGAACTTATCAAAGTGTGGGACCTTGTGGCCATTTGTCCATTTTTGTGCCCATTTTGGGTTCACTTGGGTGTGCCCAGCTGGGCTCTTGTGCTGCCCAGCTGTGCCCAGTGAGGTTTTAATAAATCCCTGCTTTATCCTTTGGCTCTGGCTGGGCTCTGCTCCAGGCAAGCTTCCAGAAGGCATCAATATCATGATCATTTGATGATCCTCAATGATGATCAATTTGAGTGTCTGGAAATGTTCCCTGGCATTTTGTGGACATATTTTCAATTGTTAACAGGACTGTCTGTGTGGTTAAATCCAATCTGCAAACCTGGTGCTGTGACAGCAGTGGCACAGAGCAGGGCAGCAAAGCCATTGTGGTATTTCATGGAGCACAGAATGGTTTGGGTTGGAAAAGACCTTAAAGATCATCTCATTCCTCCCCCTGCCATGGCAGGGACACCTCCCACTGTCCCAGGGGGATCCAAGCCCCATCCAGCCTGGCCTGGGACACTGCCAGGGATCCAGGGGCAGCCACAGCTGCTCTGGGCACCCTGTGCCAGGGCATCACCACCCTCACAAGGAAGAATTTCTTCCAAATATCTCATCTAAACCTGACCTCCTCAAATTAAAGCCATTTCTCCTTGTAAATGTGACAAAACTCCAGAAAACTATCCTTGGGCAAAAAAGAGAGTCTTTGCCACAATAGCAGAAGATGTTTTGGAGAAGGAGCTGTAGGACTTGAGTGGAACCCCTTGGTTCTGTTTATTTCTGCTCTACCAGAACTCAGCTGCCCCTCAGGTTTAATGCAGGGATGCAGCAGAGCTTCCAGACCAGAAATCACACTGGGCTCTCTGAGGAAGGGCAGGAATGAGCCCCTCCTTTCACACAGAGGGAGCCAGGCTGGTGCAGAGGGTGGAAAAGGTCATCTGAACCACACCCAAAGCTGCTCCTTGTTCTGTGTCCCCATCATGGCACAGCTCAGGGGAAAAGAGGGATTCATGGAATTGGAGTGGGAAAATGGTCATCTAAACCACACCCAAACCTGCTCCTCATGCTGTGTTCCCATCATGGCACAGCTCAGGGGAAAAGAGGGATTCATGGAATTAAGGAATGCTTGGTGTTGGAAGGGACCTTAGGGATCATTCCTGCAGTCAGGAACAGTTGCTTGAGGTATCATTCAGAGGAAAGAATAAGGAATTTTTTTTCTCCCTGCTGTGGCAATGGGGAATGGGAGAAGGACAATGAGTTAATTTGCTTTGATCTCTTTTTCAAGTGCCTCCAACAGCTGCTGGGCCCTCCCCCCTCCTCCTCTTGGGCTCCCTGCCAGTGCACTGCACCTCTTGAGCAAGGAGAGAGCATCTCCTCTGCATATTAATGTCTTACAGCCCCTCCCCAGGCAGGGCTGGGCAGGACACAGCTCTCACAGAGCGTTTTTATTTCTAGGATGCAGAAAGGGCATCCTAGAGCGACCCTCTGGGACACCCCCAGCACAAAGGCTCCACCCCATCTGCAGGAAAGTGCAAAGCTGCAGCACACCCAGCACACAGCAGAGGATGTTTGCTGCTTCTACCTGGCAAGGAATTCCTCCAGGTGCCACGTCTGCAGTTAAAGATGTCCCAGGAGGGCAATGGGAGCAGCTGGCTCTTACCTGTGTCTCACCTGCACTGCAGATGTGGCACCTGAGCTGTCACTGCAGGAGTTCAGGTCGTGGGGTTTGGTAAATAAATACTTTTGGTAAAAGGCAGAAATTGTCTGAGGTTTTATCCTAAATCAGAGGGAGCTCTGGGGACATCATGCTTGTTCCCACCACTTGGGATTTAGCTCCTTCTTCGATTCCCACTGAGGAGTTCAGCCTGGAAAAGCCGTGGGCAATTTGGCTGGGCAATCTGTCCTTGTGCTAAAAAGGATTAAGTTGGGCTCAACTAGTTAGCAAATCCTCTTCTGTACCAGAGAATTTCATTTTAGGGTAGGACAGAACTATTCAGTCCCAAGGCACATAGAGAGAAGGATTGTGTGCAGTGAGTCCCAAAATCCCACCTGACCATCCTAGACATGGTGTCCAGGTTTGAACAGCAGGTGTGTGCTCAGGCAGGAGCCTCCCTTGGAATGGAGAATGCAAACCCCCTCCCTCCAAATTATTATCATTCTGAAATTGAGGGGCTCTCAGGCAGAGAGATGGGGACAGCAATACCAGTTCTGCATTGTGNGCCAGGGATCCAGGGGCAGCCACAGCTGCTCTGGGCACCCTGTGCCAGGGCATCACCACCCTCACAAGGAAGAATTTCTTCCAAATATCTCATCTAAACCTGACCTCCTCAAATTAAAGCCATTTCTCCTTGTAAATGTGACAAAACTCCAGAAAACTATCCTTGGGCAAAAAAGAGAGTCTTTGCCACAATAGCAGAAGATGTTTTGGAGAAGGAGCTGTAGGACTTGAGTGGAACCCCTTGGTTCTGTTTATTTCTGCTCTACCAGAACTCAGCTGCCCCTCAGGTTTAATGCAGGGATGCAGCAGAGCTTCCAGACCAGAAATCACACTGGGCTCTCTGAGGAAGGGCAGGAATGAGCCCCTCCTTTCACACAGAGGGAGCCAGGCTGGTGCAGAGGGTGGAAAAGGTCATCTGAACCACACCCAAAGCTGCTCCTTGTTCTGTGTCCCCATCATGGCACAGCTCAGGGGAAAAGAGGGATTCATGGAATTGGAGTGGGAAAATGGTCATCTAAACCACACCCAAACCTGCTCCTCATGCTGTGTTCCCATCATGGCACAGCTCAGGGGAAAAGAGGGATTCATGGAATTAAGGAATGCTTGGTGTTGGAAGGGACCTTAGGGATCATTCCTGCAGTCAGGAACAGTTGCTTGAGGTATCATTCAGAGGAAAGAATAAGGAATTTTTTTTCTCCCTGCTGTGGCAATGGGGAATGGGAGAAGGACAATGAGTTAATTTGCTTTGATCTCTTTTTCAAGTGCCTCCAACAGCTGCTGGGCCCTCCCCCCTCCTCCTCTTGGGCTCCCTGCCAGTGCACTGCACCTCTTGAGCAAGGAGAGAGCATCTCCTCTGCATATTAATGTCTTACAGCCCCTCCCCAGGCAGGGCTGGGCAGGACACAGCTCTCACAGAGCGTTTTTATTTCTAGGATGCAGAAAGGGCATCCTAGAGCGACCCTCTAGGACACCCCCCAGCACAAAGGCTCCACCCCATCTGCAGGAAAGTGCAAAGCTGCAGCACACCCAGCACACAGCAGAGGATGTTTGCTGCTTCTACCTGGCAAGGAATTCCTCCAGGTGCCACGTCTGCAGTTAAAGATGTCCCAGGAGGGCAATGGGAGCAGCTGGCTCTTACCTGTGTCTCACCTGCACTGCAGATGTGGCACCTGAGCTGTCACTGCAGGAGTTCAGGTCGTGGGGTTTGGTAAATAAATACTTTTGGTAAAAGGCAGAAATTGTCTGAGGTTTTATCCTAAATCAGAGGGAGCTCTGGGGACATCATGCTTGTTCCCACCACTTGGGATTTAGCTCCTTCTTCGATTCCCACTGAGGAGTTCAGCCTGGAAAAGCCGTGGGCAATTTGGCTGGGCAATCTGTCCTTGTGCTAAAAAGGATTAAGTTGGGCTCAACTAGTTAGCAAATCCTCTTCTGTACCAGAGAATTTCATTTTAGGGTAGGACAGAACTATTCAGTCCCAAGGCACATAGAGAGAAGGATTGTGTGCAGTGAGTCCCAAAATCCCACCTGACCATCCTAGACATGGTGTCCAGGTTTGAACAGCAGGTGTGTGCTCAGGCAGGAGCCTCCCTTGGAATGGAGAATGCAAACCCCCTCCCTCCAAATTATTATCATTCTGAAATTGAGGGGCTCTCAGGCAGAGAGATGGGGACAGCAATACCAGTTCTGCATTGTGAGAATTCCAGTGCAGCTGCAGTGCTGCAGCCCAGCCCCTGGCAGGGTCAGAATCCCCCCTGCCCCCCGTGGCTCGGGGTTGGGGGCACTCATTCCATGGGGCTGCAGCTCCTGCAGGGGCACAGGGGGCTCTGCTGGAGCAGGGGGCTGCACAAGGGGGGAGTTTTCCTGGGCAGCTCCACTGGGGAGCCCTGGGCCTGCTCTCCCTCTGGCAATGCCCTGGCAAAGGCTGCCCTGGGCTGCCAAAGCTCCCAGGCTGGCCAGGCAGGAATGCTTGGCTCCTGCCCTGGGCGCAGCCTCTGCCCAGGGCAGGATGGAATTTTCTCAGCCCTGCAGGGAGACTCCGTGGCCCCTGAGCAGGAGATGTGTCCTGGAGGGAGGCTGGGTCCTGGCAGGGATACAGAACACTGCCCCAGCTGGGTTTGACAGCTGGGCCATGGACACAGGATCACCCCACACCCAGCCCAGTGCCAAGATGTGGGGACAGAACACACAGCTCTGTCACATCCTGCACTGCAGCCCAAGACAGGAAGGAAATCTCCTTTTTCATCTCTGAAGGGAATATCAGGCCCTTTCCTTGAGGGAGAAACCAACACCTGTGTGCTGAGGATGGGTGCTCAGCTACAGCAAAAAAAGCTGAACTTCAAGGTTTTTTGGGATGAAAATGATCTTCCTGAGAAATCTGAGCCTGATTATCCCATTATACCACACCCCAACCCCCCAGCCTGGTTTGAGCAGCTGTGACAGAACACACAGCTCTGCTCACATCCTGCCCTGCAGCCCAAGACAAATGGATTCTTAGAATGGTTTGGATTGGAAAGCACCTTAAGGGTCACTCAGTTCTGATCCCCTGCCCATGGAAGGAGTTGGAATTAAGATGGTCTTCGAGGTCTTTTCCAACCCAAACCATTCTGTGCCTCTACAGAAAACCACATTGACATTGATATGTTGAACTGTGACCCTGCTACCATAAAATCAGGTTTGCAGATTGGATTTAACCCCCTGGACAGCCCTGTGAATGATTGAAATTATGTCCACAAAACACCAGAGAACATTTGCAGAGATTCCATTGATCACCTATGTAGTGAAATTGTTATAATGCCCCTTGGTGTTTCTTGGGTTTGTTTTTCTGCTGCTACTGCTGCCTGCATAAAAATGTGGTTACAAAAGCAAAATAAATGAGCCTGATCAGACTCCTGATCCACTTGAGAAATTTCTCTAACACTTACACTGAGTAAACCAGAGCTATTTTACAACAAGAAAAAATCAGCAATGAGTTTGAGAGGCTCCTGAGACCTTGCAAATTTAGTGCAAAACTTAAAGCCTTTAGGCAGCAGTGGCAATACTCTTCCATGGTATGGACCAGGAATCATTTTTCTTTAATTTCCCTGTTGGGAGCCTTCCAAATGGCTTATATTTGATGATTTTAAACCAAAACAGACAGTTCACAAAGGTCAGCTGCAGGGGTGGCACCAACTGGAGCTCTGGCTGTGATGCCTGATGTTTTTAGCTTTAATATTTTTTAGATTCTGTGCTGTTTTGGGGGGTAGTTTTAGGTTTCCTATTAAGTGTTGGTGAGATCTCTTCACAGAGTGGATAGACAATTCTCCAGTTTGATCCCAAGGACAACTTTCAGGCCCTAGAACGGAAACAATGGTGAAGTGAGAGGAGAAACAAAGAGGATGGAGCTTCACAACCTGGGGCTGTGGTTGGACAATTGGTTCTGATGTGCTGATGGACCAGAAATTATAAAAGTGGGAGACCTCGTGGTCTGGTGTCCATTTTTGTGCCCATTTTGGTGTGGTCCACCTGAACTCTTGAGCTGCCCAGGTGTTCCCAGTGAGGCTTTTTAATAAATCCCTGCTTTATCCTTTTGCTCTCTCTGCTCTCTTGCCAAGATGAGCTTGGCAAAGTTGGCACTGGCAGCTCAGAACGTTTTGGCCAAGTGGAAGCTCAAAAGCTCTCAGCAAACTCCTCACTCTTGGTTTTGACTCAGGAATGGTCAGGACAGGGATGCTTGTCCCAAAATAAGAACCACAGACTGGTCTGGGTGGAGGTGAGAGCAGGCAGGGAGATCTCCCTGGTGTGACCCACACAGGGACTTGTGGACAGCTCCATCCAAGGCCAAATTCCTCCTCTCTGACACATTGTACTGACAGAAAACTCCCCATCCCTGCTGTGAGGTGAATTTTTTTGTTTTATTTGCTATTTATTATTTTTTTGGGTTAGGATTAAAAGTGTAAAATGTAGCATTTTTGATTTAGATGTTCATTATTTTTTATTTATGTTGTAGTTTTTTTGATTGTGAGTGACTTTATGTATTAAGTTAATAGAGAAAAGTGGTATTTAGACTTTTGTTTATAGGATTTTTTTAAAAGTAGAAATTATTTAATTATGAGATGCTAATACATTTATTTTTATTTTTAATGTAATAATTATTT
>VXBS01010233.1:75899-156558 GCA_013400255.1 Sitta europaea
TATTATATATTTATATTTTATTATTTATTTATAATTTTAGTGTTATTATTTAACTTTGGAAGGTTTTTTTACTGTTTTAGGTTAAATGTAGTGTATTTTTGAGAATTAGTTTTTGTTAGTATAGAAAGTTTGGAATTTTTTTGTTTAGGGTTTTGACACCCTGGAAGTGCCCAAGGCCAGGCAGGGCTTGGAGCAACCTGGGATGGTGTGAGGTGCCCCTTGGACTGCACTGGCTTGTCCAAAACTGTCCCAAACAATAAACTAAAATTCAGATCAATAGATTTTGTACCCAAAGGAAAAAAAGGCTCCTTGTTTTGAGGTACTTACAGTAAATAAAAAATCACAATATGCACCAGTGGGTGAATTGACCTGGCCAGGCATCAGACCCTGCCACTGCTGACATCTCCAGCTGAGATGGGCCCAGGGAATCCTTTATTCCAGGAAAGAAAATGGGCACTTTGGGTGAGGGTTTCAGCTGCCCAAAACCAGGCTTGGAGGGTCAGAGCAGATACTGTGGGGCTTGAAAAGGGAGTAGGTGAAGTCTGGTTTCATACCTGAAGTCCTGGTTTTCTAAAGTTCTAGTTTCCTGATGTTTTAGTTTTCTAAAATTCTTTTCCCAGGAAAAATGGGAAAGCATCATAGAATATTGTGGTAACAATATCTGTGTGGTTCACTCCTTCTGGGAAGAGGGATTTCTCTTGATGTTCCTTGGGTTTGACCAATGTGGGTGAAGAGATTTGTCTGTCTCTCACCAATCACATTAGTCTGTGGAAAATTGTATATAAAAGAGAACCATCCCTAATAAAAGCAATATTAACCTTCTTAATGATTTAATCTGTGTTACCAAAACCAGTGACAAGTAGGTTTAGATTGTAGGAATCACTAAAAGCAAAAGGGAAAGCTGTGAAAGCAGGACTCAGAGCCAGAAGAAAACTCAGAGCTATGCTGTAGATGCTGATTCTGAAAGGAAAAGAGCTCCATCAGATAGTGAGGAAGGACATCAGACAATGATCAGTGTCTGGAATCTAGGTCAGGCAAACCTTAGGGCAGCAGGAAAATATCTGTTGAGATGTAGAAAGTTTTAAGTTTAATAAAGGATGTTGTGTTGTAAGGCTAACAGGCAAGCATTGTTTTAGGCAAGTTTACATGTGCTTGTAAACATGGCCACAGTTACTGTCAGTGAGCTTTTGCTTTCTGCTGTTGGCTGACAAACTTTTAAAGTGTGTTGTAACACAAAACTCAGAGTCTGCTGCTTGGGACACGAGCTGCTGTCATCTTCCTATGGTCTCAGACATGGAATGAGACTCCTGAAAAATAAATAATTCAGGACACATCCCTCAGTAGTCCCATCCTGTTTGTGAATTGTAAATACTCCCGTGGCTGGCACAGATACCTTCCCTGGGAGGGTGGACAGTCCCTGGCACAGGTGCCCAGAGCAGCTGTGGCTGCCCCTGGATCCCTGGCAGTGTCCCAGGCCAGGCTGGATGGGGCTGGGAGCAGCCTGGGATGGTGGGAGGTGTCCCTGCCCATGGCAGGGGTGGAATAGGATGAGCTTTGAGGTCCCTTCCAGCCCAAACCATTCCATGATTCCATGGTATTGACCAAGTCTCCCACGGTGATAGAGAGATATTCACTGTAAAAATGCAACCCAGGAAATGCAAACATGATTTCAGCTCCACTAGATTCATGGCAAGGGTGAAAAGGGAGTCTGAGAAGTTTGTCTGAGCTGGTCTCAGGGAGGCTGAGCTGCATTTTTTGCAGCCACAAAATCAACCTGGCTACAACCCAGGTATGAGGTTTGGAGCATTTGAGAAGGGGCAGAGTCAGCAGCGAGCAGCACACATCTCCTGTCACACGTGCAGCAGGACAAATGGAAGAAGCACAGGTCTGGTTTGTGATTGCTCCCATCTGCAGGGTAAACCTGGCATTTCTATCTGCCAATAGCAATTCAGCGTGAGGCAGAGCTGCTGGGAAGGGTTCCTCGTGCTAAATCAAAGAGCAGAAAAAATGAACCTTGTGCTACAACCAAATAAGAAGCTTAATCACAGCCTACACGTCTGGCTGCATAAATAATTCAAATGCATGCAGCTGCCATTTCAATATATTAAACACAAACCTCCCAAACAGCCCTGTGAAAAACAAAAATTAATATTCCATTAGTAAAGAAACGGAATAAATTGAAGTTCAGGTTTGTTCTCATTTTGTATTTGGGGAAGAAAGAACATTTTACAACCCACAGGGAAAATAACTGTATTAATGATCATCTGGGGGTCATTCTACCCCCAGAGATATTAATCTCTTTGCTGGAGCCATGGTCAAATTCTCTCTGTTGAACCCACAGTGACTCAAAAAATTATTCCTGTCACTGAGACAAGGTCAGGAGTTTTTGGTGTATTACTGGAGGTAGAAAATATTTTCTCTACTTTTCTTAAAAGCTATGAATTTATATTTTTTTACAAATGGGAACATTCACTAAGTGCTAATGTAGTAAAGACAATTATGTTAACAGCAGTATCTTCTGGTGACAAACATTTTTTAATACTGCAATATTCAAGGTTTCCATATGCATTGCTCACCAGAAAGTTCTTAATATGAGAATTTGATTTCAATATTAACATAGAGCAGAAGCAAACCCCAATCATTTCTATAAGGAGAGTGTATTGGATATCCTGTGAGGTGTGCAGGTGTGTATTTCCAGCAAAACTATAATTCTTGCCACTTTCCTGCCCCAGCTTTGAAGTGAAATGAGTTTGTGTAACATCTCCATCATCACACATCTTTTACTGGTGGTGTTTTCCATGATACACATCTTTCTTCACAGGAAGTCATTACCAATTTTTGTGTTCATTACCCTGCCAGGAACCAGAGCAGCTGTGTCTCAGCTGTGGGTGCTGGAGATCCATCCATCCATCATCCATCCATCCATCATCCATCCATCATCCATCCATCCATCCATCCATCCATCCATCCATCCATCCATCCATCCATCCATCCATCCATCATCCATCCATCCATCCATCCATCCATCCATCCATCCATCCATCCATCCATCCATCCATCCACCTATCTCCTGGATGTCCAGGTTCTCCTTGCAGCACTCCTGTATCATCACTTTAACCTTTGCAGAGGAGCTCACATCCATCAGGATTCCCTGAATCCCTCCTTTAGGGTTTCCATGTGATGCACTCAGCTGGAGGAGGGATTTGTGTGGGGCACATTTTGTCCCTTTCAAAGAGAAAAATTGGGAGTTTCAGTGGCTTCCCTGTCATTTAGTTTCCAAAGTCCTAAATCAATCTGGGGCTATTTAAGGGTATTTAAATTGAGTATAAATTTATCTGCTGCACCTGCACAGATGAATTTCCTCCTAAACTGAATTAACTACATTGACAGGAACTCTCTAGAAAGGAGTTCCAGTGAGTGGCTCTGGCATTAACAGCTGCTTAATAGACACCTAAAACCAGTTGAGAGGATTTCCCCCAGAAAATCAATGCTACATTAACAATTCTCTCTGTGTTTACAAAGCTGACAGTGGAGGGAAAACAACGTTGCTTTATGTGCCATGAAATGCAGTTTTTCAGCTTCTCTCTGTAGAGACACATTGCTTTTCTGGAGAGAATCTTTGGGTGGAAGGTTTGCCCACATCCTGTGGCTGAATCCCACAGGTGAGGAATTTGTGCTCTCCCTGTTCAGACTGGGTGAGGAAAACAAACCTGTTCAACTGAAGTGTTCACACCTGGAGAAGGTCAGAACAGCTTTAAATCGGGGTTCAGAATTATCAGGAATTCAGAATAAAGGAAATTTTCATTGCCCGCCTCACCAAGCTGGGCCGTGTTAATTTTAATTTGGGTTTTTTTTGGCTCCTGGAATGTAAAAGCTTTGGTAAAGAGCTGCAGCCAGATGACAGCAGCGAGGACTCTCATTTATCTCCATCCTGAAGTGTTTCAAACCTGTGTGTCAGGCTGAACTTCTCCAGCCTGTGGCTTCTCAAGGACTTGTGTAGCTCCTGACAGGAGATGTGTTCTAGCTCTGTGTGTGGGACCCCATCTCAAAAGCTCAACATTTCTCTCTTGTTGGAGCAATTGCTGCTTTAAACTTTGCCTTAATAACACCTAAAATGCTTTTTCCCTGTGAACAGACCACAGCATCTGATATTAAATCTGAAGAATTTCACTCTTGTTCAAGGCTTGGGCAAATTCCAGAGCTGGCATATTACTATGGATGTGAGCAGCTCTGCAAAGAATGTTGCATTAATTTACATTTAGCCCTGTAATTAGATTGGATTAGAATGATGAGAGTTGTTGAATTCTATACATCTTTTATTGATGCTAGCAGAGGTGCTCGTTGACTTTTGCCCCTCCTGAGCTCCACTGAACAACCCTGGTGCTTCCAATCTGCCACAAGAATGACATGTGCTATAACTACAGACAAATAAATCATCAGGTACATAGAAAAAACAACCTGGTACAGTTGGATATTAAATCCCAGAATGGTTTGGGTTGGAAGGGGCCTTAAAACTTCGTTCCACCCCTGTCATGGGCAGGGCCACCTTCCACCAGAGCAGGTTGTCCAAAACAAGGACTCAGTCTTATCTGAATTGTTGCTCTCACTTTATTTAGTTGCTCTCAGATGAGTCAAGGGGAGGGAGACAGTGCCTCCTCCTTTTTTACAAGTCCTTTTAAGTGTACCTTGACTTTTTCTCTTTTATTTCCTTCTTTTTTTCTTCTTTCTAAGTATTTTCAAATGACTGAAGTGAAATGCTCCATTTCATATCACAGTAAAATTTCTTTTCAAATGCTATTTTTACAATTCTCTTTTCAGGGGAGAAACAACCCCATAGCATGTCTGTTTTAACATTTTATTCAAAATAAAGCACAGTCAGTTTTGTCTGGGGCATTTCCCTTTCCCTTTCCCTTTCCCTTTCCCTTTCCCTTTCCCTTTCCCTTTCCTTTCCTTTTTTCTTTTCCTCCCCAGCAGCCAAATAAATGCACTCAGTTGTTCACACAAGCCCTAATCACTGATCCAGATGATGAATTCCAAATCTTTCCTTGGAGATGGGGAAGCTGCTCAGAGCCCAGAATTGAGTTGTACTCTATAATTTTGATTCCAAGCTTTATCCTTGCCCAGTTCTGGCCAAAATTACAGTAATTGTCTCAGAAACTGAGGGTTCCTGGCCAGTAATGGAATCAGGGGAGGATAAAACCATCCAGTCTTCTCCAGGTCAGGTAATTTGCAAAGAGATCCTTGGAAATGTGACCATCAGGAGCTGGGAAAGGGCTGAGTTCAGACTCATCCAAGAGGGATTTTCTCCCATTGTGGACCAACACGTTTGGAATTTTCTCAAAAGTCAGAGAATTCCTGGAACCCCCTGTTTGGACTCCTACCTATGAACTAAACAGGACATGAGAAGAGCTGGAATTTAGTGGCAAATTAGATCACACTCGATGGGAAATACTTGATGGGAGGGAATGAAAACCTGCATGCATTCCAACCCCAAAAATCACATTACACACATAAATCTATTACACGTAATAAATTCCTTCACTGCTGCCAACTGAGGTCATATTTCTACCAGATCCCCATATTTTTTTTAGCTGGGAGCAGATAGGACATAATGAAATATTGTGGATTTTAATGGCTTTATGCCAAAGAGCTCAGAGTTAAGTGGCTGATAAGAAACAGCCATTGAATTTGGTGTCCCAGAGCAATAAATCTGTAAGAGCTGGGGGAGGCAGATTCTTGGCAGCAGTGCCCAACTCAATGCTGGGGTCTTGCTGCTGGTATTTTACTTCCTTTGTAATATAAATTTCACAAGTGGATTCAGGTAAAAAATGACCATAGGGTGCAGACACTGTTCAGGAGAGAAAGACAAATATATGGGTGTTGGTTCAGCCCTAGTTTATGTCACATCAAATATTGGCAACCCGGAGCTTTAAAAGCCCCTTCCTTGCCTTGGAGCTGGTATTAAGTGACAGAACTCCTGTTTGTCACCCAGATCACCTAATTATCAAGGTATTGAAGTTCTGAGTTGAATTAATTGCCCCGTTCCTGGAAATGTTCATGGCCAGGTGGGATGGGGCTTGGAACAACTTGGAACAAAATGAGCTTCGGGGTCTCTTCCAACCCAAACCATTCTGTGATTTTATGATTCCTCTTAATGTCTGGACAAAAAAACGTGCTTTAGGGTGTCCTGTCTTCCCCAACAAGCACATCAAATCACAGGCTTACAAGCCAAATGTTTTCTTTGTTTTTTCCTCCCTCTCTCAGTCATTGTACAATAAATATGTAGGTTTGCTCTGAAAACCAAGGGCAGGGGTGATACTGGCTGGTTTCAGCATTCCAAGTTACTTCCTGTGGGAAGGATTCAAGGTGTTGATCTAGACTGGGAGGAGTGGAGATGTTTCCAAGGGGAGAGGTTTAATCAGCATTGATGGGTGGGGATGGGCTCCAGGAGAGGGTTTCTCACTTAGAGCCACAAAAAGGGATCGGTTGCCTTGCAGAGGGAATTTTTGCCTCTGTGGTCTCTGGATGCAAAGCCAGCTCAGTTCTGAGCTTTCCACACCTGTACCAGTGTCTGAGAGGAGCTGGTGCAGTCCCCACCCCTGGAGGTGTGCAAGGAAGGGCTCTGGGCTGGGGACAAGGTGGGGACCAAGCCCAGATTGGACTCGATGGTCTGGGAGGACTTTCCCCACCTCAGTGATCCTGTGATCCTGTGATCCTGTAATCTTGTAATCCTGTGATCCTGTAATCCTGTAATCTTGTAATCCTGTGATCCTGTGATCCTGTGACCTGTGATCCTGTGATCCTGTAATCCTGTGATCCTGTGATCCTTTGATCCTGTGATCATTTGATCCTGTGTTCCTTTGATCCTGTGATCCTGTGATCATTTGATCCTGTGTTCCTTTGATCCTGTGTTCCTTTGATCCTGTGACCTGTGATCCTGTGACCTGTGACCTGTGATCCTATGATCCTGTGATCCTGTGATCCTGTAATCCTGTAATCCTGTGATCCTGTGACCTGTGATCCTGTGACCTGGCTATTTTAAGATGACGTTGTCACTGCCCTGCCTTTGTTCTTGTGCTCCAGCAAAGGAGTGAGTGCCTGAGGGGCTCTGCAGTGGGGTGGTTTCTCTGTGAGCACTGTCAGTGTCAGAAGGGGTTTTCAGGCTTTCAGGAAGTACAGTGTTCCAGCTGTGCCACATGTCCTTGGGATCCTCGGGCAACCCAGCATCTTTCTGAGCTGAGGACAGCCAAATTCCCTCTGGATTGCACTGAGTCACAGTGCAGACTTTGTATCCCCAGTTTTATATCCCCAGCTGATTGCATGTGGAGGGAAGGTGATTCACCCACTGGGAGTGATCCACTACATGGGAAATTGCTTTAATGTCATGAGGATCACAAAATTCCTCATCCTGGTGTTTTGCCATGGAAACCATGGGGGATGAAAGGAAGAGGAGGTAATTTGCCATCTTTAAACATGATTCTTTCTAATTGTTGGGGAAGATGAAAGTTTAACAGTGAAGTTTTACAAATAGGAATGCTTGGCAGAAGGTTCTCTAGAAATGAATGCAAGATTTGATACAGAAGAACAAAAATGTCTGAAAATAAAGATTGCTGAGCCAGTGGTCACTGGACAAAGGTTGAGATGAGTTGGGAAGAGATTTTATGGCTAAAAGGAAAGGATAAGTTGACTACAAACAAAAGGATGTTTTTACCAAGTAAAGATAAATCTCAAAGAGCACAAGCAAACAGAAAACATGATTTTACCAAGTAATAAAAATTTTCCACTGCAGAAAAACAAGTTTTAAGCTTTAAATATAACATACTATCTCCTGTGATTGGTTAGTTACTGCCATAATCTGGTAATATTAGTAGTTCTGATAGGCTATAGGTAATGGTAAAGGGATTGTGTGTGATGTGATTGGTTGTTGTGGATTAAGATATTCAGCAAAGGAAAATATATAATATGTAATATATACTAAATTATCTAATGCATTGTATCCAGCACAGAGGTGGCTCCAGGCAGCCTTAGGCTGGAGCTGGCAGCTCCTAGGCCTGGCTTTAACCCACAGCCCAAGATTGCTGTGACTGCTTCTGTGCAATAAACACATTTCTGAAGAGCAGCCTGGGGTCCCACACCCCTGTCTCATGCTCTTACACTAATAGAGAAAGATGCTTTTGCACTCATGAAAACTGAACTTACACATAGAAGCCCTAAAAACCAAGCTCAAAACCTGCCAGGGGTTGTTGATCCCATCAAATTCAGAATAATGGTGTGTGCCTAAGAAAAGCCATGTTTTGCTCTTTGCCAGCCAGGAAGGACACAGAGGACACACAGCTGGGACCAAAGAAGGTTGGGCTGATTATTTTCCCCAGACTTCTCAGGCAACCTTTATCACTCCCCCTTACATTCATTTCTGAGCAGTGATTGGAGCTCCTCCTGTGGAAGATGTGTTTTTGGTGGGATGGGATGGATTATCCTCACCTTTACAGACACAGAATAAATGTAATTGGCTGGTTTTCCCTTTCCCCAGCCCTCACAACCTGTTTTCTTGATTTCTGGCTTAACCCACGGAGAGATCCAGTGGAANCGTTTGGATATTCAGCAAAGAAAAATATATAATATGTAATATATACTAAATTATCTAATGCATTGTATCCAGCACAGAGGTGGCTCCAGGCAGCCTTAGGCTGGAGCTGGCAGCTCCTAGGCCTGGCTTTAACCCACAGCCCAAGATTGCTGTGACTGCTTCTGTGCAATAAACACATTTCTGAAGAGCAGCCTGCACTCCCACATCTCAGGCTCTTACACTAATAGAGAAAGGTGCTTTTGCACTCATGAAAACTGAACTTACACATAGAAGCCCTAAAAACCAAGCTCAAAACCTGCCAGGGGTTGTTGATCCCATCAAATTCAGAATAATGGTGTGTGCCTAAGAAAAGCCATGTTTTGCTCTTTGCCAGCCAGGAAGGACACAGAGGACACACAGCTGGGACCAAAGAAGGTTGGGCTGATTATTTTCCCCAGACTTCTCAGGCAACCTTTATCACTCCCCCTTACATTCATTTCTGAGCAGTGATTGGAGCTCCTCCTGTGGAAGATGTGTTTTTGGTGGGATGGGATGGATTATCCTCACCTTTACAGACACAGAATAAATGTAATTGGCTGGTTTTCCCTTTCCCCAGCCCTCACAACCTGTTTTCTTGATTTCTGGCTTAACCCACAGAGAGATCCAGTGGAAGTCAGTACCAACATTGCTTCCCAGAATGGCCCAGACCATCAGACCTTTGCTTTTAAATGAAGATGGTTAACCCATGCACAAAGAGGGACAAATATAGCCAAGACCTGTCATTTCAAGTTGTAGGTTTGGCTTTTATCAGCAGTGTGAGCACTGGGTGTAAATCAGTTTAAGAAGGGGGTGAGTGGCCAAACTTTGGATATGGAAAAGCTCGTGGACCTCTTGTTGAGATCTATTTTCACTGCCTGATATTCGTGGGTATCAAATAATGTTTCTTTGATATGAACAATTGTTGTTCACTTGTGGTTGCCTGCCAGGCTTTTCTCCAGCACACAGAAAAGCTTGTGCTTTGTTCTGAGCAATAAAGACATTTTTTTGGGAGGATATTCCAGCAACAATCCACACATCTGGATTTGTGTGTCGGGTTGTACGTTCCTGTAAATGCAGGAATCATTCCACACTCGTGGATTGTGACAAAACAATGACAGCATGTTGGTGATTTCATGGCTCTCACCTCCATGTATCACTCCTGCCTCTGAAGGACCAGCTTGGGCAGTGGTGGAGGTTTTGGGGTCATTTTTGTTGGGTTTGGTACTGGTTCTTCTGCTGGCACAGATGTTCTCAAAGAAGGTCTCCTCAGAACTCTCATTTGCTTGAAGATGTCCATGCTCACTGCAAGGACTGAAAGTCCTTTAAAGGTCCCTTCCAACCCAAATATTTCTATCTGGTTATTGATTTGGTCTATCTGGTTAACCTTTCAAAGTGTGAGGTTGTTATGCTTCACTCGAAGCAAGAACCTCCCAAACTCACAACTTCCTTCTTAGTTTTCCTTCTCTGTGTTCTCTCCAGGACTGTGTGGAATAAATTAAAATATCAGGTGGGACACCTCAGACACAATGTCTTCACAATGGTTTTATTGCTTGTTTTCAGCAGTGTCAACCACAGAGAAGAACCCCCTCTGAAGCAAGGAGGTGAACCAAATACAAAAGAAAAAGAAATGAGGGGGGAAAAAAGTAGCCATTTCATTGCATATGTACAGAGTCAGACCAAAAATAAATAACATCAGGCAAAAGGCCATGAAACAAGGCAGAGATTTCATCTGTGCTGAGCAAGCAGGCCTGTTCTTGCTGGCATGGAGGAAACATCACAAGCACCTGGTACAGAGAAGTCCACAGAGACAGAGATTCTCTGCCACAGCCAGTGCCCATCACCTTCTGCTGCCTTTGCTGCCTTGCCCATTTACAGGAGGGCAGGGCAGAGGAGTTTACAGCTTGAGTGAGAAGGGTCAGCTGGCAAAACTGCTGGAACCTTGAGTTGTTTGAAACAGGCTCTGAAAAATGCATTTTCGAGTTCAAAAGTGCCTTTCCCAACTCTATGTATCATCATGATCATCTGAGTATCAAAAAGGTGGTTTCTTTTTTTTTTTTTTTTAATTTTTTCAGATGTGCTCTTTCAGATTTCCTCTATGTACAAATGTACAATATCCACAAAACTTGGGTGTAAAACACTGGTGCTCTGCTGCTGCCAATGCTGTCCTCAGGCTCTGGCCCTCAGAACACAAGTGGGAATTATTTTCCTTACAGACCTGTAGCTTTCAGTCCCAATGGTTATTTTCTCCCCCACACTATTCTAGAAATAACCAGAATTTCAAACCCAGGGCTCTTCAGGATGTACAACATCATTCAAGTTAGGACATGGAGGAAGAGGTGGAAAAGATGGTCCCTGCTCCCAAGAGACTCCTGATTAAAAGCCAGTTTACACCTGCACAGGTGTCCAGGGGAAGTGACAAGGTCAGCCACTGTAATTACACCTCTTCAGCCTGATATGCAAATCCTGGGTTTGGGGAGGGGATGAAAAGCTGACTTGGCTGAAAGGAAATGGATTGAAATCCACATTTTGGGACTCCACGTGCCAGGCTGGGACTTGAATCTTTTCCTTATTACAGCAGCTCAGGGCCTGAGTGATGCCAGCAGAGTCACTCTGGATGGGTGTGGGATGTGTGACCCCCTGCTCCTCGAGGTTCATCCCAGAGGAGCAGCTTTGTGCTGCTGGCCCCAGGGTGGAAAAAGTGCAAATTTGCATTTCAAGCCAGGGAATTCAGGATTGCAAGCCCTGTCCCCAGGAGTTTGGCACATTCATGGGTGCAGAGGTGCCCTGGGGGGAAGCACGAGGCTGCCAGGGAATCTGGGCTGTGCCAAACACCCAACCTGAAAGCAGCAGGAATGTTTTATAAGGGTTTTCCTATTACAGCTGGATTCACCTTCCAGAGAAGGGACATTGCTCCTGATCCACCTGTGTTTCCACAGGCCATTTATCAAACCAAGATGTGCCTGTGTGGTCAGAATAAAATAAGCTTCATGAAGACACACATTGGCATTTCCCAGTTTGAGAGATTCCCTTTTAGTCTGAAATTATTTCCTGTTTCCTTTCCCCATATTTCCTCTCTCCTTGTTTAAACCCTGGGGTGAAACTGGGAGGAATGGAGACAAAAGAATCCCACCAAAGCCCTTGATCCCTGCCATGGTGTTCACTCACTCCTGAGTTTCTTTGGAACTTCATTTTGCTTTTGAAAAACTACCAGCAATCTTTCATTAACCAGCAGGTGCATTTTTCTCTGAAAGCATTTCCACCAGCTTGGAGCAGAATTTTGGGGTTAATCCCTCTGCCCATGGAGCCCTGTGGCACACACATGACCCTCATTGCTTTTGAGATCAAGGGGAACCCAGTGGGATGTAGAGAAAGAAGGGAATCTGATAAAAATCTCTTTTCTCAGCAATACCTGCCTGGAGGAAAAAAATATAACTTGTTTCCTAGCAAAATCACCCCAAACAAAGCAAAAATTAAACAAAATGCTCAGATCTTTCATCTTCTGGCCTTTCCCCCTTTTCATCCCACAGCTGCAGCAATGCTGCTGCTGCATACATAACTCTGATTTCAAAAACTTGCTTGATTTTTAATGCCCCTAAAATTCTGCAACAGAATTTCTTTTCTAAATCCTAAACATGGTCATATTCTCATTTCTTGCTGTTTGTGAGAGGGTCACAAAGCAACACAGGTCCCAGCTGAACAGAAATATCTACAGTCTAATGTTAGCACTGAACCTTGTACCTCTAGGCCTTGAGACAATAATTCATTGTTTATATTTTAGTTGTTTTATACTTATTAATAATTTTTATTAATTCAATCACTGAAGTATAGAACAGGAGGGGCTTACTCTACCCCGATGTAAAAGGGAGCAAACAACTCCAGAATGTAGAAAAAAGAATTATTTCAAAGGCAAATCCCACTTCAATGCTGGTGTAACTCAGGAGTCACTGCAGTGAAGTGATTGGTGCAAGCAGGATCAGGATTTGACTTTATCTCCATAAAGAGTTTTAGAGCCCAAATTCATGATCCTCAAACATATCTGTGCCTCTTAATAGAGGCAAAAGAAGTTTTGGTACCTTTCTATAGAGGCAGAAGTAGTTTTGATATCTTTTAATAGGGGCATCAGAAGTTTTGATACCTTTTAACAGAGGCAGAAGAAATTTTGAAACCTTTTAATAGAGATAGAAGAAGTTTTGATCCCATTTAATAGAGACAGAAGAAATTTTGGTACCTTTGAATAGAGGCAGAAGAAGTTTTGGTACCTTTTAATAGAGGCAGAAGAAATTTTGGTATCTTTTAATAGAGTCAGAAGAAGTTTTGGAACCTTTTAATAGAGATAGAAGAAGTTTTGATCCCATTTAATAGAGACAGAAGAAATTTTGGTACCTTTGAATAGAGGCAGAAGAAGTTTTGGTACCTTTGAATAGAGATAGAAGAAATTTTGGTACCTTTTAATAGAGATAGAAGAAGTTTTGAAACCTTTTCATAGAGGCAGAAGAAGTTTTGATACCTTGCAATAGAGGCAGAAGATGTTTTGGTACCTTTTAATAGATATAGAAGAAGTTTTGATACCTTTCAATAGAGGCAGAAGATGTTTTGGGACCTTTCAATAGAGGCAGAAGTAGTTTTGGTACCTTTTGAGAGGCACCCCTCTGATCTTTTTACGCAGCACATGGATGCAGTTGCCCTGCTGCAGTAATTTCTGTGTTGTGCTGGGGCCAGGGGCCAGGCTGGAGCTGGGGGAGCAGCAAAAGTGCTCTGAGCTCTGCTGTGTGCTCTGTGTGGCCATGGGGCCAGGAGAGCTGGCTCCACGCTGTCATCTGCAGTGAAGCCCTTGAATTCCCTTTTATTGGTGCTCTGGATGAAAAGCAGAGCAGCCAAGGCCAAGTCACGGAGTGGAATTCCTGCACTAAGCCAGTCAAACAGGGCCCGGTCCCAATGTCATCATTCACTCGATTGCTCACGTCCCCAGAGAGAAAAGCTCTGATTTCAGCCCCAGCTCCTCTGTTTTCCTGGAACACGAGGCCAAGGCAGCTGGGCTGGCAGCTCTGCAGCGTGACATTGCCAGGCTTGTCACAGCAGGTACACTCAGCACGTTCATTTAATCCCCCAACCCCCCTTGGCAGCAGAAAGGCGACGTGGCTGGATGCTCAGAACTGAAATAATTGTGAGCAGGGTGCCTGGGGCACAGTTCTGGCATGCTGAGGGACCCCACACTTTTCCCATCTTCAGGCTCCCGTGCAGAACAGCCTGGTGGGGGATGTGACAGGCTGCAGAGGAGCCTGGGGTGAGGGTGAATAACCAGCTGGGGTTTGTCCCTGTCACATCTCCAAAAGGCAAACCTTTCCTGGCTGTCTTTGGTGCTGGCACGGGGCAGCACAGAGCTGGAACACAGACACAGCAGAGAGCCCTGCAAATGGAGAGGAAAGGGAGCACAGGGAGAGGAAAGGGAAGGTGAAGACCAGAGGGAAATGCTCAGTGTGTCTGATGGCTCACAGGCCTTCCCCCAGCAAGGAACAGATGGGAAGGGATTCCCTCACATCCCACAGAGGAGGCTGCTGGCACTTCTGCTGCACAGCTCTGTGCTCCAGCTCCTCTGCTGCTTGTCTGGGATCTGAAATTCCAGTTCACACCTCAGGCACTTCACTGGATGCATTCCCAAGATTGGGCAGTGCTCCTCTGCAGGCCATCAGTTCTGTTGGGTGTGAATATTTACCCTGACAGATGAGCAGGGGGAATGGCTTTGCAGCCTGATGAATCCAAGCTTTCCCAGACTGACATCGCTTCAGAACTCTGAACCAGTGAGACAAAGCATTTTACACCAAGCAGAACAACTTGGAAGCTGAAAAATAAGACTTTTCCCTTTCTTCTGGGCTTCCTTAAACTAAGCCATTCACCTGGAAAAATGCAGGTCAAATCCTTGCTGTGAACCAGGCCCAGGAGAAGAATTGGTGGCACTGGTGGGATTTCTCCAGTATTTCCTGGGTGAGTCCTAATCCAGGTCTGAAAATGCTCAGCAGAGGAGCACAAGCACCAAACACAGAGAGAATCACAGAATATCCTGAGTTAGAAGGGACCCACAAGGATCATGGAGTCCAACTCCTGGTCCTGCATAGGACAACCCCAAAAATCACACCCAGTGATCACAGCACTGTTCAAACTCTTCCTGAACTCTGAGCACGACCACTTAAAAGTTTCTCATCTCTGAGAACCTTGTGGGTTTCAATGGGTTATGGTTTGAGGGGTGTCAAGGCATGAGGGCTTCAATGCAAGGAAAGTGGGGGAATTTTGAGCATCCCCTTGTTTTCTCTGCATTTTGGGAATCAGGGGGCTGCATTTTGATGATCTTCTGGCATGTCAGAGTTGGATCCTCACTGCTGATGTGGGCTCAGTGTGAAGCAGCCATAACAAAGCTGGCTCACACCAGGGGTCACCAGCACTGTAATTCCAGGAATTTTCACACCCTCCTCTCCTCTCAGGAACGGGATAGGTACTCTAGAGGCTGGGTGGCCATGGCTACACTGAGACAGGGTCTGAGCTGGCTCCCTGCAAAGTCAGGACTGTGAGTTTGCCCTTGGTGTGTCACAGTTTCTCATGCCCCTTTACTGGCTCCAGCCCCCCACGCTGGTCTCAGTCCCACATCTGGAGAAATACTTTGGAATCTTCCAGCTCAACTGATAACAGGCTCTGGGAATGGTTCTGGCATGGCACACTGCCCTGGCAGCACTCAGAAAGGAATTGGATCTGCAATTCTCCTGAGCTCAGCGTGGTTTGTTGGCATCCTTTGCTCAAGGCAAACAACCCCCAACCCCACCAGGTGCTTCCCTGCAAAGAAGGAATTTCTGCATTTCACTGTGGAGAAATAAAGCTGGGATCTCTGAACTCTAGAAGAGGAGCCCACCTCCCTCTCCAGGTGACCCAGACACTCCTCCACAAGGGCATGGCAGCAGCCCAGCTACTGGGGGCACACGTGAGCTGGGCAGGGATTTCCCACCCTCACCATAAAACTTTTTCAACCCCACTTGATGCAGTTGAGTGGGACACAAAAATGAGCATTTGTATCTGTGTATTTTCTGTCTTCTGACTGAGTTTGGGTTGCCTCAAGTGAGCAGGACTGGGCTTTAACATTTCTCCTTTGCCTCTCCATCATGAAAACAAGAATTAAAAAACCTCTGCTCCCTTGCTTTTAATGGGATTCATGTGCATTCTTTAAGTAGATATTGCCCCTGTATGGAAATAAACAGGCCTTCAGAAAAGAGGTAAAATGCACACACATATCTTAAACAACTAACAATGCCTTCATATAGGATGAAAGCTCCCCACAAAAGCTGAAGAAGAAATCCATTTAATAGCTCCTTTACTCCTTCCTCCCTCCTGGAGTGCCAGTTGTGTGCTGAGACAACCTTGCTCTGATAAAAGCAATTTTACCTGCTGCTGTGACACTCATTTTTTTCATCTGGAGAATCGCTCCTTATGGCAGCTCTGATTCAATTAAGGAATACAGGGTCCTATATTCCCCTTTCCTGACAGTGTGTGCAAAGCAAGTGCAAATGAATTACAGCCCAATTATTTTCCCCTGATCCCTAATGATCCTGGCTGCATCCATGCACCGAGATCTATGGGAGAACTTAAAGAGAATGAAAAAAAACAAAACACAGCCATGCTTCACTTTTGGCATCTGGCCCTGGGTTTTATACATGCAAATCGAGTTTCCTGTTCATGGAACACAACCAAGCAAAACACCACATCACCAACACGGTGCAGAGAAGGGTGTCCTTGCACTGGTCCTTCTCAGTGATCTGCTCTTCCAAGGCTGCCTGGAAAGCTTCTGCTCCCAAGGATGGTGGGGAATCAGCAGAGCACACTGGGGCATCCTCCAAGGGGCTTTCCTGGTGCTGCAGCTCCATCTCCACCTGGGGGCCGTGTGCTGGCCTCTCCCTCCCTGCTCACCTTCCTCTGTCCCTTCTCCCCGTGTCCCCAGCACCACCTTTGGTGCTGTGTCATCACCTCTAATCCACAGGAATTTTGGCACATTCACATGTTTGGTGTTTTTTTTTTTTTTTTTCCTGCTTCCTGCCTCTGTCTCTCCTTTACTGGCTCATTATTTTAGAAAAAAAAAAAGTGCAATTTGTCTGTTTTGGAGATGCCAGTTCTGGTAAAGCCACTGAGGACTGAGGCTCTGCCTCCCTTACCCCCAGTACTTCATTATTTATGACACATCAGCATCTCCCAGGCTGTCCTCAAGCAACTTGGACAATTCCTCAGAGTTATCAACCCCTGAGGGCTTGAAACTGGAGAGTGAAAGGCCTGAAAAGAGGCAGAGCCAAAGTGTCTCTGTGCCTCTTGGCTCGCCCCTTCTCCTTCTGTTCGCCAGCAGCTTTTCCAGTTGCGTGTCCTCCGCTGGCTCACGTGGAGCAGGTCATTTCACAGGGGTTTTCTCATGGGATCACTGACTCCCAGGGATCCTCGTGCCTCAGTTTTGGGTGCTCAGTGCCTGGGGAGCCTCTCCCCATCACACCAGAGAGAACTCGGCCTGGAAGCCGGAGCAGCGGCGCGTCTTTGGCGAGCACTTGGTCAGCATGGAGATCTGGGTGCTGAAGTTGGTGCCGTTGCTGCCCAGGGAAGGGTGGTGGTACTTCATGTCTGAGCCCAGGAACCTCTCCAGGTGCCACCTGCGCCACTTCCTCTTGAGCTCAGCTTGCACCTGGGCACGGGAAAGACAGAGAAGGCAGCACAGAGCATCACTGCATGTTCTGACCTGGTTTTGTGAGCAGCCATGGGTAACCCACCCCCACACGGGGCCAGTGGTGACATTTAGGTTTTGCCTTTCTTTTTCTTTTATATGTTCTCAGTATTCTTCACAGAGAATCGCTGGGTTGGAAGAGACCTCCAGGATCATCCAATCCAACCCCTCACCCAGCCCCTGGCCCCCAGTGCCACAGCCAGTCTGTTTGAAACACAGCAGGGATGGGGACTGCACCACCTCCCCAGGCAGAACATTCCAGCACTTTATCCCTCTTCCCATGAGAAGCTTCCCCCTGCTCTCCAGCCTGTGTTTCCCTGGTGCAGCTCCAGGCTGAGCCCTCTGGCTGTGTCAGTGCTGCTGCAGACAGAGCCCAGCCCTGGGCACAGCCCCTCTCAGGAGCTGCAGGGAGTGAGGAGGGCACCCCTGGGGCTCCTCTGCTCCAGCTGAGCCCCCCCAGCTCCCCCAGGGGTCCCTCTCAGGGTTTGTGTCCCAGCCCCTCTCCAGCTCCATTCCCTCCTCTGGACATGTATATTTGTAGCTTTGTAGCCTATTGTATTAGTGACTCATTTTCCCAGTATTTTTCCATTTCCTTAAGCAGAAAGACAAAACACATTCCAGAGCTCCAAGCCCCAGGAGGTACAAGGCTCCTGTCCTCTCCTGGTTCTTCCTGGGAACCAAGGAGCTCCATCCTCGTGGACAAAGTACAGCCAGTGCTGGAGGGGGGCTCCAGAGCAGGGGCTTGACCTGCTGGGGGGAATTGCATCACCACTTGTGCTCCTAATTTGTGCCTTTTATCAATTATGCTAATTTCCTAAAACCTATAAAATGTATTCATCCCTGGGGTGAGTTATCTTTCCATAACTGCTCCTGGAGGCCTCCAAACAAAGATCCCCTTTTCTATTACCTCCTTAATATTTATTATCTTCAGTTTCATTTCCAGGTTGGGAAAAAGGTAATTTTCCTGCATAGGCCACTAAACCAGGCTTAGCCAGAGCTTTTAACCACATAAAGGGGACACTCCAGTCAGTAAATAACTGGATCAGGAATCCCTGAGCTTCATCAGAAAGGAATTTCCTATTGACACAGCCAAGGTGCCAGACTACTTAACTTCAGTGACAGCACTTTGTGAGTATAGTTAAGATACTTTCTTTTTCACTGCCCTGTTTTTGGTCCAAATAAAAATGATTTAACTACAGCTTGTTTGTAAAGCTGTCAATACAGCTGTGCTTTTTTTGACAGATGCTTCTCTTTGCTGCTCAGAGAGTTTACAGAAATAACCTGGTTTATGCTGTCCCAGTCCAAGTCCTGAACAAACCTGGCCACTGTCCTTGTCCCTCCTGCAGCACTCCAGTGCAAATTTTTAGGTAACAGCACAAATTATATGAAACAGCTGTGTCAGAGGGACTCTGGGATAAACAAACAGAGAACAGCACAATCTCAGGGTGAGACTGCCAGGACTAAAATGTGGGAAAGTCAAGATTATTCCTGCAAGCACATTGACCTGCACTGCTCTGTGCTCAACAAGCCACACCAGTGCCTGTGCTGGTTTTGGCAGAGGGTGTGACCCTGGGGAGGATTCCTGGAGGCACTGAGCATGAACAGGGCTTAGGTGGGATTTATCCTGCCCTGCTGAAGGTGGTCCTTTGGGATCAGGGATTATGCAAGTTCACACAGGAGTTCTGATGCTGCCTTGTGAGGAAAGGCTGGGCTCAGCAGCAGTGCTGCAGTGCACACACAAGTCCTGATGTGTTTATTAATTGGTTTGGTTAATTGTGCTGAAAACTGTCAGGCAAATGGTTGAATTGCTTTCCTGGAGAGAGAGATGTGATTTGGATGCTTCCTCCCAGTATTGTAACCTCAGGATCAGGGTTGGGACATTTCTCAATCCACTCTCCACACACAATCATTTCATCCTAGCTGCAAACATTAACCAAAAAAACACTGATGGGCTGGCCTTACCTCTCCATTGAGAAAGCAGTACAGAACAGCCACCACAAATCCCTGGGGAAAGGAGAAAACAGGATTTTAGCACTGCAGGCAGGGAGAGAGTGCAGATCCATCCAGCTCTCAAAGGAGAGCTCACACAATCACAGAATTGTTCAGGTTGGAAAAGACCTCTAAGGTCAAGCCCAACCATTCCCCCAGCACAGCCAAGTGCACCACTAAGCCATGTCCCCAAGTGCCACATCTGCACAGTTTTTGAGCTCTTCCAGATGCCAGATGGGCAGTGATGATGATGATGGAGTCAGGGATATTAACATTCACCACTGAATGAAACTTGCTGCCCAAAGCCCCATCCACCCTGGCCTTGGACATGTCAATAACACAAAAACTGAACTGAGGTGCTTATTTTTCTCCCTTAAGTATGAAAAACCAGAGAGATCAATGTAGAGAGGAACATTCTCTTTTCCTTTCTTAAAATGAGGGAAGAGAATCTCCTTCTGGAAGGCAAAATGTGAATTTATCCTTCATCCTGGCCAGGCTGGAATGAGTAGATTTTCCATGAAGGTACAAGAGCAGTATAGGGCATGTCCAGGAAAAAAACCATGTCAAGGAAAAACCCATGTCCAGGAAATCCCATGTCCAGGAAAAACCCATGTCCAGGAAATCCCATGTCTAGGAAAAACCCATGTCCAGGAAATCCCATGTCCAGCCCATTGCATTTCTCCCTGACAGAGCTGGGGACAGAGCTGGTGACCCAAAAGGTGCTTACCTGGAATGACCCAACCACGAGCTCAAAGACCAGCTTCACTTCTGCTTTGAAATTGTCAGGGAAGAAAGCAAACATGATGTAGTGAATGCCAAAGAGAGGGATCAGCAGCAGAGTGGACTTGGCCAGCCTCCTGTGGGAAAGACAAACATGAGCCACAAGGGCAGAGGGAAGAGGGGAAGAAGCTGAGGAATCCTGCAGCTGAGCCCTGTGCAACCCTGAAAATGTATTATTTCTCCTTGTCCCACAGACTGCATGTGGCAGGTGATTTCAGACCTGGTGGCACCATAAAATGTGACATTTTTATTCCCAGTAGCTCTGCTGGAGGTATTTCTTTCTCCCTCCTCTCTTCTTCCCCTCCCACCAGAGATCTTTTTTTCATCTCCACAAGCTAAATCATCATCTAGCAATGTCTTTGTTTGCCTGGGATTTCTGAAAATTACAGCTTCTAGGAGAGAAATGGTATGTTTAGCTGGGAATAATGACAGGCTACTGCACAATGAATGTCTCCAAAGGAGGGGGTTGAACAGTATTAGTGCTTAATGGCATCATGCTGGGTAATCAGGGGTCTAATTAGGAAGAGATGATAATGTATTAAATGTAATCATTATTAAAAAGTAGCTGGCAGAAAGAAAATGAAATCAAGGGTCTAGGGATGCATGTGGGGGTTTTGTCTGCCTTGGTCACTCCTATCCTGTGATATCTCCCCCACTCTCAGAGGCTTCTGGAGGAAATAAAGCCAAGGCTGGGATGTTGGAAATATTCATTTTTCCACCTCCAAAGCCTCATCAGGCTCAGACCTCTCAGACCATCTTCATTAATTTGCCACCTGCACGAGCCCACTGGGAGCTGATGTGGCAGCTTTGTGCAGAGGGTGCTCACCCCTGAGCCCCCCAGAGCTCCTCTGCAGCTCTCCCTGGGCCTGGCCCAGAGGCAGCTCAGCTTTAAGGCTGTGATTGGAGGCTGTGGCTCATCCCAGGCAACAGGAGAGCCTGCAGGAAGCTGAGGAATTTTACAGGAGTTTGCCTTTCCCACATCCCTCCCTGTGAGCAGGCACATTCCTGCTCGTAGGGACCCAAAATCTGAGTTCTCTGGGATGGCTGGCTCTACCATCCCAGAAAATACCAATCCCAAATCCCCCCAGCTCCTGACATGTGAGAAAGTCACTCATTTCCCAAACAGTCCACAGTGGCAAAAATCAACAGTGACTCTGCAGAGATCTCTCCTCCCTCCCCAATCTCTGAGGAACAGCAGCCTAGAGGAGAGGATGTGCTGCTGCCTTTGTGTAACACATTGACAGAGATGCTGTTTGCAACCTCCAGTGGATTAGAAAATTTTATCTTATCATTGCAAACAACACTGAGGCCTTAATTACAATATTTTCCCCCCTGGCTGGACTGTGGTAATGAAAAGGGCATAAATGACAAAACTTGAGCCTCCTCCTCCAATTTGCACACCTCACACCATTCTCTTGCTCCCAACAATGAGCTTCACCAGATACTGAATTTTAGATTTATTTTGGCATCAAGGCAAGGGCTCTGTGGTTTTTAAAAGACTCCACCACCTAAACACTGCACTCAGGAAAATCATCCCCCAGTCACAGCATAATTCCTCCCAGGAAGCTCAAGCCTGCCTGTGCAGGAGGCAGAACTGCTTGGGGGATTTCTAAATCTGGTTAAATCTGCTGGAAATCATGGATTCTCAACCCCCTCATTACTCTCATTCCCAGCACACCTTGGACCTCCCTTCTCTGACAGATACATGTGATGACTTTGGGAAATTTTGGGAAAACACGTGGCCATTAACCTGCTGCTGTCCTTGGGAGTGGGAAAGAGTGAACCAACATTTCAGTCACGCTCCTTGAAATCATAATGGAAAAGTTACTCAGAGCACTTTGATGGCAATATTGATCCAGGGACATGGACAGAATGGAGAGATGAATTTTGCTTAAGTTTTCTCTTGCAGAAGACAAATTCTTTTTGGTTTGTCTGAAATATTGCTGTCCTTTTTCTTGCACATGTCCCTGTCATTTCCAGAAAACTGTTTTGGGAGACTCATTTTTAGGGCTTCCAGTACATGAAAGCCCAGCTCCCTGTCTGCAGCATTAATGAGGGAGTCAGCAGCACTCCTGAACTCCCAGCCTGCAGCTAAACTCAGACCTTCTGGAGCTGAACAATGCTGTCAGCATGTCAGCAGGCTGTGTTTGTAGAAAATAAACAATATAAAATACACATGAGAAGGAGGGAGAAATGCAAATGAGATATCCAGGATGCTGTTAGTTTAAAACAGTTTTTTCTCAGATTTGGCAGCAGGAACCCACAGAGAATCACAAAGTTATTTGGTTGGGAAAGACCTCAAAGAGCAGCAAGTCCAAGGTGTGCCTGATGCCCACCTTGCCCCCAGCCCAGAGCACTGAGTGCCACCTCCAGGCCTTCCTTGGACACCTCCAGGGATGGGGAGTCCACAACCTCCTGGGCAGCTCCTTCCAATGCTTCACAACCTTTTTGGTGAACAAACACCTCCTGATGTCCAACCTGAACCTCTCCAGGCACAACTTGAGGCAATTTCCTCTCATCCTGTCACTTGTTGCCTGGGAGCAGAGCCTGATCCCCATCTGGCTCCAACCTCCTTCCAGGGAGTTGTGGAGAGCAGCAGGGTTGCCCTGAGCCTCCTCCAGGCTGAACACCCCAGCTCCCTCAACATTTCAGCAGCAGTTTTCTGCAGAGAACTGTTGAGTCCCGTGGTCAAAGCCCAGAAGGGATGGCCAAAGCCCAGAAGGGATGGTCAAAGCCAAGAAGGCTGCACAGGTTGCTATCTAAAAGTGAAAATCTTGGGACCACGCTGAGAACTGGCCTTGGTGGGGTCCAGCCTTCAGTTTCAGACAATTAATATTTGTTTCCATGGCAGGTGTGGTGTCTTGTACCTACTGCAGTGAAGACAGAGATTTCCAGCTGCTGGTGGCCAGGTGCCACTGGAGAAGGGCACAGTGTCCCACAGATGCCATGGCCTGTGTGACAGGTCCATGCAGTGTTGGAAGTGTCCTAAAGCACCCCATGTGGCTTGGAAATCTAAAATTTTAGGGCTGGGTTGGAAGGAGCTCTGAGTGTGGCAGTTCTGCCACTCCCACACATCTCTCTCCTGACAGGGGAGGCCTTTTGCAAAAGTTAAGAAAAAGGCAAATGGGATTCTTGGCTGTTCTCCTTCTCCAGGTTGTTTATTGTTTTCCTATCAGCAATCTCAGCACTCCAGGCTTTACCCCAGCTCAGCCTGAGGGAGAACAGAACCCAGAAGGCCCCAAACACACAGGAGCAAGGTTCTCTTAAAGATAATTCACCCCATTAGCACCAAGAACGTTCATTATTGCTGCTTTTCTACCAATATCCAACTCAATTTCTGTTCAGGTAACTCTGCCCTGCAGCAAATTGTGCCCATGGTCCTGTGCCCCCAGCCTGCAGAACAGGGAGGGGATGGAGGAGGAGAAGGGAGAAACCCAAAACCCACAAGGGTCCTCCAGCTTGTCTTCATCTCCTTACCATCCTAACAAACCCAAAAATCTGAATTTCTCACCCTGTGATAAATGACATACTATGCTACTATCTAATTTACATCCTAGAAAATTCTGCTTGATCCCAAAGCCTGAGAAGCCCTTTCCATGGACAAAGGCTAAAAGTAGAGTTTGTCAGGGGGTTTGGATCCTTCCAAACATGCAGAGAAATATTCTCTGCATTGTGGGTTCCAACACTGAGGAACCTGGGATAGTGGGGAAGAGGGATAAAGTGCTGGAATGTTCTGCCTGGGGAGGTGGTGCAGTCCCCATCCCTGCTGTGTTTCAAACAGACTGGCTGTGGCACTGGGGGCCAGGGCTGGGTGAGGGGTTGGGGCTGGGTTGGATTGGATGATCCTGGAGGGCTCTGCCAACCCTGGGATTCTGGGATTCTGGAATTTTTGTGTCCTCTGCCTATGGCAGGGGGTTGTAACTGGATGAGCTTTAAGGTCTCTCCCAACCCAAAATGTTGTGGGATTCTGTGATTGTGTGAGCAACTGATCCATTCCCTAATGGAACTGAGCCATCTTTCCAGCTGGTGAAGGAAGCTGAGGAGCTGTAGCTGTCAGGATCAGCTGTCCTTCAGCAGAAGCCCCTGTTGGGCAGGTCAGTGAGGGCAACTCTGTGTTTTACCAACCTGCCCTACGTTTGTTCACGAGACAAAAAGAGCTTTCCTGGCAGCTCCCACCTCACTGGAAAATGTGTCCTGAACCCAAAGCCCAGCATGACCTCTGAGATAATCTGGGCATAGCTCTTCAGATGTACTTTGGCAGCACTTCTGCTGAGGTGAACAGGAGCCAGCAGTGCCAGGAGGCTGCCCAGTACTGGAACGTTTTTAAATATGCTGATTTAATCTATGCACCTGCTGCAAACCTGGGGTGCAAAGATAAAATTCCCAATTGGGAATCCAGAAGGGGAGGTGGTAGAAAGCACAGGGTCTGGTAATGTTGGTGTGTTGTGATGACAGAAAAATAGGTAATTGGATTTGCCTGCTGCCAAGAAAATTAAGGTCAAAACCTGACATTTCCTTTCATAAATCTGAGAATCTCTTGAGGCAGATTAAATGAATAATTCACCACCACCAAAGAGAAAGTCTCAGTGCCATGGCTGGGCAGGATTTAAGGAACATATTGCTATTATTTTACAGCCTGCAGGAAGGTGAACTGAGATTTTTTAGGGTACCCAAAAGCACAGCTCCCCCCAAAGACAAAGATTTATGAGCAGCGACCATGCAGACACTGTTTTTTTTCCCTTTAATTCTTTTCTAGGAAATGCTTAATAAATATCCAGGATAACAGAAAAGTGGAGCCAGAACAGTAGGAAGAGTCAAAAATAATCTGGTCTGGAGTTTTATTTTATTTGCATTGAAGCCAGAATAAATAGATGCAGATAGACATTTCTTTCACTCTTAAAATACTGCTGCTGAGACCAGCCTTGGCCACTGAGAGAGATGTTGATCTCTCTTGCATGTTGTTCATTTTATAAAGCCCCATTAAGGTCAACCTAATATCCCTGGAATAAAAGCATTAAGTCAAGTAAAACTTCTAAGACAGTGAACCTTCTCAACAGAGAAGGGAAATGTATTGAGTTAATCCAATCTTGTTTAGAGATCTCTTTTAGGATAAGGAAAATTTGTCATAGATCCTACTGAATGGTAATTTTCTAGATCTCTCCTGCTTTAAAACTGAGGGTCAGGGAAAAAAAAACCCTGTACACTGTGGAGAGCAACTTTATGTTTTCCATCAGGGTCCTTCTGCCTTCAGAATCCGATAAATATTAAATATTCAAAGAAAAATTATATTTGGCTTCATGATCATTATTATTACTCTCATTTCTTCATCATTAATCCCAGGAGAAATCCCTCTCACCTTGCCACAAACTGACATAAAACCTGCCCAGCTGTTTTAGCAAATGCTCCATTTCCTGATTTCTAATCTGCTTTAAGCAATTAAAATGAACTGATTTTAATCAGCACAGACAGACACAATCATGAACTATCAAGCAGCCAGGCAGGTTTCCCAAAAACCCCAGGAGAGGGTTGGAGAAGTCTGGGACTCACGAATATTGGCTGGTTTCGTTGTGCCCAACATCTGGGGAATGCAGCTTCTGCACTAAGATCCGGATGATGCAGATGAAGAGGATGAAGTTCACCTGTCAAGATGGGAAGAGAAGGGTGAAACATCAGTTTGACTCCAGGGAAAAGAGCCCATCACTAGGGGGGATTCCTCCCACTGGGATGTTTTTGCCATGGGATGAGCTGCTGTGTAAGGAGCCATGAGCAGGGAGCCCCGCTCGGGGCGGGGAGCACACAGACAACTGGCACAGGATGGCATCTTGGGCCTGACATCAGCCTGCTTGGGACTTCGTGTCATACATCCCAAGTATGATGATGTCAAGCCCATCGAGCACAGCTCCGCACGACGTCCTGGGAAAGAGCCTTGGGGGCAGCTGCTGAGCCTGGAGAGCCAGGGAAACCAAACCACAGCAAACCACAGCAAACCAAACCACAGCAAACCACAGCAAACCACAGCAAACCAAACCACAGCAAACCACAGCAAACCACAGCAAACCACAGCAAACCACAGCAAACCAAACCACAGCAAACCAAACCACAGCAAACCACAGCAAACCAAACCAAACCACACCATACCACACCAAACCACACCAATCCACACCAAACCACACCACAGCAAACCACAGCAAACCAAACCAAACCACAGCAAACCACACCACAGCAAAGCACACCACGAGGCAGGATCCACTGCAGAGTTCCTCTGCTCAAGCCTATTTTAAGCTGTAGGGTTTAGTTTTTATGTCGTTCAGAACTGCTTTAGTGTCTAACTCTACGAGTCCATAGCCTGTCTGCTCCTGTTCTCCCGTTTTATTCAGACAGAAAAATTCCTCTCTAGGCCTCGAACTCAAGGACACCTCACTGTCTCAGGCCCCAGGAGATGGAAACAACAGTGAACTGGGGGAGAAAACTTGGAGGAAATGACTTCATTACCTGAAGGAGTAATTGAAGGATTAACCCCAGGTATGTAAATGGATGAAATTATAACTGTGAAAAACTCGTGACCATCACCTGTAGTCTGGTTTCAGGCCTGATATTTGTGTTTCTGGTGTTTCATCCCAGGGAAAGAACATAAACACCAGGAGATGTTTTTGTAACAGTGTCCATGTCGTGGATTCTTCTGGGGGGAGGGATCTCTCTTGATGTCCCTCAGGTTTGACCAATGTGGGTGAAGAGGTTTGTCTCTCACCAACCACATTGCTCTGTGGAAAATTGTATACAAGGGGAAACGATCCCTAGTAAAGTCACTTTATGCAGCCTTGAGAAAAATCCCAAAAGGAGTGTGTGTTGTGTGTTATCAAACAGTGACCATCCTCCCCTGGGGTGCAGCCCCTCAGAGGCTTCTGACTGCCCCAGGGTCACCTGTGGAAGCCCTTTAATAAATACCTGCTTTTATTCTCTAAATCCTGTCTAGCCCCTGTTTCAGGTAGCCACTCCAAGGCATCATTCTGGCCATGGAGTCCTTGTGCAGCAAGGGATAAAGCTCACCAGGGCAGCCTCCCCAAGACCTCAGCTCCCTCACCAAGGGGGAACATTCCCTCCTGGCATGTTAGACCAGAGCAGCCTGGCTGATACCCAGAGTTCAGGTGGTTCTTTTCACCCCCAAATCTCACAGTTCTCCACCAATGTACTCAAGCACTGTGGACCTTATTTAATAGCCAAGGTGTAGAGCTAGGAATGGGAATGTCCTGATGGCATGGGTTGAATGCAAACCTGATTCTTTCAAGGCCCTCTCTGTTGAGTCATCCTGTTACTCATGCAACACAGACAACAGAAAAGCAGTGACAGATTTCTGAGGACTTAGCTCAGTTCTAGTTTGGCACACAAGCCCTTTCCTTATCCTTTCATGGTCAGTGAATGTGCAAATGATTCTGATTTTTAGAGGCTCAGCAGCTGGAAGGGATTGTGTTAAACCAGCCAATCTGATTCTCTGCAAAAATAGATTATAAGATTTCTTCCAGCAATTCCTGCACTTATCACAGCAATACATGAATAAAACCGACTGAAGCCCATCTCTCAAATAGACACTCTTTTTTCAAATGGATATTAATTGAATTTCTTAGTTATGATGTATTGCCTAATCACTTCTTACCTATCCTGAGCCATTTATTGTAGTTGCTATGTTCTAAAGTTTGTATTTATTTCCTCAAAAAAATGATTTGTGAGTTTGGTTTGGTGGCAAGTGAAATTTATTAGTCCAAACCAGCATTATCTAGATCAATTACACTAATGAGCTTTGATAGCACACAAGCTGCTGCAAGGAAGGCAAGAATGGAGCAATTAAATTCTGACTGTGTTGGCTTGGGGCAATCAAGAGCAAACACAGAGTGCAGTGTGATAGAAGGGCTTGGAATTCCATGGCAGAAGATACAGGAATCAGGCTATTGGAGAAGTTGTTTAGGTTATTTTTTATCCCTGGAGTATAATCAAAGGTAATCAATGCCTTCCCAGTGCCTAACACCTTGTACACAAGATATATCTCATGTGCCTTAAAGATCTTATAGATCTCGTATATGTATTTCTTCCTTACACTGAGATATCAGCTGTATTCCCATGGATTTGGAAGAAATGCTGCATTACCCCCTGGAGAAACCTGCTGTTCATCAGCCAGGAGCAATCATTCCCTTCCTTTAGGACAGATTTATAGGATATCTGCTGAAGGAAATCAGGAACTGCTGGGTAAATTCTGTCTGGCAACGAGGAAAAGATTTATTGGCCAAAAGAAAATACAGACCCATTGATCCAAGGAGAACAAAAGGGTGTGCTTTTTGACTGAAAGCTTATCTCAGGAAAGGGGAAATACTATCTATGGTTTCCAGGATGATATAAATATTTGGAGATGTGTCATCTAACTACTGTATTTCTTTCCATGAGGTAAACAGAGCAAGATGTCATTATTGAAACCTTCAGTCTGGAATCCCTGCACGATAAATGTTACAGAAAAAAAAAAATCTTCTTGTAAAGGTCAATGTACATGGAATAAGAAGAATGTCTAAGGAAAGATTTCTGTTTTAAAGAGATGTATTTGATTTGTTGCATTTTTTTTGCTTCCCTTCCCACACTCTTTACTTCACTCGAGGAAACTCAAAACTGTGTTAACTCCAGTTCATTTGATTTTAAGGTTTGGATCCATGCCCAACAGAACAAAGCTCAACAAGGATGGAAGGACCCAGAGTTCCTGAGAAGTGTCCTGGTTTCTATGGTCAGGATTGATCATATCCAGAGAATTAAATTAAAATACTTCTGATTTTTCTGGAAATTAGCCAAGCTTCTCTAGAACTTGCTCCAAAAATACCCAGCTGGAATGCAACCCTGTACTGGATGCAAGAGGCAAACTCCTGAGGGAATTCATCCACTCCCTTTTCATCTAAGTGGAAATTTGTGGTAGGACTCATCTTGTGCTAATGTGTAGCATTGACATCTACAACTGAACCAGTCACTCTGGTCAGCTCAGAGGAGCAAACCCACTCCTAGCACAGGTCAGCTGATGGGACTCAGGCATCCCCTGATTCCTCAGGCAAAGTGAGACTTTCCTGCATGGACACCCACATTCCTCAATCCCCTCTGGCCACACACCCCTCTAAGTCTAGTTTCAAGCCTGATGTTTTGGGTTTCTGATGTTCTTTCTCAGGAAAGTGTGATAAACACAGTAGAATGTTTTTGTAATAATATTTATGCTATTCATTCCTTCTGACAGGAGGGATTTCTTCTTGCTGTCCCTCTGATTTGACCAATGTGACTGAAGAGGTTTGTCTTCTTTCACCAATCACATTGGCCTGTGTAAAATTGTATATAAGGGAGAGTCATCCCTAATAAGAGTAATTTTTCTTAGCCTTCTAAATCACAGAGTCTGTGTTGTGTGTTATCTGAAACAGTGACAAGCTCCCATGGACACTGCACCAAGGAGATGGAGGTGATCAAAGCTCTCACATCAACTGAGCTCCACCCTGGTGGCCTGGTCACTCAAACTCCTCCCTTGGTCCATGCTGCAGGGGAGGGAGTTTATCTGAGGGAGGAATTTCCTCAGCTTAAGGCAAATATTCAGTGCACAGTGGGATTTTACCTGGCAGTGCATTTTCCTTGGACACTCACAGGACACTTCTCAACACCCCTTCACCCCTCCCCACTTAGGACTAAAGATGGCTTTGCAGCCAGCAGAATGTGCTGATACTTTACCAAGATAGACACCAAAATAGGAGTTTTAATGATCCACCAGAATGGGGATTCCACTATTTCCTCCCAGCACCTAAAAAGAAACAAAGCCAGACTTAAAACATCAAGCACAGCAAGCAAGCAGGTCTGTAACCTTCTCAGCTTTCCCTAAAAGCTAAGTTTTGCTAGGCTGAGTTGTGTGAAGAGGACTAAACCTAATGTGTATGGACTGGGAATGGCCAAAACTTGCTTTGCAGTGGGTGTGAGCACTGGTAGGTACCAGATATCCCAGAGGTAATCCCAATTTTTTCCCCTTGGCCATGGAATGGGCTGGAGGATGTTAGGCAGGGTGATTGTGTGGGAGGATGGTGATTTTCTTAACTTCTCCTACACTGAGCTCTGTTGCAGGGAAATTCTATCAAAACCATGGAAATTGATAAAAATTTATGAAAATATTTATCTGGGCTCCAGTGCTCTCCAGCACCCTGGATGGAGGGGGTTTGATAAGCACTGAGAAATTGGCACCAGCAAAAAAAAATTGGGAGCAGCAGAAAAAAAAAACCAAAACCAAAACATCACGTCCTTCTGAAAAAAATAACAGCCAGTGGTGGGGTTGGTCCCACTAAATCCAGCAAGCTGGAATAGTTGGAGCTATGGATTGAGTTAAAAAAGTCCAGGGTGGGTTTTATTTCCACCTGAAGCCAGAGCTGTCTGCTCACCTGGGACTGCATTTTAAAGGCCACGAGGAAATGGGAGCAAAGGAGTGATGTGCAAATGACTGATGTTGCTTGGGACACACTTATCTGCACAGTCAGGTGACAGAAGGTGCCTTTTGAGGAAAGCATTCATGGAAATTGGGCTGCTTTCATGTAAGAATAGATTAGTGGAGCCTCCTGTAGACAATTCCACCCAGATTCAGCTGCTCTGATTCCAAATGTTGGCAGGGAAGGCAGCAGGAGATGAAGAGAGGCACTTTTAGGGCACTTTTTTCCTGAGACCTATTTTAAGCATCAACTTCAGGAGGATAAAAATTTCCCTCTGTGGACTACACTGACTTAAATCTGCCCTAACTCTGCAGGAAGAGGGAGCTCACATACAGAAGCCAACAGTCAGGTGTATGCTGCCCTTTCATTTAGAATTAAAGTGGCCCTAATAATGTCTAGTGCACTTCATTTTTGAAATTGAGACAGTTTGAGTGAAGGTCACTTTCATTTGAAGCTGGGATGGTTAAAAAAAGGCTCAGTGTTGTTTAACCAATCTTACCTAATTAGGGTTTGTCTAATGTGGATTAATTTTCTGTAATTTTTCTCTGCAGGTAATGAAAAAAAATCTGTGCAAGGTATTAGTATATTCTGTCAATTCATGCTGTTTTACTCAGCACAAAAATGTAGGGCTTTAAAGCCCTCAGAAAATGCAAAGAATTCTGCATTTTTGTTAAGAATTGTTGGAGCTCAATGGGAATATATAGTAAGAAAAACTGGTATGCAGAATGGTTAAATCCTCCTGCCTCTGTCTCATTGTAGAGGCTATTTATTAACAGAGTAAATAAGGTCATTTTTATGCAGATAGAGTGAAACCATAAAGGAAGTGAGTAGCCCTCAGGAAATGTGCTGGGGTGACTATAAATCAAAAATGCAGTGAGAAATCTGAGCTGCTCCTCGTACTGAAAAAAGGGCAAATCAGGACACGTGGAGGGGGAGAATGCACGGGAGAAAATGGACTTAACTCCAGGAAGCAAATGCAAGAAGTGAGGGAATGCACACTGAGGAGAGAATGAGCACTTGATTCTGCATCTCTCTGGGGTGTTTTCCTATAAAACCCTCCCCAGTTGCTGCAGTCTGTGTGCCTGAATGAAGGCAAGAATGAGGATTTCAGGATCAAGTCCTCTGGCACACATGCTCGGATAACTCTGGTATCTGCCTCATTTTCTTAGCTGCATTCTATCTGCTTCTCATACAAAATATCAAAATCTGCTGCTAGGTTAAAAGGGTTGAAGAATAGATCTTAAAAAAAGCAAAAAGAAGGGATTTTTTTAGCCTTTTCCTGTGGGAGAGGATTGGGTGTGTTTATTAATTCCCTGCTGAATGTTTAGTGCCAATTCTGCAGGGTGCAAAGCTCTGCTCTGAGCACGGGGCCAAATGCAACCATCAAAGGTGTGCTCACAAATTCCCTGCAAATACCCTGCCCAAGGAGCAAAGAGGGCGAGGGATTGACCTTAAATGACATTTCAGGGAGGACCTTGGAGCGTTTCCTGGTTCCTGGTGGCAGGGAGAGGTGCCACAGCTGCTGGGTTTTGGGTTACTGAGGCTGCAGGGCTTTCCTTGGCCAGAAAGAAAAGCAGATTTCTCAAGGAAAGGTAACTGAGTGCACAGGCTTACCCAACATCGAAAAAGTAAATCCTGACAATAGTCCAGGCAGTGATGAACACCAAGGGGGCACCTGAGGAGAGGAGAGAAGGTGTCAGAAATCATGATCAGAGGGTTACCTGGTTTCATTACCAGATTATTTAAAATCTGCCTCATTTCTCAGAGCTGTTCTCCCTCACTCTGCAACTCTCCTGTGTGATTGAGGGGATGCCTTCCCTCAGGGGTGGGAAAATACTTCACATTTTCAACCCTCACACGCCAAACAGGCAAGGTTGCCTTTCCCTCCCTGTGGCCATGCAAGATCAGCCCCCTGGAGCTGCTCCCAGCACTTTGATATTCCTGCTGCTGTGCCTAGAAAAACCTTCCAGGGCTGAAATGCAAGGAGTAGGGATCACTCAGACACCTGCAGTGTGGACACCAGGCTCTCTTTAGGATCAGAATTGTGTGTTTCTCACACACAGCTCATCCAGCTACATTAAATATTTGATTTATAACAATAAATATGAAATATCCCTGGACTCTTTGGCCCTGTGAGGGAGCCTGGTGTGCTGAGGTCACACACAGCTGGCTGTGGTGGGCCAGGTGAAGCTGCCTCTGCTGCTCACTCCAGGATCTTCCAGATTAGGGTGGTCCTGTCCCATCCTTGTGCTGGCTCTTTTCTCTCTCTGACTGGATTTAGGTTGGAAATACTCCAGGAAGGACATGTCTCTTTGCTCTGTGTTACTCACACATTGTGTACACTTCATTATCAGTGAGTTCCAAGTGAAATCATATTAAAGTCAGTAAAAACTGCAATTAGAGCATCCAAATTATTAATTCATGTACAATCCATTCCAGATCCTTCCCTGATGCTCTTGCAAATGATGGATGACTGAAAGGCCAAAAGCTCCCTCAAGCCCTTGCCATGTTCTGGAATTGCCTTTCTGCACCCAAGCAACCTCAGGACACATTTGGAGTGCAAAAAAATTCCTTTGATTTAAGTCATTACCTTCATGCACTTGCCTTTAAAACCAGCCAGCTCTCCTGTGTTGAAATAAAGAATATCTGGAGCAGAGGGTGAGTTTGGCAAAGGTGTGACCTGAGTAACTGAAGCCAGACCTGCTCCCATCATCCCTCCTCCTGCCCAGAGCATGGAGAATCATCTCTCCTCTGCAGTGTGAAGCTGTCACTTGCAATGGAAGTTACTCCGTGGATAATTGATCAAATCCTGAGTCCAAGCACATCCCTGGACATGGCACAATTTTATTTTACCTCTTCTTCTCAAGATTCTTCCCTGCTCTAATTATTTCTCAGTTTTGGCTATCAAGAGCATGCAGTAGAAAGTTATTTGCTTACTTAAATATAAGTCTTCAACTAAATGGCATGAAGGGGAAAAAAGATCTCTCCTTTTTGGAGAAATAAAAGAAGTTGACCTGGTAGGATTAATGTGCAGAAGTCAGCGATTCAGTTGTGAGTTACTTTGTGAAGAGCTTAATTCTCTCTTCTTTGCAATTTTTCTTATTTTGTTCTGCTCTATTTATTTTATTTTATTTCTTTTATTTTATATTCTTTATATGATTTTAATTTAATTTTATTTGATGTGTTCGAGACTGGATTTGCATTAAGGCTGGGGAAAGCAGCAGTGCAGTGAGCAGGAGGTTGTCAGCATTAGCACACAGGTGAGGGGATCTCAGGGCAGCTGGCTGGCCAGAAGTCAGGGTCTGGTTCAGCCCAGGAGCTCAGCTTTGCTGGGATCCATCTTTACAATTTAAGGCCAATGCGTGATATAAAATTCAGGATCCCAGTCAGGATCAAAAAATTGCTTCCCAATATCCAACCTAAATCTGCTCTCTGTCAGTTTGAAGCCATTCCCAGTGTCCTGTCCCTCCATCCCTTGTCCCCAGCCCCTGGAGACCCTTCAGGCTCTGGAAGGGGCTCTGAGCTCTCCCTGGAGCTTCTCTCCAGGTGAACACTCCCAGCTCTCCAGCCTGGCTCCAGAGGCTCTCCAACCCTGGGAGCAGCTCTGTGATCTCCTCTGGGGTTGCCCCAACACCTCCACACCCTTCTTATTTTGGGGACCCCATGGCTGGGTGAACCTCTGCAGGTGGAGTCTCAGATGAGGAGAGCAGAGGGACAGAATCACCTCCCTCAACCTGCTGGCCACGTTTCTTTAGAAGAGCCCAGGACACAGTTGGGTTTTTGGGCACTCTCATGCACCAGCCACCCCAAATCCTTCTCAGGACTTAGTGGGGCTGGGTGCTGTCTGCACCATCTCTGCCCCACCTGAGTCCCCAGGTATCTGTGCTAAATTCCTGCCAGAAATGCCAGCCAGGGTGCCCTCCTGGTGTCCATCCTGGAGGAGATGCCTACCCCAGCCGATCAGGATGTACCACCAGAAGTATTTCCTCTCTGAGAAGAAGGAGATGACCAGCAGGGTGTGAAGGTACAGCCCCTCCACCAGCAGCCAGAAGAAGTTGGCCATGACACAGTACTGGAAGAAAACCATCATGGCCTTGCAGCCCACCTGGAAGAGAAGAAATGAACAGTGGTGAACTGTTGGAATCCTGGGCACAGAGGATTTCAGGCTTTCTGTGCTGGCAGAGAATGATCCACAAAGACAGACTGCACTGACCTGAGGGCGTGGGAGAGGCTCCAAAACTGAGTGAGAGCACTGAGAGTGTGAGTGGGGAGGGGAACAGGAGTGTGTTAGAGCACAGGGGGAGAGATTGAGAATTTAAAGTGTCTGGTTAAAATAATATATATGGAAAAAGATGGAGGGTTTAGGGCATAGTCTCCTTCTCCACCAGTTTGGGTGATTTTGTGTGATTGGTTGAAAAAATATGCATTGCGGGACATGGGTGGCTGGTTATTGGGTTAAAAGTTAAAATAAATTAGTTGGCATCTCATAATTGGGTAGTTTAGGCTTAAAAAGACCTTGAAGACTTCACTCTGTGCTCCATTTTTGCTCTGCTAACTCAGCATGCAGAAGCACTCACAGTCAGTGAGGCTGTGACTGAGATAAGAAACAACAAATATCCAAGTCCAAACAAGAATTGTGCCTCTTGTGCTTTTAATTCTGACCCTGAGAAGAAGAACCTGGTAAAGAAAAGGGGTTCCCCACAGTGAACTGTAGCACATTCCCACAGGAAGGAAATTTCCCCCAAAGTATCACTGACCCTTGCTCTGAGTGCATCTTTGGGATTGCTTTGTGCAGCACTTGAACTCCTTATGGAATGAATTCTATGGTGAAAAGTCAAGTCTGCAAAAAGTTTTTCCTCTTTAGGACAAGAAGGACTGGGATATGTATTTTTAAAATGAAGGATAGGCAGGAGAAGCAGGGCAAGCACACAAAAGCATGCACACAGCTTTTATTGCTCTGGAAGGGGAGAGATTTGAAAAGGGAAGGTGAATTGTTTGCCTTCAGGAAATGAATAATTAAACACAGCAACTTGCTGTGTGGAGATTTCACTGTAGCACAGGTAAGGGGAACAGCTCCCTTAGCAAAGAAATAAATACAAATGGAAATTTCTGACACTTCAGGGAAATTTCTGACACTTTGCACCCACTGCATCACTACACACCCTCGAGATGTTGACTCAGCAATTGCCCTGTTGCTTTCACTGGGTGATACCCTGCACTTTCTGGGGCAGGTGTTTGCTCTCCCTCCTGGTTGTTGGCACTTCCCCTGTGCAGAATGTTTGATTTAGGGCCATAATTTGCACCACAAGACCTCATTTTCCCCTGTACTCTGAAAGCAGCAGTTGTGAAACACTGGTTGAAAGGAGAAGCGTGGAAAGAGTTTTTCCAATGGCACATGTTTGGGGAGGGACTGTCCCCACCCTGAGCCCTCCCCAAAACTCAGTGTGTGACACTGGGGATGGTGCTGGGCTCCTGAGAATCAACATCTGTGCACATCAGCTCCCTCCTGTGAGGCACAGCACAAGCCCAGACTGGCTGAGGGGTGGGGATGGGGGAAGGTGGAGGCAGAGCAGGTGAACTCCCTTCCTGTGCTCTGGTTTTCCAGGCCTGGAGCTTCTGAGTTTTTAGTGCTCTGTTTTTTTCCTGATGTTTTGGGTTTCTGAAGCTTGTTCCCACAGCTTGCACATAAACATCAGGATTATTCTGGTAAAGATACTCGTGTTTGGAATTCTCTCTGTGGGCTGGACTTTCTTTTGTTGTCCCTCTGGTTTGGGCAGTGTGGGTGAAGAGTTCTGTCACCCATTCACCAGTCACAGTGGCCTGCACAAAATGTATAAAAAGGGAAAAAGAGTGTTTTGAATAAATGGAGTCAGATTGCTCTCTCCAAGCTGTTTGGAGAGAAATTTCATGTTGTGTGTTTTTCATCACAGCAACACCTTCAGAATATTCTGTGTGTGACTTCAGGGATTGCCATGGAGGGAAGATGGCACAGAATCACAAGATCCCAGAATCACTGGGTTGGAAGAGACCTGCAGGGCCATCGAGCCCAATCCATCCCTAACACCTCAAGCAGACCCTGGCAGGGCTGAGCTGGCAGAGGCTGGGAGTGCAGCAGCCCCATCCTGATGGCACCACCACACATTTGCTTTCTCCCTGACTTCGTGTGACATTGCCAGCCCTCCTTCCCTTCCCCCAAAGCCTGCTTGGTGTGTCTGGTGTGGGTGAATTCCTGTGTGGTTTCACTCTGGTGGTGCTTGGCCCTAATTCAGCAGCTCCCAGGTGAGACACGAGGTTTAAGGGGGCAGATTTGATGCATCTCAACCACCTGACTGCAAAACAAGGATTTCCTTTGGGGATTGTACACCAGGGGATCACTTCTGGATGGCTGCACTGAACTCATGGCAGAGCACAAGGACAAGGGAAGGCTGCTCACAAGCAGTGCATGTGATTTCTGCCCTGCAGAGTCTCTCAGGAAGGGATTTCCAGCCTGACTTTGCAGAGCTATTGCTGTACAGAGAGAAAGCTGTGCTGAACTCAGGCTGTGGCAGCAGAAATCTGCAATTTCTGCTGCCAGGATTTCATGGGATGTGTTCAACAGATCTTTAAGCTGACTTAAAGATAACATTGAAATATCCAATCCATCCCCTCTTCTCCCAACCATGACAAATATCAATTTTGTGACCCTAATTCCTCCCTTAAAGTGGTGGTGGCTTGTCACAAAGCTGAGGTGGATCATGGCTAGCAGTTGGATCTGGTCATCTCCAAGGTCTTTCCAACCCTAATGATTCTATGGATTTATTTCTCCATGTACATGGGCACCAGCTGAGTTTTGGCAACTTCTTCTCTGCAGGACCTGTAGCAGATCAATTATTCTTTGCTCCTTGCTGAGGGATATTGGCTTATTTGAGCAGTTCCTACCACTCCTGGAATTTTTGGTTTTACCTGGAGAAAAGACCTTTTTTATGCACCTTTTTAGGGCATGGCTGTAATATCTTGCAGCCAGGGAATGCCCTGTGGTATGGGGATGTTCTGCACTGGAAAGTGTTGGATGCACTGTCCTGTCCTTAAAATTAAATGACATTTTTCCACTGCCTGGGCTTGCTACTGTTGCCTAAAATGAGTAATTTTAGAGCAGATTTTTGTGTGAGAGGTGCAGTTTGATTGTAGCTGATTCCATTGATCCTCTTTGGCAGTGGCACATTTGGGAAACAGCCCCTCCTGGCTTTTGGGAAACCTTATTCCATGCAGCACTTGGTAATAGGTCTCCACCTTTCTGATTGATTAAATTCAGCCTCAGAGAGGCTGGTTTAATGCTGGGGAATAAAATTCTATTTTATGTAAGATCCCTTACCCTTTGGATGACAGACACAGGGCAGAGATGAACCATTACATCTCTAGAATTTATTTTCTTTCATAAAGAGCAGACTTCATGATGTGTCACTGTTGAAAGACTAACATGGGCTATTTTTAGACAGACATTTTCAAGAGGAAAAGCTGAATTACATCACTGCTTTCTCTACTCTCTCTTCTCCCACAGGCTCATTTACAGATTATCTCCCTGTCTTCCCTTGGGGATCTTCCTCTGCTCATATCCACAGGAGATGTGGCAGTGAGATGGTTTTTCCTTTCATTTTGTGGATGGCACATCTACTCAAGTGGCTCCTCTCTTGTTCCTCCCTTTGGACCTGCACCAGGCAGGTGCCATTTGTTTTCCCCATGAAAATCCCTGCTTTTCCACACGTGATTCCAATGGCTGAGCACTGGGAAGGATTCTGCCTCCAGCCAACGAGGCATTTGGCTCCTGACCCCTCCTGAGAAACTCTTGGACCCCAACACATTTGTTCTTTGCAAATTCCTTGTAGGCAATCAGGAAATTTAATCTTGATTATTGTAGAAGTTTGCTTGAGGATGGGGCCTGTCTTAGACCTGCTCCAGGGCTTTCAAGAGGAAGAGGCAAAGAGAAGAGACACAGGGTGGGAACAAGAAGGCTGAGTTAAAAACCCTGCCAGGCTTTTCCTTGTGCCCAGTAGCACACTTTACTTTAGTAAATAATCTTAGCCCTGAGAAAAAACCTCTTTCTCTTCATTTTTTAGGTGAGTCAATGGTCACTACATCAGTTTTATGACCCACCTATAAAAATGCAGTTCGGATGCTGGAGGCAGTAATTAGCTCAGAGCTGAATCTGCACTGAATATAAATACATCATTCTCCTCAGTGGCAGTATCTCTGCTCATTCATAACTCCTGAAGGTTGTCAGTCTGGACCAGCTGATGAATTTCTCAAGCTCAATATGAGCAGCTTAGCTGCACAGGAATTGGCCTGAGTTTTTGAGGTACACGCACACACCCAACTCACATCCACAATCAGCCTCCTGATTGCAATAACAATGTTAGAAAAGGCAATCAGCTCCACAGAAATGCCAACACAAGCCTCCCTTGCCTTCTTTAGTAGGAATATTTTGTTAAAAGTTTAGGATTTGGGTTCAGGAAGGATTTAGACCAAAGAAGTACAAAGGAGCACTTGAGTGATTGATTTTCCCACCTGCCACAGCTGGACTGGGAATACTGGAGTCTCACTGCCCAAGTCACAAGAATCCCCACCACAAGACCTCCCCCTGTACAGAAATGGAATAGTTTGATTTGGAAGGGATCTTTTAAAGGCCCTACCCCATCTGACCTGCCCTGTGTGTGGACAGCACCCCACGCTCCTCCCTTGTACCCATAAACTCTGCGGCTCCCTGTGCTGTGGAACCTTTGGGGCAGGGCACCAAACCATATTTTGTAGTCTGAGTTCTCAGGCCAGGAATTTCTGAGTTTCTAAAGCTCTGTTTTCCTGATGTCTTGGATTACTGAAATCCCTTTCCCAGGAGAAAGAACAAAACATCAACACTGTTTTTGGTACTCGAGTTGTTCATTCTTTCCGTGGGAGGGATTTTCTTTTGCTGTCCCTCTGTGGCCAATGTGGGTGAAGAGTTCTGTCTCTTGCTCACCAATCACAGTGTTCTGTGGAAAATGTATGTAAGGGAACAAATTCTTGAAACAAAGATTCTACTTCATGCAGCCCTTGAAGAAATTTCACAGGAGTCTGTGTCGTGTGTGTTATCGCAACAGCGACAATGTTTAAGTCAGCTTAAAGATAAATTGAACACAGCCCATGCAATCCTGGCCAGTGATGCAGCTCTTGGCTTTATTTATGGAGTTGGAACAGCACATCCAGCAAAAAATGTGGGCTCAGATTTGCCTCAATCCATCAATCATAAAACCTTGGGACCTCAAAATTCTCCTTTAAGACGCTTTGGTGCTGTTACCTGGGCTGCCACCAGCACTGCAGCAGAAGAGAGTTACACTGAGATTCCTGCAGGTCTCTTCCACAGAAGACTGATAAAAACTCATTTTCCCAGTGACAGATTTATCCAGCACTTGTGTTTTATGTGGCCCAGAAGACAGGATCTGTGTGCTGACTGGCTCGTGCTGCCTCTGCTGATCAGGAGCTGATCCTCCCCCCAGCCTGGTCAAAGAGGCTTCCCTGACCTTGTTTAAAACTTCTCATCAATGCCACTCATGACCTGGAAGATGGGACAGCACTGGGCTGGTATCACCTGCTATGGAGATGCTGAAATTAAGAATTTCCAGCACAGAGACTGGCCCAGCTGTACATCTCCATAACTCTAGTTCCACTTTAGACACTCCTAATCATAATTAAATTCAGGAATATATCACTTTTGAGCTGTACCCCTTCTGTTGAGACATCCACTTTACCCAAAGCATAATGAAATCTGTGATAATGATCTAATGACCAAATAATTGCTCTGCTTGTAAGGTTACACAACATGATTAATTCCCCATCTCACTATTGTGGCACTGGAATTCATGTAAGTGTCAAATTCACAATAATTTTATAATTTAGCTGCTCTGTGCATGGCTAAGCATGGCCCATTAATTTCTGTGCATGTGGCATGGAGATGTCAGGATGGACTTGGTTTCCAAACACATATTCTCAATTTTCATGGGGGATTTTTCTCTGCTTTTTACTTAACTTTTAGTTCACAGAATCAGAGAATCTTTGGTTTGGAAAAGACTTTTATTATCATCGAATCCTACTGTAAATCCAGCACTGTCAAGGCCACCAATAAACTGTGTCTCCAAGAGAGAGAAAAAGAGAAAGAGAGAAAGAGAAAAGAGAAAGAGAAAGAGAGAAACAGAGGAAAGAGAAAGAGAGAAAGAGGGAAAAATAAAAATAAAAGAAAGAGGAAGAGAAAGAAAAATAGGAAAAGAAAAAAAAAGAAAAAAGAAAAAAAGAAAATGTAAAAGAAAGAAAAAGAGAAACAGATAAAAAGAAAAAGGAAAAGACAAAACCCCCTAACTTATGCTAACTTAGGCTTAGCACACCCAACCTGATGTGTAATAATAGCAAAAAGCAAATTAAAACCAAACAAGCCAGACTGCCTGGCAAAAAGCCATCACTTTCATTTCTTCCCTCAGTTTAATTGCAGTTGTAGACCAGATTCAAACAGGTGGGCAATAAAAAAAGCCCCACAAAGTTTATGTTCAGCAATGAAAGTGAATTTTCTTCAAATACTCAAACGAGAAAATTCCTCCTAAATCAATGTGGTGCCTTCCCTGCCTCCCTCTCATGGGGTGTGACTAGCAGGGAATTTCAGACAATAAATTGCTGCACATGTGGGTGGCTCAGCAGGTTTTCCTGGAAGATGCACAGAAATTTAGGGTGTTAAGAACAATATCTATGAATGAAGAAATGTGATTCAAGAAATTCTTCAAAGGCCACCTTGACAGAGGCAAAGTGGCTCAGGATGGAAGCACACAGACTCCAGTTTGAAAGTCTCTGTCAAAGCAATTTATGATCTGTCAGGACTTATGAAAAATAAAAGACCTTCATGGGATTAGTAAGCTTATGTCTTGATGATGAACCTTTCAGAGCTTCAACTCTAAGCACAAAAATGTTGAGAGTACAGACAGAGCAATGTAACTGGATTCATGGCCAGTGTCTGTCTCAGGCACAGGGAGCAGGGATCCCAAACTCACATTTTCCCTGTTGACTTCCTGCTCTGCACCCATGTGCCCCAGAAACACTCTGCAAGTGCACTCTAAAGCCTTGGCAGTGGCTAATTAATTCAATTTATCTTTACCTGCTTTCCTTCAGGTCACAATCCATTACATTTTTGTGCACCCACCATTGCCCCAAGAGCAGCCCTGCAATACTTGCCTCGTGCCAGCTGTCACTGGGCAATTTGTGAAGCCATTATAGCCTGGATTTGTGTCTGGGCTGGTGGATTTGTTATCATCTCTTAAAGCAGAAATGCCATCCCCAGATGGATGAGCTGGGCTGCACAGCCTGACCCTGCCTCAGCCAGGGAAGGCTTTCCTGCTCCCATCAAAACCCTGAACAATGGAGACATCAGGAAAAAGCTTTTGCATCAATTTCTATTTCTTTCCTGTGCCTCTTCCACCTGAAGCAAGGCTAAACCACCAATGAGCCTGCATGGAGCATTGCATCCCTGGTTGGAGAATTATCTCTGCAGAAAGAGCTCAAGCCAAAGAAATATAAAATCCAAACTCCCAAAAGATAAACTTGGCTTTTTTATGTACCTTCACCTCTTCAGTGCCAGCTGACAGCCAGCTGAAAATGGCAAGGTATTGATAGAAACAGAATCCCAGAATGGGTTGGAAAATTTAAAGATCAACCAGTGCCAAAAAGATCAAGCTCTGTCCAACCTGGCCTGGGACACTTCCAGGAATGAGGATTTCTGAGGAAGTTACATGAGGCAGCATCTATTTCATGAGCAAAGCATGGCAGGGGCAGAGCCTGCATTGATTAAACCAAATGGAGTTGCACCAGTGAATTTTGTATTAAACGAAATGGAGTTGTACTGGTAAATTCTGTATTAAAACAAATGGAGTTGCACCAGTGAATTTTGTATTAAAACAAATGAAGCTGCACCAGTGAATTCTGTATTAAAACAAGTGGAGTTGTACTGGTAAATTTTGTATTAAACCAAATGGAGTTGTACTGGTAAATTTTGTATTAAACCAAATGGAGTTACACCAGTAAATTTTGTATTAAACCAAATGGAGTTACACCAGTAAATTTTGTATTAAACCAAATGGAGTTGTACTGGTAAATTTTGTATTAAACCAAATGGAGTTACACCAGTAAATTTGGTATTAAAACAAATGGACTTGTGCCAGTAAATGTTGTATTAAACCAAATGGAGTTTACTGGTAAATTTTGTATTAAACCAAATGGAGTTACACCAGTGAATTTTGTGCTAAACCAAATGGATTTGTGCCAGTAAATGTTGTATTAAACCAAATGGAGTTGTGCCAGTTTACATGGAGGAAAGATGTGGTGCACATGGCTGCACTTCATGCCTTGCCTGCTTCCCACGCATACAACCCTATCCTGTTGGATTCAGGAAGAAACTCTCACCTTCCCCTGACACAAGAAGCAATTTTAAACCCCATGACTGTGATCCTCAAGGTTATTTAAGAATTTCTTTTTGCTGATTTTAACAGGGGTTATGTAATTGTCAGTCTTGAAGGACTCAGCCTTTCTATTTTGTCTCTTAGAAATTCTTGTCTGATTTTTGGGAGCTGTCTTGTGAGTATTTCTGAGATGCTGATTATCTCTGGCTGGTCTAACCTGGGTGTCAGATGACTCAGAGTTGAGTTCAGATGTAAAAATAGAATTATCTTAGTAAATAGGCTAACTGTGCCTCTTTTGTGCTCATCAATCAGAGGATAATGGCACTCATGAGCACATCTTCAGTGATAAGCCAAGTCAACCAACTGAAAAAAGAGGAGGTGATCAGGGTTTTAATAAAGCCCTTCCTCACATTTGTCCCATCTTCCCTCTTTTTTTACAACTGTGCTGCGTTAAGGTGCCAGCCCATGGGGGTGGCACTGCTGTGTCAGGATCACAGAGTCACTTAAATAAAGAAAATTCCTCCTCCAGAGCTCTGCCAGGCTCTGACCTTCTGCCTTCATTCTTGGGCAATTTCCAGGATGCCTCCATTCCTTCCCTTTCCTTTCTTTCTGTTGTTCTGCATGATCTACAGGACCTTTCTCTGGGGCTTGTTTGGGGTTTTTTGTTTTGTTTTGTTCTTTTCTTTTCCTTCCCCTCTGTTTTGCTGTAAACCTTAGACTGTAGCAGTGATCATCAGATATCACCCAAGGAAACAACTGGCTCTCTAATTATTTGTTTTGCTTTAACACAAGTGCATAAAAACCCTTCTACTGTTCCATTTCTCCATCAGCCTGCATGTCATGGATCTGAGTAGCCTCACTTCTGGAAATGAAAATGTATCTGTCTTCAACTTCCATAAATAAAATTAATTTAGGAGCTTGTAGCTGTTATCAGTTTGTCCTGAGGGAATTAATATTAAAAAATTCCACCAATTTTTCACTCTGAAAATATGAGATATGCATGTAAATTCTCAACTGTTGAACTCCAACTTCCCTTTGCAAAGAACAGTTTTTGTGCTGGAATTTTTTGTTTTACTGGAATAATACAAAAGGGAAAAGATAAATGATGTGATCTCCCTTGGATGAATCTCCAGCAAGGGCAAATTTGCTCAGAGAAAGACTGAATTTCATCTGTAGAACCTGATCTTTGTTTACAGCAAACTGTTGGCTTGTCTTCAGCAAGACTGAAAATGTAAGTGGTTCATCATTATTATGCCATCTAGATATGACAGTAATGAAACTATAGCAAAACTTATCCCTAAACCCACAAAAAATGAAATAAAACAACTATTGAAGTGTTCAGTTCCAGCCTTCTATCACATTTGTTGTTTTGACTGTTGTTTTTTAAAGGGTGTTCTCCAGGGAGAGAAGGAAAGGGGAAGATGATTTGTGGGAGTGCCAAGAGGGAAGGGCACTAAACCTGAGGAAATCAGTGTGAAAACCTAAAATTTATAAGGAGGCCTCTTGAGTCTGGCAGGGAGAAAAAGATAAAAACAAAGCAGAGAAAATGAAGGCCAATCCAGGCTGTAAAATGGTGCAATTTTTCACGTGCTGTGAACAATTTGCAGATGTAACAAATCCACGTGTGGTGAGTTCTCCATCAGAAATGGCCAATGAGTGAGACACAACAGAACCTGGATGAGTCAAACCCAAGGTGTTGGAGAAATGCTCATGGGTGGTGCCACAGAGCCCTCTGAGCCTGAACATCTCCACACCCAGGTGCTTAAAGCCCCAAGGCACCAACACACTCAAGCAGGTGCCTGCTTTTAATCCATTTTAGCCAACAGGATGATTCAACCACGTGTAATTACAATTAAAAAGCTACATAAATATGAAATCTGGTTTTCCAGGCCTGGAGCTTCTGAGTTTCCAAAGCTCTGTTTTTCCTGATGTTTTGGGTTTCTGAAGCTTGTTCTCACATCTTGAACATAAACATCAGGATTGTTTCTGTAATGATACTCATGATTGGAATTTTTTCTGTGGGATGGACTGTCTTTGCTGTCCCTCTGGTTTGCCCAGTGTGGGTGAAGGACTTTTCTTTCATTTGCCAATCACAGTGGTCTGTAGCAAAATGTATAAAAAGGAGTGATTTGTTTCTAATAAACAGAGTCAGATCATCTCTCTGAGCTGCTTCAGAGAAAACTCCTGTCATGTTATTTACCACAGTGACATAAATACTTTATGAGAGAGAGGGAGGAAGAGGGTTTGGTCTCCTCGTGGTACCTGGAGCAAAATGTTGGGTCTGTGTGTGGCCATCACACCCCTCTGCTGTTTGTACCCCTGCAGAAAATTCAAGGTCCCTGTGGTGCTTTGTTTCTTACTGGAAAATCCCACAAAAATCCACTTTTGGAAGAGCTCAGTCTAAGGCTCCTCCATGAGCCAAGTGACCCACTTTGTGCCTAGAAACAAATCCAACAGATTTGGACACTGGGGAAGAGGAGAAGGAGTGAGGGATGTTTACAAAGCCCCTGGTGCTGAGTTACCTTGTGCAGGTTCTGGGTTTACAGATCATGTAAACCAACTCCTTTTAGTCCTAAAAACAAGCCCTGCTTGTCAACTCAGGGTTCCTACCCAACCAAAACAGGTTGATTTTTTTTCATCTAAGCAGCAAGGCTTCTCTTTCCCCCAGGAGTGAGTTTATCCATGGAGTAGGACCAAGGAAGTTGAGGCTACAGATGCCACACATCACTCTGCAAACATCACCCAGTGCTGGCTCATGCTGTGACTCAGTGATGCTCATCACATGTATTTTGATTTTACTGGCCCTGAAATGCTTACAGTCACATTATCAGGCACTGTGGCCCATAGAAATGCTCAATAAATTAATTTTTTGGGGTGTTTGTTCAAGTTGAACTCAGTGGCAAACCAAAACTCTTTGAGTTTAAAATTGTGGAGAGTTAATACCATGCCTAAATTGCAGTAAAGCAAATTAAAAAGGGTTTTTTATTAGAAATACATCTTTCTGTGTTGGAGTTCCTACTGTGGCCCATAGAAATGCTCAATAAATTAATTTTTTGGGGTGTTTGTTTATGATGAACGCAGTGGCAATCCAAAACTCTTTAACATGGTGGAGAGTTACCACACCTGAAGTGGCCTAAACCTCATAAAATGAAGTAAAAATGCAGGAAAGCCTATTAAAAAGTTTTTCTTTTATTACAAATACATCTTTCCATGTTGGAGTTCCTACTGTGGCCCATAGAAACGCTCAATAAATTAATTTTTTGTGGTGTTTGTTCTTGTTGAACTCAGTGGCAATCCAAAACTCTTTGAGTTTACCATGGTGGAGAGTTAACACCACGCCTGAAGTGTCCCAAATTAGGTAAAATGAAGTAAAAATGCAGGAAAAACGTTTTTTTAATTACATATACATTTTTCTGTGCTGGAGTTCCTACTTGATTGAAGCATTGACACATTTGTGGTGAAGAGCTTAACACATTTTCGTGTGGCTGGAGCACAGAACATAATTTAAAATCTTCTTACTGCAGCAGGTAAATATCAAATTGAGGACTTTGGTGCCTTCATCAGAAATGCAGGGAGAGCTTTCTGTTCATTTGGATTTCACAGCCCTAAAAGGGGGGTGTCTTTACCCTTTCATTCCCTCAAGGAACTGAGTGTGGTATTTTCTCTTCTAATGAAACACTTTTATTGATTTTTTTTTAATTTTTTTTGCCCTGTTCTAAACCAGAGCAGCGGTGAGAGCATTCAGCAAATTGTTTGTTCAAATCTCTCCCCAGACTGAACGAGCTCAAGGCCACATGCAGCCATTACACACACAACCTTCAGTGAATTTTGTGGAAAATCCTGAGTATATGAGTTAGCACCAGGTCTCCCAAGTCAAGCTTTATCCTGCAAATTCAAAGGACAAACCCAACTAAAGCCAACCTAACCTAACCCAACCAACCCCACAGGAACACGATGGATTTTAGAACAATTTTTCCTTAGAGATGAACGTTAGCTGAGGCATTTTGTGTCAGCATTTTTAGCCTAAAAATGTTGCCCAAAATGCTGATTAAAGACTGATGCAGATTTTGCAAGGGGTATGCTCAGCCTAATGTGGTGGAAACAGATTTATCCCACATAATTTTATAACTATAATGTATCATCCAGCCATTCACCCTGAGCTCAAAAATGTTCTGATGGGCACAAAGACAAAAATGTTGTAGCCATGGGGTTACCTGAAACCACAGGTAATCTGGATTCTGCAGGAAAATTCTGTAGTTACACCCAGAAATGCTTTTGGATGGACTAGAAGCAAACACTTCTCACCCAGCTCTTTGCAACTGCAGCAATCTTTTAGTCCTGATCCAGCAAAACCCAGGGCAAGCTCCCACAGGGGTGAGAGGTTGGTTCCACTCCAGTCCCCTCTTGGCTGCTCTGCCAACTGGCAGTGACAATTAATCTCTGGCAATTTATTCCACGTCTTTCTGCCCATTCATGGACCTTCCCAAGAAAATCCCATTCCAAGGGGACAGATCCTAGTGAATCACAGAGAGGGAGAAGCACCAGGGACATTCCAAAGGGAACGAATCATGCTGCACACAGTTCTTGGGAAAAGCTGAGAGGAGGCTGCTCTGGGTTTCAGCTGAGTGATGCTCAAGCAGAAATGCCATTATAACAGCAGGGTAGGGGTACAGGAAAAGCCAGCAAGCAAGGAAGAAATTGGGTGGATGGAAAAGAAAAGGGTTTTCTTTCTTTTTTTTCTTTCACCAGAAAAAAATTTTTTTTTTTCTGGTGCTGTATGACATAAAAAACAGATTCCAGAGGGATCTGCTGGAGTGCTGTGCCCAGTCCCCTGCTATTATCAGCAAGCAGCTCATCTAATGCTCTGAATTTACTATGGAGGGTTCCTGATTTTCTTTTTTTTTTTTCTTTTTTTTTTCCCTTGGATAACTTCTGATCACATCTCTTCATTTCAGTGATTTCAATTTCCTGCCTAAATTTATTCATGGCTGGTGTCCTCTTACGTCAGTGTGGCCTTTAGATAAACAACCCTTCTCCCTCCTTAATGTTTGCTCCAGCTGATAACACTGAGTTTGAAAGGCAAAAAAATAACCCAGCTCCTTTATTCCCCTTATTTATCATCCCAGTAGGGAAATCTCACAGTTGCAGACGGCGAGCGTGGGATCCTGATTCAGATAAAAAATGGATGATGATGTCTGCACATAGATTTCCTGCCTAAAGTCCTGCAGGGATCTGGTCTTTGGAGCCCAGAGAATCATCCAAAGGATTGAACAGCACTCCAGGGAACAGATTAATCAGATTAACTGTCTGTGGATGCACTTCACACACATAGATCATGTGTAGGTACTCGCTCCATAGGTGACTGAAATTAGCTTTGTGAATTTGGATCTGACTCCCATCCTCACTGAAGGAAAAGGTTTGATTGAATCCCTAAACACAAAACTCCTTTAACCAGGATATCCAAGAAATTAGCAAGTGGCTGGGAGATGGACCCAGGACTGACAGGAGCCCCAAATCCTGTATGGTATTGGGATTTACCCAAAATTTGGGATTTTCCCAAAATTTACCCAAAACTTGTGTGTTTTACCTGATAAAATCCTTAAGGTTCAAAAAGACCTCCTAGACCATCAAGTCCAGCTTCAGAAAGGATGAGATATAAAATAAATATCTCTACATTTTGGACTCTGATAATCAATTTATTCCTTCTTCATATAAGCCAAATGGCAGCAATAACGGATGTTTTTTTCTCTTCCAATGAGAAAAAGATTTGAAATCTTCCCAAAGTGCATCACATGCACGTGCAAGGTAATTTTTGGTGCATTGCTTAAGAGGGGCAAAGAAAATGAGGTGGAAATTTGGAGTGCAAGGCTACTCACTGAACTCACGAAGCAGTGCTCAGACTCCCCACTCTCAAAGAGGATGACATCCTTTATGAAGACTGCAATGGCTCTCATGATGAAGGACATGAAGAGGTGCATGTGAATGTAATTTCGAGTACAGTGTAGTTTTCTGTTGGGAAGAAATGAAAGCTTTCTGAATAACAAATCTTCTCCAAAGCATTATTTTTGTATTTACATGGTTTCTTCCACCGTGAATTAGAGTGCCAATTAAACATTAGAAACCCTGAGACAGGTTCTGGTCTGATGAACATCACCACAAATCCACTTAAGCCTCTTTAATTCCACACAATGTGGCAATCCACGTAACTGCAGCAGCACTGCTGCTTTTTCAATCCTCAGAAAAACAGGTTAAAATACAGGATGACAGAAAACAGGTCCATCCCACTGCTCTCCATGGGAAAAGAAATATTTTTGACTGAGCAGACTGTGCTGATGATAAAGGGCTGTTCTCTACAGAATGTTTCTGCTGCAATAATTCTTTTCAAAGTGAAACATCTCTTCAAGCAAGCAAATAAATTCTGAGCATCTGTTGCCAGAATTAACACATATTACAGGCTTTCTGGAGCAATGTGAAATATATTTTCACTTAAAATTTGCTGGTTGTTAATGCTACTGAGAACTACACCAGAGTTTTTTCTATCCCTTGCCCGCTAATATTTTGGAGACGAATTCTGATCAGGCAGGAGGGTTTTTTCAAGAGAGACTTTACATCAGCTAAAGTGAAAGGCCTAATAGTCTGGAAATGGGTGCTTTGTACAGACACCAGACCTCACTCAGCAGCACAATCCAATTACCACCTCTTAACGAGCCCCTGTGCACTGGCAGAGGTTGTGCTGCTGATCTCCAGGATGGCAAGATAATGGGGCTGAGCTGAGTCCCCTGTGTCTGCAGCAAGAGGCAAGGCAAGTTAAGCTGCTTCCCAGGAAGGACAAACAGGATCCTGAGAGGTTTCACCAGCCTGGCTGGCACCTTGCACCTTGTGGAGGTAATTTGCACTGTCTGATTGACTCCTCCATTGTAAGAGGAGTGGGGAGAGCACATGGGAGGAGAAGTGCAAAGTTTCTGAAGGGTGAGGCCAGCCTTGGTGTGAGAGTTACCCTAGAAAATGTGCTCTGTCTCACCTGAGGAGATAGAGCCTCATCCAAAGGGTTCCTCCATCACACAGGTCTGCTTTTAGCTCATCTCCCTTTACATAAGTGAATTTATAACAGGAGATTACATACATGCACACTTCCCCATTGGAGGCACTGAAATTTAGATGCCTGAATCAATTACAATAGAGAGCAAGAATTACTGCATTTGCAATCCACTTGATGAGCTGCAGACTGTCTGCCCATCCTTCCACGAGCCCCTGGGTCTCCTGAAGGTTCTGCATCACATCTGCCACACTTGTGCATATCTCAGGGACACCAGCAAGTTTAGAAGGTCCTGGGTGTCTCTGTCTTGCCATAGAGTGGCAGCAGGAAGTGATTTTGGGAAAGGCTTTGGGAGGAAACACGTTGCCCAGAGAAACTGTGGATGTTCCATCCCTGGAGTTGTCCATGGCTGGGTTGGATGGAGCTTTGGGCACCCTGGGATAGTGGAAGGTGTCTCTGCCCATGGCAGGGGATGGAATGAGATGATCATTAAGTTCCCTTCCCACCCAAACCATTCTGGGATTTTGTGATCCTGGATTTTTTTTGGATGCAATTTTGGAATCCATTTTGAACACCAACTGTAGGCAGAAATTCCATGGTATCCCTATGCAGCATTCTGACTGGGACTCTGTGAGATCCATCATAGAACAATCTGCCTTTGGCAAGATAGATCCACCTAAATAATTCGTTTTGGGTTGCAACTCTCACACAAAGGCCACAAATCACACACCAAAACACGGCGGCACTGAAAGATGGAGGACCCTTCCTCTCCTATCCAACACAGATTGACAGAAATCCTGGGCTTCTCCCTGAACACATTTACAGCCTGTAAATTAGCAGCTTTTGGGTTATCCCTTTTTCTCTCGTGGCCTTACCTGAAGAGGCACAGGATGATCATGGCAGCCGTGAGGGCGATGAGGGACAGGGTGTGCCCGATGGTGTAGCCGGTCTTGACCGTTCCGTAGAACGCCGTTTGCTGGGGTGAGAGAGAGAAAACAGGGCTTTCAGAGAGGACCAAAATGCACTCCTAAACACAACATCACTGACTGCTGGGACAAGGAAAGCATCCTGCTCCATTCTCTCAAAACACCTCTGAGTCCTCCACCCTTTAAAATCCCAGCCAACTGTCGCTGTGGGCGATGAACAAACGACACGAGACCTCGTTTATAAAAACTTCATCTGACTCTAATCTTATTCAAAGACTGACTCTCTTTTATACAGCTTTGTTAGCAGGCCATCTCATTGATCAGAAGAGTGCCAGAACTCTTCATCCCATTGGCTGAAACTGAAAGATAGAGAGAAGTCCATCCCACAGAAAGGAATTCAAAACATCATCTCGTTACAATAACACTAGTGATGTTTTTATCAAGTCTGTGAGAACAAGGTCTTCCTGAACCAAAACATCATGAAGAAACTGAGTCTAGAAACTCAGAAACTTCAGGCCCAGGAGCCTCAGACTACATCCAACAGCACACATGGCTCTCACACCGCTGGCGCGAGCGTGGAGAGCTCATCTGGTTGCAGCAGGGCTTGGACCACTCCAAAGCCAGGCTAAAGTCCACAAGGGAAAGGTTCCTGCTGCAAGGAGGCTGAATTGACACCTGCAGAGACAGCTACAGCCTAAAACATCCTGGAACAGGAGTGACCAGTGTTCAGCTAAGAGTGCACGACGCTGGGTCTGGCGTGGTGAGAGCGGTGAGAGGTTTTGTTGAGGAGGTCTGAGGGCAGAACTGTCTGGGAAATTGGTTTGGTTTTGGGGAATTGACACTGGGTTTAGGCATGTAAAAACTTAAAACCTTCTCACTGCTAACTCAGAAATAAATGTGTGTTTAGTTGGAAATTGGTTCATGGTTTTTGATGGCACATGGAGGGAATCTCTGAGCATGTGATGCCACAGAGCTTGGATCCAACAGAGAATCCCAGTCTCAATAAAATGGGAAAATAAGCTCTCCAAAGCTCTCTAGCAACACTCTAAATCCATTGATTTTGATTTTATGAGAATCTGAGTTTATGGAATTATTTTTTCCCCAGCTCTTGATTGACCTTCCTCTGCCCTCCTTGTCACCATCTTCTATAAACAACCCAAACAACCAAAACCACAAGGAGCAGGTTAGACAGAAAATCTAAACCCAACCTTATTTGGAGAAATACTCTCCCCTACCATTGAGAGTTGACATTTTTATGTGCTATTTTCACAGGCTTTGACAAGTATTTGGTATTTTACAGAACCAGTGAGGCTGGGATGAGTTGCAGTCCTTTAGCATTTGCACAAGCCAGCTTGGAGGGGTGTTAAAACAAGAGTTTTCAGGGATAACACTGGTCATATCTTTAACCACAGATCTCAGAGGTGGTAAAAGCACCATGTCCTTACAGCCACATCGCTGAGAGCTTTGGGTCACTCTGAATAGACAATTCAAGGGGTTCAGGATAATTTAACTGCCTGGTCTTGCCCAGATAAAGATCTGAAGGTGGGGCAGAGGGGCAGAATCCCCCCTTTCCCTGCTGCCCAGGCTGTGGGATCAGCCCAGGATAGAACTGGATTTCTGGGCTACAGGTGCACGTGGTCAGCACATGTCCAGCCTCTCATCCTGCAGCAATCTTCTTTCCAGCCTTCCTGGAGTCTGGGATCCCAAAGGCAGCTCTGAGTTTTCTAATTAAAACAATCAACCTCCCTCACACTGAGTTTATCTTTCTCTATTATCTCTAGTTTTGATGGCACTAGAGCAGAAGTGTTCCAGGAAAGACTCAGCCAGCAGAAGGAAGGAGCTCGTGGCAGGGGACTGTAGGAGGCAGAGGTTGTCCCACACTTTATTTAGGAGAGCAGAGAAGAGTAGGCCTTCTGCTTCTTAGAGTTATTCCCAGGAGCAAGTCATGCACAGAAAGTTCCTGATGTTATTCCACAAGCAATCCCCTGTTTCCCCCTCTCCATATTTTATGGTGTAATCCCTCTGGTGAGGAGAGGGATGGGTCTGCATTCAGTGGGGTCATCTCTGTTCTGGAAACAGCTCATAATGACTTCTCACTCTTCACTGCACTTGCCAGTGACAATTGGTTCTCATTTTAGAGATATCAAAGCAGAGAATTTGACCCAAGATCTTAAATGGAATTGAAATATCGCTCAGGGTCCAGACTATAAAATATTCTTATTAGAAAAGAAATGGATGTAGATAAGAGAAGGCAATGCATGCCAGGATGCCTGACTGATTTACAGAATGAAATCAGGCAATTCCATCACTGTCTCTTTGACTTCTAAAAGCTTCTGCTTAATTTCACAGGAGTGTGATAATAACAATTATTTGAGGTAGGTGCTAAATTAAGATTAACTGAGATTTATTTTTCTTAATTTCTATTCAGTAACCTCAACATTTATCCCTCAGTTGACAATGGGAAGCATTTACAGTTTGGAAAGAAAGAGAAGAGAAATACTGATATAAAATCTTTCAGGAGCCAAGTGTTTTGGGGTCCATGTCATCCAGCCCAAAGCCATTTGGGTTCCCTCGAGAGTAAATGAAAAGTTATTTCTTTGGAGAGAAACGTGGGCTGAGCTGACCTCTGGAGATGTCTCTTTATTTCACCACCTTCAGGCAGAACCTGCAGAGATGCTGGGGGGGCCCCTCTGAGCAGATGGAAGCACACCAGGGGGAAAGGCATCCCATCTGACAGAGGAGCAGGACAACCACCCCCCTGCCCGTTTGCTAATGCCCCACTAATAAAGGTCAGCTTGGAGGGGGGCTCATCATCACTGCATGCACTCTGAGAGCAGGGTCTTCCATCATCTGCTGCTTTAGGGACTGCCAGAATTCACAGCTAAAACCTTACACACCACCCTTGTTCATTTTACATATTTTTTTCATGTTGTTTCCGACCTGAGACCAAAAGTTCATGAAGTGTTTTACTCCTGGGAGCTTATCAGTCCTTCCTGGACCTCATGTCCTGTCCAGACTGTTGTATTTTTTCTACTCTTTTTACCTCTTGCTCCCCAATCTCATTGCCAACTCAACAACAACAAAACAAAAATCTATTCTTCTTCACAGGCTCCAACTGCATGTTCACCCCCTCAGCCACCTTTCACACAAATTGGACTTTAACAGCAGGGAAAAAACCCATGGAAATCAAGGGAAAATAATTAAGAAAGAATTAAAAAGAACACAACAGAGGTTCTCCTGGTAACACGGTGCTCTGGCAACGCTGCAACCCATTGGGTGGCCAGAGCTTGTCCCAGGAATTCCCAGATCCCCTGTGCACAGGAACCCAAGCCAGAGCTCTGGTGGTCCCCCAGCAGTGGTTTGGAGAATTTTGGGCACAGCTCAGTTGGAGGGATGGGCACTCGAGGGTGTGCAGAGCTGGCTGCCCTGCAGGCAGGATGAGGCTCAGGGGCTGCTTTTGGTCAGGATGACCCCCAGATCTGTAAATCCTGCTGTCTGCAAACCCTGCTGCTGAGAGAATCAGCCAGAAGTCTTCAGCTGATGCTCTCCAGGTTGTTTTATTGTTTCTTATCTCAGATATTTCCTGTCTGGGCTGCCCAGGTCTGTTCAGCAGGGCAGCCCCAGGCACACTCTCTGCCCCTGGGGCAGGCACTGACTTTTATACTACAAACTATGTGTTAGTTATTTACAGTTATGATCCAATGCCTCTCACCTGTGTTAAGACAGTTCCATTCTACTCCAATCCAATCCCCAAGTGCCACCATCCCCAAGAAGATGGGGTGAGGAAGAGGAAGGAAGGAGGACAGGACAACACCCAAGTGCCTCCATCTCACCCCCTGAGTCCCCATGGTAAAAATCCCCAAAAATTCTCTTTTTCACTCTATAACTACTATCATGTTATCTAGAATTTTGTGACTTTTAGTTCCTCATTCCCAGGTGGTAATTTGTTCCATGGATCAAACTCAAAGCCACAGGAGCCCTTGGCTGCCTGCCAGGGTCTGTGCCCCCCCTGCCAGGGCTTTGGAGCCCCTGGCTGGAGCTGGGATCAGCCAGGAATGTCACAGAGATGTCCTGGGTTCAGACAGGTGGGGCTCTCTTCAGCTCAGCCCTGAGGTTCTTCCTGCCCCTCTCCCTTGGCTGTTTGATGATTTCTTCCAGCTCAGAGCTGGCTCAGCCCTGCTCAGATGCCCTGTTAACCCTTTGAGTGCCCTGGCAGTGTGTGGAGAGCTCTCACTGTATCAGTCACAGAATCCCAGAATGGGTTGGGATGGAAGGGACCTTAAAAATCATCTCATTCCACCTCCTGTCCTGGGCAGGGACACTTCCCACTGTCCCAGGCTGCTCCAAGCCCTGTCCAACCTGGCTTTGGGCACTTCCAGGGATCCAGGGGCAGCCACAGCTTCTCTGGGCACCCTGTGCCAGGGCCTGCCCACCCTCACAGTGAGGAATTTCTCCCCAATATCCCCCCCTAAACCTGCCCTCCTTCAGCTTGCCACCATTCCCACTTGTCCCATCACTCCATGCTCTTGTGAAAAACCCCTCTCCAGCCTTTTGTAAGCCCCCTTTAAATACTGGAAACACATATTGATTAATTACTGAGAGTCCTACATCCAACATTCACTAACACTGAGGTATGTCTAAAACAACAACAAAAAAAAGAATGGGCAGAGGTTTAATACAAACACATTAACCTATTATATATAAACACTGCAATATATGATGGCAGTGAAATATAACTTTTCTTGCATAAGCTTTTTCATGTTGACTATGGGACTGCTACAGGTGATTAGTTTAGATTAGATGCTGAACTTTGAGTTAGCTGAGGTGAATCTTGCTTCTAACATTTGTTATCCACTTTAGACTTTACCCTTCATGTCTCAGCATGCAGCAAACCAGTAACAAACTCCTTCCTGTGCAATGACAATACTCTGTCAGGCTAATTATACGTAGGTGAGCAATTGTTAATTTATATACAAACAATATCCCAGAGAACTTCCAGATTTTCTATCAAAATTTAGTAAAATTTCCTGAAAATATGTGTTCCCTATAGTGACCTAGATATTTGGGCCAGTTGAGATCTGCAGAGCAGCAAAACATAATTTTTATCCCTTTGGAGCTTTCAATGCTTATGTTGCCACAGAAAGACTGCAATCACCATATCTACTAAAACATAAACAGAAATATGGGGGCCTTGTTTCAAAGTGTCCTGTGGAAAATAAAACACCTGAAGTTATGTGTGGGCATCACATTGTGGTGTGAAATAAATAAGTCACAGTTGTACTAATTGCCAAAGAAGAGGAACAGCCTTGCTTTTGATGGGTTACAGCATTGACTAATAAACATAAGTGTGATAAAAGGGGTGGGTTAGTGGTTAAAGGAGCCTAAGAGCCTTTTGATGAAGAGGACCTGGATGAAGAAAGCCTTGAGAAGGTAGAGGAACTCTGAGGAAGAAGGAAAAGTCCAGGGAGCAAAAAGAACTAAACAAGGAAGAGTTACTGCTGGCAAAAAGCTCTTCTGTGAGGTCAGTGTGGTTCTGATGGAGTTGGAGCCTGCAGACCCAGGCCAGCAGGAGATGACCAGCAGGCAGAGTCTGCAGTTGGACCCTACAGTGGGAGCTTGCTGTAATCAGGGTCAGGATGGCCCAGCTGTAAAGAAGAATAACCCAGGACCCTTTCCATGTTGTTAAATGTCTGTGTCCTGGCTCGTTTCTACACAGACAATGGGCTGATCTTCTCAGCTCCTGACATCCTGGAAATCTTGGATGTCTCATCCCTGGGAGTGTTCAAGGCCAGGTTTGGAGCAATCTGCTCTAGTGGAAAGAGTCCCTGCCCATGGCAGGGGGTGGAGTGAGATGATCCTTAAGCTCCCTCCCTCCCAAGCCATCCATAATTCTGAGTCCATGACATCAAAGGGAAGAGCATTTCCTTGACCAAACATTTGAACTCTGCTTCCTCTTGAGGATCCTTCCCTCTTGAGAATTCAGAAGGGGAATGAGAAAAATTTGGCATGGGAAGATCATGCAATTCTGATATTGATCCCTGTTAAATCCTGATGTCCTCCCATCCAGGTTTACACACCTCTTCCCCTGGAGTGCTGTTGGAATCATATCCACAAGCCACAGCGTAGGGTGCAGGGTAAACATCTGACCAGCCCTGGCTTGTACAATTCCTGGTCACATTTCCTGGAAGAAAAGAAAAAAAACATGATTTAAAAAGAAACCTTCAGCTCACTGTTAAAACAACTTCTGCCTTTTGTGGTATAAATGCTAAAACACTGTTCTTGTAACACTTAGAAAATAAAACTCTCATAATTTTTCCTGTTATTAATTTTTCCTATTACACAGAGGTGTCCATTGTGTTTTAAAGTCCAGACCTCAGTAGAAAAGTACATTTTGATACAGAGGTGCACACAAAACATCTCTTCTATTGGTACCATGCTGCTGCTTGTACCCAGACCTTTGGTTGCTGGCACTGCACCAGTATTGTTTGAATGTTTTATTGTCACATTGACTTTGTTCCTGGAAAATTTTTATCTGAACAGAGCAGTGAAGTATTTATGCCTTTCACTCCTGTGAGAAGCCAGGACAGGGATAGATAAAGTGCTCACTTCACACGTTGCAGATAAGGCTGGGGGTCCAGGAACTAAATCCAGTCCTCCACACCCAGACCTTGCCTACAGCTGAGCCCTGATCAAATGTGATCCCTGGGAAATGTTCTGCACTCTTATTTGTGAATAAAACACTTCAAAATTTGTCTGTGAAGGGCACTGCCAACCTGTATTGCCTGTTTTAACTTGTATTCTCCAGGGCAGGAAGATTTCCTGGGCTGTCAAGCTCGCTGAGTGCCTGGGGCTTCTGGCCAGCTAAAAAGAGCTTTAATTAACACTCACTACTAAAGGACTAAAGAACATCTCACTCCTTCAGCCAAACTGTCAAAACTGGAGTTCACGTGGCTCTTTGGTACTCAGAACTGCCTGATCCATCCAGGATTGCAAGTGCCAAGCACTTCTCACTTTGTAAAACATCTCTGCTTCCTCAAAACCACCTCAGCTGAATGCAGCAAGAGGAGGAGAGACCAGCACTCAGGAGAAGCCCTACCCCAGGAGCTTCCCAGGCTAAAAGGCCAAGAGATGGCTTTGTCAAAAACCAACCAAGCAGAAACACACCCAACAGCACTTTGGGTAAACTCCCCCAGCACCTCCTCTGACCACCAGTCCCCACCCTGCCCACCTCACACAAATCCCATTTTTGGGGCAGACCCCTGGTGCTGTTCACCACACAGGACTGGAAAACTGGAAAATGGACAAGCAGAAGTCAAGCCTTGCTTCTTAAGGTGAAAAATGACACTCCAAGAGCTTTGCAAACATTTCCAACCACAGAGTTCCTTGCACACAGGGGTAAGAAAACTCCTGCAAATGGGAGCAGATGAGTTATGCAGCTGTGAGTCACGAAAATATTTGAGTATCACCTCCAGCAATTTCTGACATTTGAATCATCTGAGCATCTTTCCCAACCACGGGCCAGCTCTGCACTGAAATCAGCAGCAGACAATCCCTGCCTGAAGTCACATCCCAAATCCCAGTGACAGGTGGATTTTGGCACTAAAATTTGCCCCTTTGATCTGTGTTTGACCAGCTCTGGGCCCAGGAGGGCTCTCCAAAGTGCCTTTGTTCATTTTCACAGCAACTGCAGAAGAAGCAAGTCCAGCACAGCTCCGTGGGCTCCTGTGTTGCTTTGAGTTTTTACAACTTTTTGAATGTTTGCATATTTATCATACACTTTCCCATAAACTGAACACAAACAAGTAATTATTTTTTCACATTCCTCTCTGAGGAATGTCATTTAAGAAACTTCTAATTTAACCAGCAGGGTTGGAGAAGTCACAACCTCATTTTCCCATCCCTAATCATTACCCAGAATCTATATAATATAAAAGTCAAAAAATAGACACCCCTTCTTTGTGTCCTGACATTTGGTGTGGAAGTGTCATTCTTTTTGTGTCCTCTCCTGTCTCCCTGCACAGCCCCTGTTTGCTGCTCTTTCCATACTGGGATCATAAAGGAAATTGTGCAAACAAATCCAGGATTGTTCAGTACGTTCAGTTTAGTTTTTTTTTTTTTTTGAGGTGTTACACAATTTCTGTTCTTTCCTCTTTGTGACAATGGATCCCATTATCTGAATTTCTTTGCTTCCCATTTCCTGCTCTAAACTCCTCCTCTCTGTTTGGGGATGGCTCAAGATTTCACAGGGGATTTAAATCTTTGTTTCTTATTCTCAGCAAGTTAAGGTGTGCTTCTTGCAGCTTTATTTTCTCCTATTTCTTCTTTTTAATTCCATTTCCTCACAATTTTATGATTGTTTAAAAATTCTCACCTCCCTCAATGCTTTCAAAAATTGTCCCAGTGCTTTAGCAGATGTGGAAACCAAGGTAGAGGGAAAAACAACGACAAAGCATCAGTGGGATTAAAAAATAATAATAAAAATTACTCTGATTTTTAGGGGAACTCACTTCCCAGAGAAGTTTTTCCACTACCTTCTGCTACTCATGTCACTTCTAGATGTGGAAATTCACACACATGGTGTGATACAAAACACCTGTCTAAAACCTCTCAAGTCTGAGAGGTACAAAAGGTCAGAAAACAAAGATTTTATCACACCACAATTTGGCTCAAGTAAGGGATGAATTCTCTCCCCAGACCAAATAACATCTCTAATTACTATTATTTAAAATATCACTTTCTATACTGAAAATGAGCATAAAGTTTGGGAAAGTGCCTCACAAGCTCTGCAGTTAGACTCGGGTTAGGCTGAGGTATTACACTGATTTTTCTCTTCCAAGGTCAAATCCCAGCTGTGCCACAGATCCCTGATGAAAATGAGCCAGTTCTTGTGGTCTCGGTTTTTCCAGATTTTAGTAATAAAGTCTAATTATTTGCCAGTGGAAAGGCAAATTTTTCAAAGCACCAGAAGTTGTATTTGCCATTTTCCAGAGCTGTTCCTCACTAATTTGTGTAACATGAGTTCTCCCTGAAATGAGCACCAACTGAAATCTGGAGTGCATTGAAAATGACAGTATCACGAAACATAAAATTTCTGCATTTGGAATTTATCTCCAGCTTTTCAAAGCTCACTAGATTTCTCAAATTTTCCCATTTCCTATCAGACTGGAGCTAAAATTTTCAAACTGTACTCCTGGAGATTTAATGAGAAAGGAGACCAGGGGTTTATAACTACATGTAATTAGCAATGCAGAGTGGAGGAGATTCACTGAGGGATGGGAAACATCCCAGTGCCACTGGTTTGTGCTTCAGGCTCTCCTCTGTGTTGTGGGAAAAGAAGAGGCAAGTCCCTGGTGAGAGCAGAGTCCCCTCATTCTCATGGTATTGGTAAAACCCATGAATTAAACTGTTTTTATTTTTTTGTGGGTTTATATTTAGTTTAATCACTGTCAATCTGGTGTGTCTGTTCCTAAAAACAATGAGGTGAGGTTTTAAATTTTAAAAATATCGAAAAAAAGCCACAACTACCCCTCATTTATTTTAATAACAACCTCACAATGCCTGCAGGAGCTCGGTGTCCTGCTTTCACAGCATCCCAGGATGGCTGAGGCTGCAAGGGACCTCTGGGGTCACCTGGCCCAAAAGCCCTGCTCAGGTGTGGCCACCTGAAATGGAAGCATGACCAGATGCCTCTTGGATATTCTTGGAATCCTTCAAGGATGGAGGCTGCACAAGCAAAACTCAGAATTTAGAATCATGAAATCATCATAGAATGATTTGGGTTGGAAGGGGCCCTAAATTCCAGTTCCAACCTCCCACGAGACCTCCTTGTTGTCACTGAGAGGAATTTCCTTCCATTTGATGTGATTTATTCATGACACAGCAGAGGAGGAGGGAGGGGTTTGTGGAACAGAGATAAAACCAGAACATTTTCTTTATCAGAGGTGTTTGATCTGGGCAGGAGTTAAACACTGAACAGATGAACTCAATAAATGCACGTTGTCTATGTCTTGCTCTTTAGTTTCTTTTCTCTTAATTTCTTTCTGCCTCTCATCTGTTTCAAACACACCCTTCATACTCTGAGACAAGTCTGGAAGTTCATGTTGCAGGTGAAGTTTTACCTCTTTGATCTTCTTGGAAAAAACCCTATTATTGTTTTTTAATGGGAGTTTGAATTTAGACAAGAGATCTGAGATCAATCATGGCTCAGGGGGGTTGGGTTTTGCCCCCCTCTTGCTTTCCTTGCCCTTTTCTGTAACAACTTCTAAAGCAGAGGGGAAGGTGTGCTCTGCCAGCAATCAGTCCTGCTTCTCTAGCATTATATTTCACAGACATAAATCGATTTTTTCAGGTAGAAACTATTAAAGCAGTAACACTTCTATGATTTACCATTCTTGAGATGTTGCTGAGCCCACTGCACATCTCTGCTTTCATTTTTTTGCTGTTTTCTGCCCCACTGCTCCTGGGAAACACTTGAAACTTGCAGACAGCTTGCACTGAGCTGGATGCTGAAGTGTTTAGGCCTGGGAAAAACTTGTGGGGAAAGTCATGACAGGATAATTTCCCAATTTTCTTCCTCTGCCTCACTCGTGGTCTCATGAGATCATTCTTTCAGTGTTTAAAGTTATTTCATATTTTTGTATTTCATAATTTCATGTTGTGGTAGAACCTGTGGCATTGGGTCAGCATATCAAATAAGATTGATTTAATTTTCTTTCTTTATTGTTTTTCACATCACTTGGCCTGCAGATATTACTGCCACCTGTCCAGTAATGTCCTACACCCCGTTTTTGTGGCAAAACTCAATTTTCTCTTATTTTCCTTTTCCCCTTCCTGCACATTTGATTTCTAAGAGTGAAGACCCTGATCATTAACAAATACAGATAATTCCCCCTTTCCTAACAAAAACAATGTTCCCCTTGATTAGGCACCTTTCCTAAACCGTTTGTTTTCTCATCCTGAACACAGAGCTGTCAAATTTTAGAACAGAATTCTCATTAGATCTTTTGATACTGCAGCTATAGAATTCCAAGAAACATTTATGAGGAAAAGATGCACATTTTTGGGTAGAGGTGGAGGTGTAGCACCAGTCCTTCAGGGGAGTGGAGCACGAACATTTTGACACCTCAGGTGCAAATAAACCCTGGAATCATGGAATGGTTTAGGTCAGCAAGTCCAACCATTAACCCAGCACTGCCACCATCAAACCATGTCCCCAGGTGCCACATCCACACGGTTGTGAGCACTTCCAGGGATGGGGATGCCCTCTCTGAGCCTCAATTTTGCCTTTTAGATGTGAAGGTACAGGTGGGCAGCAGAGCACCTGGGCAGGTTGAGGGCTCTCAGTGAAGAGAACTCCACAAAAAACACTCAATTTCTTGGGTATTTCCAGGATTGTAGCAAATAAATAACAGGTATGGTTCATTTTGGGTTCTTTAGAGAAGTGGTGATGTCTTCTTTTTATCTGCTGCTCTCTGCTCATCCCTATCCTCATTTTATTCAAGTTTTGTTCCAGTTTCAGAAGCAAAGCAGAATAAAAAGTGTCCATGAAGGAGGGGAGAGGAGAGGGGAAATAAATTTAGAGAACCTAAGGATAAAAGGAGTTTGGCAAGCCCAAAACTCAGGTGGATCTCACCTTGCTGAGTGGGATTCCAGAGCTTGGTTGGGCTCATCCCCACTCCCTTGGGTCAATCAATCCCAGAGCTGAAGCTTAAAAACTGTCAGTGCTAATTTAACTTGTGCCTGGTGGACAATTTGCTTTTGGAGAAACTGTGAGGCATAAATCCCTATTCCAAATGTCATCTTCCATGCATCCAAAGAGAGCTGGAGCTCTCTGGGCAAGGGGTGCAAAGCAATGCACTTTAATAAGGAAAGGTGCCAAAATATTTTCATCCATCTCCCTCACAAGGCACTGATGGACATCATGAAATAATGAAAATTTTCTGGATCTGTGAATGCCATAAAAAATTAATGTCAAATGACATCAGGACAGTTTATGGCCTTTAAATGCCACGAGCTATTTTATCCTTTATTAACCATGAGATAGGATATTAGTAATTTGAAGAGCTTATTCTCCAGGAGGCAGGAAAATCACATTAACTCTCTGTTTCCTGGTATTTCACTCTTTTCCTGCTATAAATACATTTAAAAGATTTTTCTCTGGCTCCCAACTTGATAAAAGTTTTCATATTCCTGCAAAGGGATCAAAGAGTACAACACAAACATTACCCAGGTGATTGAGTTCCTTGAAAGCTGCTCAATGCCACTCACTGCTACAAAGGAAGAGCTGCTTCACAACCTTTAATGCATTAATTTTGCAACAAATCCTATAAAACAGGAGGCAATCTTGCCCTCCCTTTATTAAAACCATCACTGCTTTCCCTCTTTGCTAATGGTTGGGCAAAGTGACTGACTCAGAGGGAATCAAAGCTGCTGCTTCTGCTTTGGGGATGGCAGCAGTTGTTCTGGGGGTGCTCTGCTGAGGTGGAATTCAATCCTGTTGGGAGACATTCCCCTCTGCCAGAGCCACTCCACAATTTTTTGATTGCAAATGGAGGCAAATTTGTGCTTTATGGGTGGTATTAACCTCATCCTGGAGTGGGAGTCTGCAAAGTAGCTGTTCCTCTGAGGAGTCTCTTCCTCACCCATCTGGAAAACCAGCTCAGAGACAGGCTGACTTGGGGAAAACTCTAAAATCAGGTGATACAAATGCCATTTCACATTGGGAATTTGGCTTCCTGAATATCTTAACACCAGTTGAGGAATCCTCCTGGATTTTGGATCTTCCAGCATATCTCAAATGGTACCAGATGCTCGTGGTTAAAAATGAGAGTGGAGCCCTCAGTGTCTGTGCTGTGGGGGCCTGTCTGTGGGCTCAGTCCCTGCATTCCTGCTCCAGCTGACAGAAAATTCATCACTAGAGCCCCTGGCACCTCCAGGGCTGCTCAGGTCCCTCCACAGTGTCTTCAGGCAGTGCTGAGCAGATTTCTGGGGTCTTGTACAGAGAGCCCAGCTTTACAAACAGCAGAACTTGAGACTGACTCTGCTTTCTCCAAGGAAACTCACCCTGAGCTTTGCCAAACTGGTATTTTTTGTTCATCTGAGCACTGTAAATGGCTAATTCAGGTTGAGATGAATCACTTATCAGACCACATAATCATAAAATCATAGAATGGATTGGTTGGGACCTCAAAGCTCATCTCATTCCACTGCCTCCATGGGCAGGGACATCTTCCACTACCCCTGATTGCTCCAAGCCCTGTCCAAAATGATCTTGGACACTTCCAGGGATCCAGGAGCAGCCACAGCTTCTCTGGGCACCCTGTGCCAGAGCTTCCCACCCTTCCCAAAACCACTTCTTCCTAAAACCTAATCTAACCCACCCCTCTGTCAGTTGAAAGCCATTCCCTCTTGTTCCATCACTCCAAACCCTTACAAACCAGCCAGCTTTCCAGTGCCTGGATCCATGCATGGCAGTCAGCTGCACAGAGCCACATTACACCAGAGGAAACTCCTCCAGAGCAAGGTGAGAATGCCCCAGAAGGCTGCTGACCCTGCCAGCTGCAAGGCTGGGGGACATTTGCTCCCAGAGAGCACAGCTGGCCACAGGGCTGGGCAGGGAAGGTCCTGTCTGAGGCTCTTTCTTGGCTGGGCACACTGAGATGGGGGCACAGAGAGCCCAAGGGATGCTCTGAGTGCTCTGAGGGGAGTCTGGGCTTCTGTCAGGACAGGAATCATTCTCTGTAAAGTCACAAAGTCACTCAGGCTGGAAAAGCCCTCCTCCTGAGTCCAGCCTTGTCCCCAGCCCAGAGCACTGAGTGCCACCTCCAGGGATGGGCACTCCAAACCTCCATGGACAGCCTGAGCACCCTTTTGATGAAAAAATTACCCTGGTGTCCAACCTGAGCCTCCCCTGGCACAGCCTGGGGCCCTTTCCCCCTCTCCTGCCCCCTGTTCCCTGGGAGCAGAGCCCAGCCCTCACCCACCCAAGGGTTTTTTGAGACACTCTGAAGAACCTGACAGATCCAATGGCACAGAAACTATGGGAGATCTGCACCTTTCTGAACTTGGGGAACAGGATGTCCTGGGACATCTCAGAGAATAGCAATTGCACCTGAACAGGCAGATTTATTGAGTCTCACAAGCCCATCCTGCCACAAAATTAAAGATACTCCACTTTTCATAGCTTAAATCCAACATAATCTCAATGATTTAAAAAAAGAAAAAACAAACCATAAATTGGAATCTTAGAGTCACTGAGGTTGAAAAAGACCTCTAAAAACAGCAAATCCAACCATTAACCCAACACTTCTAGGTCCACATTAAACCATGTTCCTATTTTTGATCACTTCCCTGGGCAGCCTGTTCCAGTGCTTGACCTCTCTGTATAATCAAATATACACAATATTTTCCTCATTGTTCAGCTCTGGTGGGATGATGTATTAGAAAGCATTTCTAAGAGATTTTTCTCTGTGTTTTACCAACTCTGCTGGTTCAGAAAACCCAGTGAGTGGATGCTGTGCTCGGGGGAGGGCACAGAACAGCAGGAAATTATTCCACATGGCTGATCCAATGCACAGGGGTCTTGTCCTGCAAGATGTGATATCACAGCAGCTCCTGCCTCTTCTCCCTGGGTGTTGTCACAGGAGTGATGAGCTGCCAGGGAGTTCTGGAAATGAGGAAGTCAGCTCTAGGATATGATCCAAGGATTTTGAATTTCCCTTCTGTGCCTGCAAAGAATTTTGGTGTGGCCTTGGGCAAGTCGTGTAATCAGCATGTGCTGGTTAATGAGTGCAGGGCTGAACAGGGGTGATGCTGTGTCCCTGCCCCATTCCTGATTTACCCTGTGTGTTTGCACCACAAGGCTTTAAAAATGAAGGGGCAGCTCAATGCAGGATCTCCAGTGCCAAAGAACTTAATTCTCTGTTAAGGCCTGCAGGGCTATTCTAATAAAAATAGTGGAAAATAACTATAAACTGCCAGGAGACACAATCAGCCCTGCTGCTTCATGGCCCCTTGAGACCTGAGTTTTAAACTGAAGCTTCTCAGAACACCCTGAACAGTGAGTTAAGCTGCCTCCTCCATTAACCTCCCCTGCCCATTATTTGTCAGGTTAATTCCTTGGCCTGTGGCCAGATTTGTCATTCCAGCTGAAAAAAAACCCAAACTTTTTTTAGGTACAGTTCCAGCTTGTTTATTTTCTGTCAGAGACTTAATTAATGATTGTGCTAAACTGCTCCTTTTGCACAACAAACACAACTGCTCCACAGGTTGATTCAATTTTCACAACATCCATATTACTGGGTTTCACCAGGAGCCATTTTTGACCCACAGCAGTGCAGGGAGGATGTTTTGATATTTGGGAATTCCTGTATGGCTTGGAAACCTCCTTTACCAGCTAAGAGCTGATTTCTCCCCCTTTTTTTGGACGTTCCCCTGTGGAATGATGAGCAACCCTGCTGGGAGTGAAGCTGTGGAGCTGTTTTGGGGTTTGCTTACCCAGGAAGGAGGTCAGGAACCTGAAGTACTTGGGGCATGGTCGCACCACCACTTCTCCCACCTCTGCTTCAGGCCAGCAGGTGATGTTGTCCCACTGCCTCCTGCAGCCTGGGGAGGAGAGCAAAGCAGATGCTGAGGCACTCAGGAGTGCTGGATGCAGCAAAGAGCCCCTCACCCCATCACAGGCACCTTTTGGAATGAAGCCCCACAGAAATATTTCCTTTAAACACACAGCTCTCAGCTGCCCCAGACCTTAAAATCCAGCAGCATAATTTTCCAGAAATGAGTGTGGGGAGAACAGCAGGTAAGGGAAAAAAAAAAAAAAAAAGGCAGATCAGGCTTCTTCTCCTAGATTAAAAAGGCAGAAATTCTTAATTAAATAACTCTCTTCCTTGCCCTTGTTGCATTCAAACACTTGATCTGAACCTGTGAGACATTGTCCCCTTCCTCTCTGTTTCCCCCAAATGCCATCATCTTCCCTTTGCAATGATTGTGCAGCTGTCACAGCAGGAAGGGGACACAGGTGACAATCAAGGGATCAAGGACCAAAAAGCCTCCACCAGGAGCAGTTTTCTCCTTCAGAAGGGAAGAGGCACAAAACTCTGCTGGAGGCTGAGCAGGGCCAGGAAGAGTGAGGGAAGGTGGCACATCCTGAGCTACCCAAGGCAGGGCTGAAGGAATAACCAACACAGGTTGAAAACACGGGGTTTTGTCAAAGTGAGGCATTGCTGAAGGTTTTCTGGGTAGAACAAAAGCTTTCGTGGAGAGAAAAAATGCCATGTCCTTTCCACAGATTTATACTGTTCTGATTTTGCCCTTTTGTTTCTGGAAAGGCATTAATAATACCCCATGCATGCTGCATTGTTGGATCATGTAACATTAATGCTGAAGCCAAAAGAAACTGGCAGATCTGAATTTTGCAAAAAAAAAAAAAAAAAAANATTTTGGAAAAAAAAAAAAAAAAAAAAAAATCAAATACATTTTTACATCGACATGTTACCGTTTTAGAGTTCTTAGCAGAATTTTGACATTTCCCCCCCTGCTTCATATTTCCAGCAGCCAGGCACTTCAGCTGCTGCCTGGGTGAGATGGATGGGTTGTCAGAGCTCCCTTTTTCCAGCCCCTCTGCTCTCAGTTTTTTGTCACAGCCCATCAGATGGAAATGCTCCCCCAAAAGTGACTCATGCACTGTTGAGGCCAACAACCCCACACCAGAGAGAGACTGGGATGTGAAGAACAAAGTGGTGAGAAAATGCTGAGGAAACACTGCTCAGGTGCCAGCAAAGGGAACGATGAAAACTCCTGTCAGGCTGCACTTGTTGGTAATTACACCCTGCTCTGAAATTCCTCCTTTAAATCATCTTTTACTCCTTGAGCTAAGCAAGGGCTGGTGTCATCACCAGCCTGTGCAGAGTGAGGCACATCTGTCTCAGATCAGTAGAGAGCACACAGAAAAGCTTTGAAGCTCAAAAAGAACCTTTAGCTCACTCCCAAAGTGATTTTACAGGTTTTATCCCCCCCTCTCTTTTTTGTGAACAAACTGAACTTTTCAAGTGAAGTCCTGAGCTGAGATTTTAGGAGCCTGGAAACTGGAATAACTGATGGAATCTCCTCCACCCAGCTCTCCTGCAGGGCTCATTAAAAGTCAGGTTTCAGGTTCTTATACCAGGTGCCCAGCTCAGCTCTCACAGCCTCACACTTATCTCCCACCAAACAGCCAGCAGCCCCAGAAGTGCCAGGATATTAAAGAGTCCATGGGAAATGATTCCATCATGGAAAATTTCACATTTTACAATCTTTTCCTCCACCAACTGCAATAAATTAAAGTGCAGCCATTACCTCATGATAGGGTATAATACAAAATAAAAGCTGTCTGATAGCATCAGATGGCTTTTTAAATGCCCTGAATTATGCACTCTGAGAGTTTTGGTGATCTGTATCTTTTTCTCTGTTGACATTTTTCAGCACCACCTGTGATGTGTGAAGAAAGCTTTTAGGTGCTCACTTTTGTAACAAAAGCTTTTTTTTCTGATTTAAAGAAAGTGAAACTGGCCTTGCAAGATGCATGAAGTGTACTTTTACAAATTATTGCTTCTGGAAACACACTTTGTACCTGTCCATTAGCTCTTACAACACCAATCTTCCTCATTACTGCCCAGACATGATGGAAATGTTTCTGCATTAAATGCAATAAATAAAGAAGGCAATGGGAACCAGAACTCTGGCTGGCAGTGCCTGTCATCACAGGATCAGCCAATCCTGGAATGGTTAGGGTTGGAATGGACCCTAAAACTCATCTCACTGCAGATCCCTGCCACTGTCCCAGCCTGGCCTTGGACACTTCCAGGGATCCAGGGACAGCCCCAGCTTCTCTGGGCCTGTTCTAACAGGTTTGTGTCTTTCTTGTGCTAATTATCTGCAGTTCAGGAAAATCAATGGTTTTTAGTGAGTAGAAGATAATAACTGGAGTTAAAAGAATTGGAACAAGTGAAGATTGATGCCTGCAAAATGTTTTACATGCACAGTCCATGCTGTCATCATCCCACCACAGCTTCAGCTAAAACTTTGTGCCCTTCCATCTGACCCAGCACACAGACAGCCTTAATCAAGGAGCCTTCCAGAAACTGCTTTTCCTCCTCCCAGACTGATAGACTTTATCCTGGAAAACTGCTGGGATCAGGGGGTTGGCAGGCAAAAAACTGTCTGAGGGCAGAAAAGAGCTGCACTGTGCCTTGAGAGAGGGAAATCCCTCTCTTCCCTGTGGCACCACTTGGATAGAGCAAAGATGACAAGTTTGGCCTGACCACGTTGTGTTTAGGGATTGATAAATGCTTCCCCATTAATTAATTATAAATGTTGTCTTCTCTCTTGCACTCAGTGTCTGCAGGGAGGATGCAAAGGTATTTATTTAGCAATCCTCACCCAGTGCAGCAAGTGCCAGTGAGTTAAAAACACACCTACTCTCCATTGCCATCCAAAGAACTGCCCTGCTCATGGGCCTGTCCCAAAAAAACCTGGATACACCCTGCCAAGGGCTGTGCTTTGCCTTGGGAAGGATCCCAGGTGAATCTGGAGGAGCTGTATAAAAATAAGAGCATGGCTTTTGCAAGCCAGCAGCACTTAGCAACTCTCTGGATGTCTTAAATGTGGTCTTTAAACTCTTGTCATTATAAAAATAAACTATACAAAAATTAAATAAATATTTTTAAAAAGAAGAGGGTTGGTTTTTTCCATTTTAATTATTTCAACTGTGACTCCCACACCCTCAGCTTTGCCCTGCCCTTCCTTGCCAGACCATCAAGTGCTCTCTGGAACTGAATATCTTCTTCTGGAGGGCTGCAGGGAGAAATCCCCCATGCTTCTAAAGAAGCTGGAGCTCAGATCCAGCAGCTCAGCCTTCCTCTCTGCCAGCCAAATACCCCACAGGCTGCATCAGCCTCACTCAGAGCCCTCCTCTAGGAGGTTCTGGCTCAGAAGTAGCTGAAGACAGTGCTGGCTGCAGGGCATTGGGAGCCCCCAGCTCACCTTGCCCACTGTCTCTGCTAAAAGTGGATCTGAGCTCTCATTTCCTCTCCCTTGAAAAGGTTAATAAACAGAAAACAGGTCAATTCTCACGAGGCACACTGGTTGGCACAACTGGTAGAGTGGAGTGTAAAAAACCCATTTATTGGAGTCATATCTACACTTGCAGCACTCATGGTCAAAGCTTATCTAGGAGGCAGCAGAGAATAACTCTCCCTCGTGAGGAAACATGAATTCCAGAGCTTTGGCACAGCCCTGAGATGGGATCTGGCTTGGCTGAGGAAAGAAATGAATGGCAGCAGGCTGGTACCAAGCACTCTCTGAAGCCAGGTGAACTCCCAGTTCAGGGGAAAACCCTTTCAGCACGCCAGTCTCTCACTGAATCACGGGATATTTGAGGTTGGGAAAGACCTCCAAGGGCATCCAGTCCAACCTTTGACTGAGCATCACCCCCCAAACCCTCACACCAACTTCTCCCTAATGCATGGGAGGTCACTCCAGGTCTCTTCTGAAAGACATTCCCACACCTTTTGCTCTTGGAATTCCTGTTCAGATGCAGAGATGCTCATTTGAAAGACATTCCCACACCTTTTGCTCTTGGAATTCCTGTTCAGATGCAGAGATGCCCATTTGATGCCTGGGGTATCTCAGGAGCTCTCAGTACCCACAGGGATAACATAAGGCACAGCTCAGTTAAGCCAGGCTGAGCTGTCCCAGGGCACCATCACAGCAATAAAACCTCATTTTCACTCCAATTTCATACCAGCAGGCAGTTTCCAAGCTCTCAGAACTGTAAACAGCCATGGGGTGACATTTCTTGTCCCCCTGGCAAGCCCAGCCTTGGTGCTCACCCGTGGCTTGCCTCGTTACAAGCCTCTCATTACCAGCAATTATCACTGCATCAATCTCCCTGTCGCAGCTCAGCACTGATCTCTCGCCTGACTGAAGGAAACCGACTCCAAAATTCGCTGCCTGCAACAATCCAGAACTCAGCACCACCCAGGCAGTTGGAATTTAATCCCAGTGGAGGAAAACCCAGCATCAGCCTTTGGTCACTGCTGCCACCACACACTCCAGAGCAGAAACCTCCCAAATGAGGGATAGCTTTCCATTTAAAAGCTGTATGAAATAATAAAAAATACCGTAGATAGATTCTTTTTCTCCCATAAATCTTGTAAGTTAAATGCAATTGGATTTTGATCCTGGAACCAGGAAAATTTTTGGAATTCACAACCTCCTGCACCTAGGCATTGCATAGTTTAAGTGTCCACTGGCAGAAAAATTACATCCTTTTCTGAATTCACTTTGAACCTGCTCATTGCTGGCTTCACTAGGAATTGCTCAGTTCTTTTGCAAAGACAGAGATATTCACAGCCTAACCACAGTATCCCTTTCCCTGGGGAGAAATCCCATAAAATCCTCTTTAATATCCCTCCTCAGGCATCTCTTTTTCAAGCTGAAGTGTCCCAGCTTCTTTAGTAGCTCCCAGCATGGAAACAGCTCCTTATCATTTCTCCCTTTTACCTTTGGTGGGTTTAATTCTACCCCACCCTGCCCCGGGCTTGCAGAGAAGGGTTTTACCCTTTTTTTTCTGTCACAGATTGGGTTTGACTGGGGTTAGCTCAGCTCTGAGGTTTCCCTAAATGCATCCTCCCTCTCTTCCCTGACAAAACCACTGCTGTCCCTCCTGTCCCAACCCAGCATCCTTTGGCCATCTCTCCTTCCCCCAGCTCCATCCCATCACCTTTCTGATTTGTATCCCCACCGACACTCTGCTCTGCAGCAATCCCCTTCCAGCTTGCCACAGCTTGCTGTTCAGTTTGGATATTTTTTTTTTCCCTGCTGTGCTGCCTGCTCTCACTCCATCCCTGCAGGCAGGAGGTGACAGAGAAGCCAAGCAGCTGGAGGAAAGCCCCAACCCTGCCAGGGCATGTGACACGGTGGCATTTCCCTCTGCTGGGGCTCGGATGCTCCTTTGCTCAGCGCTCACCGAGGGATTTGCAGCTCCAGTTCAGCAGAAAAGGGACTTGGGAGGTCACAGAAAGCAAAAAAGGATCCCAAAAATTCAGGATAAGTGAAAAGAGTCTGCTTTGGGCTTTGCCTCAATATCTGGGACAAGGCAGAGAATGTGATTTCATTTTTCCCAGTCTGTACAAGTTGGACTTGATGACCTTAAAGGTCTTTTCCACCTTGACAATTCCATGATTCTATAACAAGAGCACCATTAATTACTATAAAACCTGGTTCTGCAAATAGAAGCTGTCCAAGCAGCCAACAGGAATACATTAAAAAACAGCTTTCTTCCCAAAAGAAAGTTTTGCAGAAAGTTTGCAGAGATTTTACCCAAAGACATGAGGGAAACCTCACCTCAAAGACCCCAGACTGAGTCATTGTAATCAGAGTGAAAGAAATCACCAGTGACTGTTGCTGGAGGGTGATTTCCAAGCATGAAAATCCTATGAGATTTTCCATCATCAACAACTATTAGGAAACAATTCTGTTTTTTAAAAAAGTTTGTAATCTTTCAGCCTTTTTCGACCAACGAACTAAATAAACACTTGATTTTTTTAATCCCTCCTTTTCATAAATCAAATTGGTGAGCTGAGCCCTTCTGCCTTGCTCCAGAACATGGAAACTGAAAGAGAAGGTCCAAGATTTAAGATGAAGGTTTACACAGGGTGTTGCCAAAACATGACTTATCTCCTCAGCAGCCTCATAACAAGATCTCCAGTGCTCTGACACAGAGAGGATTAAAGGATTATTCCAGGGTTTCCTCACTCAAATCCCTCTGCTCTTCCAGGAGTTGTAGACAACTGGATTTATACACAATCAGACTTTGAATTTAGGTGCCTTCCTAGATGGTTTCTCCCATATTGGCATCTCCAGAAAGAAATTCATAGTGAAGACAAGCAGCTCAACCTCTAGGAATGCTTTTTCCAACAGCACTTATGGTGCAGGAATATTCCCCAATGTACTTATCCCAAGTAAAAAGGGTAGATACCATCATGAAAGTGCCATGATACAGCCAATATTAACAGAAAAACTAAAAGAAAAGATGAGGAAGGAGAGGTTTTTTAACCAGAAATCTCATGGGATTTGAGAGGGACAAACACAGGCTGCTGTCAGAAACAAAACCTCTGCATAGACGACTCTAATCCAGATAATTTTCAAACTATTTTTGAAATAATTCAATATTTTCAAAGCTCTGGATAATGCCATTATCCAGAACTTTGAAAATACTTTGAATTTATTTTCAATTGGTCTGCAGCATTGACACTTTCTCCTTACTTCTACACCCTTTGCACAGCTAAGGCTGTGTGCATTTCTCTCCCCCACGTTAAAATAAAAAGGAACCAAACCCTCTGCTGGCATTTAAAAGCGTGACACATCCTCCAAACTAAAATGCCTCTTCCAACACAAATTTATGTCCACTAAGTGGCTGCTAATCCTGACAAACCCCGGGACAGCTGCTCTGGAATCAAACAAACCCTGCTGCTTGCAGAGAGAGCTTCCAGGCAGGAGCCAGCAAGAGGCAAAAGCAAAGCCAAGCCTCCAGCCCTGCTGTGATTTAAGGCAGAAAACAGATGTTGGGATGTCTTAATAGCTGTGGAAAGCTGAGGTCAAGGTGAAAATCAGCTCCTAGCTCCACAGGGAGGGGTGGTGAGGTGCTGTGCTGGAATTTCATCCTGGTTTTGGTGGGTGTTGGCACTTCAGGGGGGTGGGACAAGCAGCTGAGGGAGCACTGTTGGAAACGTGGAATTGTTGAGGTTGGAAAAAAGGTTTTATAGGCATTGAGGCTGGCATCACCGTGTTCACCACTGAATCACACCCCCAAAACTCAACTGGGAATCAGCAGTGCTCACTGGAGATGTGAGCAGTGGGTCACGGAGCAAGGACGGACTGAAAAAGAAACAGTTTTGGGGAAAATGTTGCTGATTTGTTTCCTCAGAAAGAAAACTCCTGTTGTGGAAGAACAGCATCAGCTTCAGGCCAGATCAGAGCAGCCAATACCAAAGTTTGGGGTTGGTTCTCGGGGTTCAGGCTGGTTTTAGCACTGTGACAACACCACTCCCAACTCATGTTCCTCTGCTTTCACAGCACAGCCTGCAAGGGCTGTCCTCTGGAAAAACCATGGCACATTTCTTTATTTTGAGTTTCTGGGGAGTGGGGTCCACCTCTGTAAGAGCTGCAGCATGAAGGTGTTTGGGAAGAGTCCCAGAGAGATGAGGGAAGGAAGATCCATTTGGAAGGACCTGTCCTGCTGTGTGTTGTGACCACTGCCAAAGAAAAAGTCCTGTCAAATAAAAGGGAGCTTGACTTTGGTTCTGATCCTGCATGAGAGTCTGGGGTTTAAGGTCTTGATGTCCCATGGCTGAATTTTCTACTGTCAGAAAATGGAGGGGACTGATGTCACATCTGGGAGACACCTGGTCAGAGCAGGAATGAAACTAAGAGGCCCTGTGTAGCACCTAGGCTGAAGGAATGGGAAAAAAAGTAAATTAATAATTAATGAAAGAGAACATGGCCAAAAGTCCAGCAGGTCCTTTTGCCTTTAGAGAGTCCATCAAGGTCAAGCATATTTTAGACTAAGCTAAACTGGGTTTTTTTGAGTATGTTGTAGAGGTTTGGTTTAGGGTTTGATTTAGCAGAACAACAGCTGCCATTTAACACCATTCCTGTTGTCTCAAGATTTTTTAAGAGGTTGATGAATATGGTACAAGACTTATGAGAGCTCTTCACAACTCTGAAATGGCAGAATCACAGAATCTTTGAGGTTGGGAAAGACCCCTAAGGTCACCAAATCCAGCCACCACCACATTCCCCATTGATGCATGTCCTCAAGTGCCACATCCAGTTTTTCCCCACCCTAATTTGGGCATTATCTGGAGTTCCTGAGCTGGATCAGCTGCATGGTGCCTTCTCCAGCACCTGGAGAGCTGCTGATGACAGGACTGTCCCACAAATCCACTGACACCTCATCTGCCCCAGGAAGGCTTATGCAATTGGGAGGTGAGAATTCACTTGAACTTTTCCAAGCCAAGAACTATTAATTATTTTTTATCTTGCTGCACTATAAACAGATGGTGATGAATAAACAACCTCCTAATTTAAACTTCATCAATGTTTTTCTACTAGCTTGATTTTTAATTTCCATATGTTCACTGCTTCTCCTCCCATCAAACTTGCTTTGACTTCTTCAGGGGAGACTGGCAGAGACCCCCAGGCTCCAAATTTGGCTTTTCAAGCCAGCCTCCACTGTGGAACAGCAAAAGCAATATCCAGAGCTTAAACAGCATGGGCTCTTTCTCACCTGGATTTTTTTCATGTGACAATGGTGATGCTGCTGAGCTTGCAGGACTCATCTCTATCTCACAACAAGTGTGAGGCATCTGCAAGTTGAGCAGATGTGAACAGGCAGTGGGAGGGGGAATGGCACTATTTTTTTTCCCATGTTTTCCATTTTTCAGACTTTTTTATTGGGTTTTATTCTGTTTCCAAGATGGACAGGGCTAGGGAGCAAACAAAAAAGTGCAGTGTTGAAGGACAAGGGGTATCAGGCCAGGCTGGACAGGGCTTGGAGCAATTTGGGATGGTGGGAGTGTCCCTGACCATGGCAGGGGGTTGGAAATGGAAAATCTTTGGGGTCCCAAACTATTCCATCATTCTGTGATTCCACCAAGGCCATGCATCCTGCACAGCTCTTGGTCTCCAGAGCTGCTGATCCCACCCAGACACGAGTCATGGATCCTAATTCAGCTGTTATCCCTAAATAACTCTCCTGCTTCTGAAAGAGTATCTGATTGCAGAGCAAATTAATTAACAATAACCAGATAAACAGATAATGAGCTGAGCCAGCTGATCTAGCCCTGATTGATTTTCCTGCCCTTTTAACAAAGAGAGGGCTGCTTCTTTATTTATTATCATTTTACTTGTGTGCCTCAGTTAAAGCTGAACTGTGGGGAACCCCTTTGCTTTTCTTGGTTGTTCTTTTCAGGGTCAGAATTAAAAGCACAAGAGGCAGAATTCCTGTTTGGACTTGGATATTTATTGTTTCTTATGTCAGTTATACTCACTGACCATGGGTTCTCCTGCATGCTAAATTCACAAGGCAAAAAGAGAGAAGATTCAGGGTCCTTTTAAGCCTAATCTACCCAATTATGAGATGCCAACTAATTTATTTTCACTTCTTACCCAATAGCAAGTCAGCCATGTCCTGCACTGTGGATCTTTCAAATCAATCACCCAAAATCACCTGAACTTGTGAAGAAGGAGAAAAGGAAGAAGAAGACTTTGCCTTAAAACCTCCATCTTGTTATATATTTTATTTTAACCAGCTATCTTAAATCCTTAATCTCTCCCCCTGTGATCTAACACACTTCTATTCACCTCCACACTCACACTCTCAGTGCTCTCACTCAGTTTTGGAGTCTTTCCCAGGGCCTCAGGTCAATGCAGTGTATCTTTGAGGATCATTTTCAGACAGCCTGAAATCCTCTGTTTTTTCAGACAGCCTGAAATCCTCTGTGCCCAGGGTTCCAACACTGAACTGTCTGTAAATTACAGCCACAGAGAAGCGAAGCTTTCTCAAAAACAAACCCAAAAATATTCCTCTGTGCTCTGGGACCATGACATAAAAGAGGCAAGTGAAAGTCAGCAGGAAGCAGTGCAGTGGTGATTCCTGCCTTGCAGCCTTCAGGAGCTCAGCCACACTTCACAGACAGGGATTTGCTTCTCTCTGTGAGTCTCCCTTATCCCAACCCGTGGGAGAGCTTCCCTGCTGCTGCCCAGTGCATTATCAGCTGAGCAGCCTCTGTGGTGCACACATTTGTCCCAGTTGGAAAAGCATCTGGAGCTAAATCCCAGTTTTCAGTGGGGCTGGGATTGCATTCCTCACTTCTGAAATACAGAATCATGGGATAGTTTGGGTTGAAAGGGACCTTGTAAGGTCAGCTTGTTCAACCCCCTTGCCATGATTTCACCTCATCTGGCCAAATCCCCTCCAAGCCAGTGAACACCAGCACACAGATTATCTGTGAAATGTGATTTTATTTTCCTACACACCTGAGCTGCTCACTAAGACTCCCCTCATTTTAAATATTTTGACAACAAGGCAAAACAATCTGAACAGGATTGATCACATGCTGAAAGGGCTTCCTACAGCTGGCTAGAGCACACCAGAGATTCCCAAAACCAGGAGGAAATCCCTCACCAAAAGGCATTCCCATGCTGTGGCCATTTGCCCGTGTGAATCTGGTCTCTGTCTACCTGTTGGAATTGTTGATTTTTCCTTTTTATGTTTACAGACATATACACAAAGCATTTGGTGGGACTGCTGGAGCAGCTGCCTCGAAGCTTTTATTCCATTATAATCATCAGTCTGATTTTACAGACCAAGCATAGGAGATGGAAGCAGCCTCAGCCACTGCAGCAGCAGACAGAGCTCTCTTAATTACATCATTTAAAAGCTTTCTAGCCAATAGGATGGTGTTAAAAGTTGACAAGTGCTTGCTAAAGCCAGTTAATAAACTGACACATCCATCTTGCATCTAACAATGCTTACTTGTGATAGTCTAAAACAATGGATAAAAGCTCCATTATTAAGCTCACATATTTCTACTCTCTTGCTCAACATATTTTCTAAAGCCTGTCTTTATACAACACGTCACATCATTGTTTCCTAACCTTACTACTTTAACTTTCTTACATTTCTCCACTCAAAAATTCACTTTCACACAACTTCCTAAGAGTTTTATAACTTTTCTGTTTCCCACATCTACCAATTCCTGATTTCAGTGGCAAGGAATCTCTCCTGTGCTGAATCCCACGAGTCATTTGCTGCCTTTGCTGGTTATTTCTTAGCTGAAGAACTCCAGGGCAGAGGAGGGCAAGGCCAGTCCTGCTCACAAAATCCAGCCCAGTGCTGCAACACAGCTGCATCCCACAGCCCCTTCCAGAAACTGGGCAAAGGAAGCCCATAAAACTCTCCCTCCTCCTGCAGACCTGCACAGAGGCTGCTGGGTGTCCTTTGATGGTTACAAACTTCCTCAAAAGCCCAGACTTTGATCTTGCTGCTGTTTGGTTCTCCTCTGCACACACTGCCAGCTTCAACTGCTTTTCCCTGTGGGTTTCCCCCTCACTGCATCCTCTGCAGCCTTTCCTGTGCTGGAAAACAAACTAAACCAACTTTTCCTCCTCAGAGTCAGGCAATATTTAGTGAATCACAGAATCATCAGGGTTGGAAGAGACTTCTAAAATTATCAAACCTCCTCAAATATGGGTAAATCCACAGGTACTGATTCACACTGCCACCAGGGACTAGAGGGGTTCCCATGGATCTCCTCTTTCCAATCCCCTGCCTTGGGCAGGGACACCTTCCACTATTCCAGGGTGCTCCAAGTCCCCTCCAACCTGGCCTTGGACACTGCCAGGGATGGAAGAAGTTGAATCTGAAAATAAACCTGAATTTCATGCATGTTCAGCCCCTGTGAGGAAGGGGTGTTTGAAGACAAAAAAAAAAGAGGGTTAAGAAGGACGTTATTGTTTATCAGTGGAAATCTCCCTGCTTAGCTGGAGCCAGTGATCACCCTCAGCACCACCTTCAAGAGCTCTTAACAAGTGACTAATCTGTCTGACACATAAATTATAGCTGTGATTAAGCCCCTCTGATCAATACAGCTGATAATGGCTCCTAACCCAAGCTTGCTTTCCAGAATGTACAGACACTGCATTTATTTGCACTCATTTGATTAGGAAGGATAAGGAATCTCTCCTTAAGCTTCAAGTGATTCTCCTTTTCCTGAGAAGATGTGGGAAGTGCAGGAGGTAACACAATAACCTGGCCATAAATTGAAGTTTTACACTGCAGATCACAGGGAGCCTCAATTGCTTTCCATCCTCCTGTTCTGGGGGATGGAACTGGGTTAAAATTATGTTTTTCCTCAGAGTTTTCCTGGGATTTCCCTTTCCAGCAACACTCAGATGAAACAGTCATCACCTTCACATGATCTCATATCATCACCTTCATGAGATTTCTCCCCAACAAACTTCCCCCTCACCCCCAACCGTCAAAGCTCAAAGTTTGATTTTACAGCCCAGCTGCATTTATGGAGTTATGGAGCCCCACTCCAGAAAAACACCATCTTTGACCTACTTGTGCTCACCTGCTGTGAACACTCTGAAGGGGAAACACCTCCTGTGTAGGCACTTGGAAATTATCTGTGCACACATAACAGAGTTCTGCATGCACTCTTCCACTCTCACCCATTTAAGAGCCAACAATTCTGTTTTTTTTCTGTTGCCTCCAGGGCAGTTGTGAGTGTCTGGATAATAAAGTCAGGTATTAAGGTCCTGAATAACTGCTGATGTTTTGGAGTAAATGGAAGCCAAGTATTTTCCACAAAGGAAGGGACCTTAAAAATCATCTCCTTCCAGCCCCCTTCCATGGGCAGGGACACTTTCCACTGTCCCAGGTTGCTCCAAGCCCTGTCCAGCCTGGCCTTGGGCACTGCCAGGGATGGAGCAGCCACAACTTCTCTGGAAACCTGTGCCAGGAAAGAATTTCTTCCCAATATCCAATCTAAACCTGGCCTCTTTCAGTTTGAAGCCATTCCTCCTTGTCCCCTCACTCCAGTCCCAGCCCTGTCTCCATGGACAAAACCATTTTCCTGTGCTCAAAACTGCAATTTCTGAATCAGTCCAATTCATGAGCAGTGACTGGTGGAAATGTAGATTTATCCCAGCCCAGTATTCCAGCATTCCATCAGGGTAGAAACCCTCCAAAGGATTTCTATATACTTGCTTTGGGAATTAATGACTTGCAACATGACTCCGTGTCTTTACTTCAGAACTGGGAAAAATACTTGCATTGGTTTAATTCTGTTGTTACAGAAAAAAAAAAAACCCAAAACAGTTTTGGATTAAACTTTCCAATGAGAAAAATTGTTTTGGAAAAGCAGAAAAAAAATATCATCACTTCAACTATCTGTTCTTCTCCTTTTAATGTACTGTATTTAATTGAATTTCTTTAAATATCCATGAAAATGAAATGAAGCATTTAGCTGGCTTTCAGATGAAGGCTTTTATGCACCCTGAGTTCTCCCTTTACTGGATTCCAGAAGAACATATCTTCAAAAGGCTCCATTTAACTACACAGGGACACTTGAAACAGCTTCCAAATCAAAGACAACCATCCCTTAGGAGATAAAAGCAGGGGCCAAAAGCTTTCCTGGCATCCAGGGAAGCTCCTCCTGGGCTCAGGATTCTGTTCCATCAGAAGAGAATTCAGTCTGTGGCCTGGCTGCAAACATTGCCAATGGAGAGTTTCTCTTCCCCTTCTCCCTGTTTCAGGAGGAGGGATGTAAATCTCAAGCAGGATTTGAGATTCATCTTCCCAGCCCTTTTCCCAGCAAAGTGATCCCTTCTTTTTGGATCCTGGCAGTCCAGCAGGGGTCCCTACACACGTTTTACTGGCAGCCATGGGGCTGGTAACTTGGGAGAGGCGTTTGGAGAGGGAGAGATCCAGCTGGATGGCTTAACTTGGGGTTCTGACAGCTCTGCTGCAGGACAGGGTGGGCAGGGATGGGGTAATGAGATGGAATAATGGGATGGGATGGGATGGGATGGGATGGGATGGGATGGGATAATGGGA